>OZ030007.1:23233450-23703450 GCA_964023405.1 Apodemus agrarius
ATTTTTAGACTTCTTGCAAGGAAGGCTCCTATCCTGACTCCAGAAATTCAATTAATTTGTTTTAGGTAATTTCTCGAACCAGAAAAATAAACACTATTGACCAATGTGGAAAAATACATTATCTTTAGTATCCTGAAATTCTGAAGTTGATTGTGTAGATGTTTCCTAAACATAGACCCTGTAGGTAAGCCTTTTTCTATGCTGATGACATCAGGAAAAAGGTAGATGTGTGCAAAAGGTACTAAGGGTTCAAGTAGACATCCCCCCCCCTCCAAAACCACAATGAAATATCTGACTAGTCATTTCCTCAGAATGTAGGCCACCGTCAAAGAAAACTCACGCTTTTCCTGAATGGTACAGCTCCAAGGCTTCGTCGAGCTTGTTAAAAGGCAGCTGATGAGTCACTAAAGGATCTATATTAATCTTATTTTGGAGATAATCAGTCACTATTTGGGGAATGCAGTCTCTGGTTTTATAATCTGCAAAACAAAATGTTTATTATTTTTCATATGTTATTAGTATACTATTAATAATATGACCCAAGGCCAACCAGGCCGGTGAGATTGTTCAGTGGGTAATGGCACTTGTGTAGAAACATGACAACCTGAATTAGATCTTTGGGGCCGACGGGCTAGAAGGAGAGAACCAACTCCAGCAAGTCATCCTCTGACTTCCTTTTGTATGTCCTGGCATGCACACACACACACACACACACACACACACACACTCAAACACAGAAGTAATAATAAAAATAAGAAGTATCGACCAACCAAAAGAGTAAAAAAATAAAAAATAAATCAGTGAATCATGGTAGATGGGTAAGATACCCATTTTTTTCCCTTTTCTTCATTTTTATTTATTTATTTATTTTTCTTTTTTTTTAAATTTTATTTTCTATATTCTATGTTTACATTCCAAAGGCTTTCCCCTTTCCCAGTTCCCACCCACCATAGTTCCCATAGTTCCTCTCCCCCCCATCTGTTCCCCAATAATTCCCCCTCCCCCCTCGGTTTCTTTACTAAACTGGATGCAATCTTTACAGGCCCAGGGTCCTCTCCTTTCTTCTTCTTGGGAATCATTTGACTTGCTATTTGTGTCTTGAGTATTTAGGGCTTCTGGGCTCATTAATATCCACTTATCAGTGATTGCATTTCATGTGCATTCTTTTGTGATTGGGTTAATTCACTCAGGATGATATTTTCCAGGTCTAACCATTTACCTACAAATTGCATGAATTCATTATTTTTAATTGCTGAGTAGTATTCCATTGTATAAATATACCACATTTTCTGTATCCATTCCTCCTTTGAGGGATATTTGGGCTGCTTCCAATTTCTGGCTATTATAAACAAGGCTGCGATAAACATAGTGGAGCATGTGTCCTTATTGCATGCAGGGGAATCCTCTGGGTATATGCCCAGGAGTGGTATGCCAGGGTCCTCTGGAAGTAACATGCCCAATTTTCTGAGGAACCGCCAAACTGATTTCCAGAGCGGTTTTACCATTTTGCAATCCCACCAACAGTGGAGGAGTGTTCCTCTTTCTCCACATCCTCGCCAGCACTTGTTGTCTCTTGAGTTTTTAATCTTAGCCATTCTGACTGGTGTGAGGTGGAATCTCAGGGTTGTTTTGATTTGCATTTCCCTGATGACTAATGATGTTGAACATCTTTTAAGGTGTTTCTCGGCCATCCGAATTTCTTCTGGTGAAAATTCTTTGTTTAGCTCTGTGCTCCATTTTTTGATAGGGTTATTTGTTTCTTTGCGGTCTAACTTCTTGAGTTCTTTGTATAAGATACCCATTTTTATCATTGAACATGAAAGAGAAATCATTTGTTCCCAAGAAACCACTGAGTGACAGATGTTGTTGAAATGTGGCTATAATAGACAGTTCTGTTACTTAGTTATCTTTTAAATAAAATCTGGGTCAATGTTCATATTCCTGAATTGAAAAGCAATCTTTTAAACCTTATTAACCGACACTGGGATTGTCATTATGAAACCATTTCCTCTCACATGCATGGGGATGGCATCATGGAAATGTTCTTTATCTACATACATAGAACTGGCACAGGAACTCTCTTCATCCATGTGCATGGAGATGCATGGTGAATCCGCTCTATACACATGCTAGGAATGACATGTAGACTTTGTCTATATACATGGGGAGGGCACGAGAGCCCTCTCTGCCCATGTGTGTGGCAATGGCATGACGCTCACCACTACATACATGGATAGAATTGCAAGTGTTAGGTTTTCAAATTAGCTGATCAATATCGATCAGAAATAAGGACTTTCCTGGAACTATAGAAGCACCTGTTCAAAATGACCAGTTTAGTGCATACAACAACACAACACTTAAGACATTACTATTAAAATAGCACAATGAACTTTGAAGCCAGCAATGCAGAACCAGTATCAAGTTATTGTAATTGTCACAAAAATATTTCTCTAGGAGAAAAATGATAATCCTCAATGCCTTCACTATTTTATTTAGCTAATTAAAATTAATTTGATGCTTTGGGAAAAATGCCTTCATTGGGTAAAGTACTTTCCATGAATTCATGTCCCCAGCACCTAGAGCAAACAGTCAGGCATAGTAGTTATGCACATGCTATCTTAGCCTAGGAAAGTGGAGACAGGTGGATCCCTGGAACTCACTGACCAGTTAGTCTTGTTCAGGTGGTGAACTCCAGGCACAGTGAGGGGTTCGGTGCCAAAAAAGTAAGCAAGACAGAGGAAGACATCTGATATCAAACTCTGGCCTTCACATGTATACTCATATCATTATGCTTGCAGACCCTTACACATGATCATACATGAACCTGCACACACACACACATGAATCCATACACATGCCTATATCATACTACAGCCTCCCCCAAATTTAAAAAAAAATAACAAATGTAATTTGAAGAAAGATACACTCATTTCAGGAGGAGTCTCTGGACACACTGACCCTAGATATCTGGTCCCTTGAGGGGAGGAGCTAAGCGGCCACACCCTTTCTACTCACCCACCTACCTCCCAGACACACGCCCTTCAGGGTCTTCCCAGACACAATCTTGGCTGCCTTGAGGCATAACTGTGCATCTGAAGGAGCTAGCCCAATGATCAGACAGACGCCATAGCTGTCGTTACAGGACTTCCAAGCAGCATCCTGAGAAGACAACAATGATCACTAGCACATCCTCTGTGTTTGTACCAGCTGCCCGCAAAGAGAAAGAATGCTGGATATACTGGACTTCTGACTTTCTCTTGGATCGATGCTACTTCAAATTCAACTCCATTCACCACTGGGGTCATAGCATCTCCTCAGAGAATCAGTGCAGCGTAGAAATAAAAGATGCAGACTCTGCAACTTGTGGGCCTCAGGCAATTTTTTTTTTTAACTTTTTGGTCACTGTTCTCTTGCAGGGTTGCTCTACGTATTGAATGATTTATCATCCTTAAGACCTCCAGAGCTACACCAGTGTACAAGAACAAATGGTATGTTCAATCAAACTGCTGTGAAGGCCATGCATTCTGTCTGTCTGAAGGTCATGCATTCTGTCTGTCTGAAGGCCATGCATTCTGTTTGTCTGACTATTTCCTTCCTATGCTTTACTGCTCAATTAATTTCTGCTAAAACAAAATAGAACAAAACGTAATAATATAGATGAAATTTGGGGAGGCTTTTTTTTAAATGAATTTTCCAGTGATCCGTAGGCATACATTTTTAAAATTTATTTTGTCTTCTTAACTCTGTTTTCTTTTTTTTTTCCCTCAAATTTTACTGTATTGGCCTCTTTTCTGTCACTTACAACCCCACACTAGCGTTCTTCATGCTTAGACCTAGGAATTAGCCACACATCTCAATGTAGTAGGCGTATACATTCTCTTCTTCAAACTGTATGACCCACCAGGATGGCACCTAGTTCATTAATTCCTGTAGCCATAGAACTTGACACATGGAGGCATAAGAATTGACAAAGTTTCTCAGATTTTGTTAGAAAGCAAAGATAAATATATGTGAATCCAATCATCTTATTTAGGTATAAATAACTACAATTGAGGAAAATGAAGTACTGACCTCATGGCTCTTTGAGTATTTAAAAATTTTGTATACAATAGCTTTATATCTCTTCATACATATTGTTTTGTATAATAAAATAAGGCTGTAGAGTGAATTTATATTCCATCTTTTTTATCTGGGGCACACGGGCCCAGAGAGTTTATAACTGCGTATGTCCCCCACCCCCACTGTGCCCAGCACACACACCATGGTATCAACCCGTCCGATGGCCTCAAAGGCAAAGTGAACGCCAACACCTGTCATTTCCTTCACCACCTCGTACACAGGTTTCTGGAGCTTGTTAGGGTTGAGACAGTCAGTGACCCCCAAGTCCTTCGCCCGAGGAAACTTCTCCTCATTGGTGTCAACTCCGATGATTCTGGATGCACCAGAGGCTTTGCAGCCCATGACAATAGCCGAGCCGACCCCTCCGAGTCCAAAAACCACACAGGTAGAGCCAGGGGTGACCTATGGACTCATAAAATGTTTGTGTATTAGTTTTCAAAGCTGGGCATAGGCAGTTAAGAAAATAGCGGTGAATAAAAAAAAAAAAAAACCAAAAACGAATGAGCGCCGGGCGTGGTGGTGCACGCCTTTAATCCCAGCACTTGGGAGGCAGAGGCAGGCGGATTTCTGAGTTCGAGGCCAGCCTGGTCTACAGAATGAGTTCCAGGACAGCCAGGGCTGACAGAGAAACCCTGTCTTGAAAAAAAACCAAAAAAACAAAACAACAACAACAAAAAACAAACAAACAAAAAAAACCCCCCAAAACAAAACAAAACAAAAAAAACACCACCACCACCAACAACAACAAAGAAACAAAGAAACAAACAAACAAACAAAAAATGAATGAGCGTTTTGAAACTTAGGTATACTATTTTGATCATTTGGACAGGTTCAGCCGGGTCCTCCCACCCCCACCGTGCCATCGCCCATGCGCAAATCGCTGTGATATACGGATAACGCAAACTTATGTGAGGTGCAGTCAAACCACTGAACTAGACCAGTCCTGGGTAGAGAGAGGTTTACTGGGGTGAGAGGGGACAAACGGAAGGGCTGTCTAGGCAGGACACGCCTTGTGAGTTGTATTGGGGCACGTTTCCAGAGGAGGTAGATTGGGGCCAGAACAGCCGGACTTAGAGTAGGGACTTTAAAACGATACTGGCTGTTTGGGTCAATCAGGAACTAGAAACACTTTGCTACTGGGGGCGGAAAAGGGAAGTAGTTGCTTTTCTGATGAACAGAAACCCGCTCTATGAGTTTTCTGAGCGATGATGCCAGGTTAAGGTTTCTGTTTACCAGATAAGAATTCTGGCCGGGCAGTGGTGGCACACGCCTTTGATCCCAGCAACTTGGGAGGCAGAGGCAGGCAGATTTCTGAGTTCGAGGCCAACCTGGTCTACAGAGTGAATCCCAGGACAGCCAGGGCTACACAGAGAAACCTTGTCTCAAAACAAAAACAAAAAAGAAAAAAAAATTCTGTTTACCCAGTAAAAACCCAGGCCTCATTCTTAGGACACTGTAAGCAGCAGTGGCGGTCCCGCCCGCTTTGCGAACTCACAACCAATACCTTGCTCACCTTGGCTGAGTTAACAGCAGCCCCATAGCCTGTAGGGAAGCCACAGCTTATGAGACAAACTTTATCCATCGGAGCAGCACCATTGATTTTCACCACTGCAATCTCGGGCACGACAGTGTACTCCGTGAATGTGCTTGTGCGGAAAGAGTGATAAATCGTCCGTCCTCGGCAGGAAAACCGGCTGGTCCCGTCCAGCATCAGCCCAGAACAAGGAAGGACGCTGTTCCACAGAGATGCAGACAGACAGACACCCATGTACAGGCACAGACATACGGAGTTGAAAAGAAAGAAGCGGTCACCAACAGGCACATTCCGTGTGAGCCATTTGATAAAAGGACTAGAGACAAATCTACTAACTCTTGCTTGTCACAGAAATTCCCTTTGGGGTACAAGCAGGCGTCACATTCTCTGCACTGTGGAATAATGAGGGTGAGCACTTTATCTCCTGTATGGGGTGGGGAAGATAAACCAATGAATTAGAAATTATTCGTGGAATAAATCATAATAAAGTCTTACCCATTCTCTTGAAAACGAGCTATGGACAGATGACGATAGCCAGGGTGACATCTGGTCTTTTAAAGCATAGGACATTTTGCCTGGTTTCAGATCCTTATCAATTGTTAAAGATGAGGAGACATTGCCTGCCACTGAGAGTTGTAGGGCTGCGCTTCCCTACTTAGAACAATAGAACCAGAAAGGAGCCTCAGAGTCATCTGCTTTAATTCTTTTGCTTTCCATTAAAAAAAAAAATCAAGCCATTGCTGGTTGTAGCCTGTTTAGAGTAACCCAGCCATGTTGGGGTTTCCTCTTGAGTCTTTCTACAGACCCCTACTCCCTCACTGACTCCCACCCCCCACTGACCCCCATTCCCCCACTGACCCCTACTCCCCCACTGACCCCCATTCCCACACTGACAACCAGCAGGCCTCTGGCACTAGTTTTCTGGTGATGAATTCTGAACTTCATCAACTTCAGGGAAAAATAAGGGTTCTGGTTCTCACACTTTCTTTCTGAAACAATGACTATAAAAGAAAGCTTTAAGGCTACGGAACTCTGGAGAGGATCTTGATAAAGTTTGAGTCTTGGATCAGCTCATGTCCCTGAGGTTTATGGTGTCACACTGAGTGGGGGTGGGAAGAAGGCTAACCTACTCAGTCATCACAGACTCCGGAAGACTCGGTCAGGGTCTACAGTATTGTCTGCACTGGCCCTTACCCTTGCTCATGGTATAGGAAAATTCCTTAAGATGGCATTAAAAATCTCTAAGTTTAGATAAAACACATCTTACCTTTATTGACTCTACAAGTTTCTAGATACTAGGTCTCACATCCGGAAGAAGTTCTAACTATCCTTTTCTTTCGGTACTCATGATTGGCTCAGACAAAATTCCCCCATTGAATCTTTCTAGCTGAAGAGGAGGTAGGCTTGAAACTCTCCCGTTCATACTGCATTCCAGGAGATACATATTCAGCCCTTTACTTTTGTGTTATTTTCTTATTTCTTATTGTGTTATTTTCTTAATCCACAGTAGGCGCCTTATAATTGCTATACTTTTTGTGTGTGTGTGTGAATACACTCCATGGCCAGGAATGGCCTTGCTGTGTACTTTCTTAAGTTCTCTATCCGCAGCTGGTCCCAAGTTATGGTGTTTCTAAATCACCATCATCCATGAGCAATTTGCTCAATCACTGTGATTGTTTTAGGCATGCTAAGAATAATAATGCCAAGATCCTTGAGGATGCAACTGGGGAAGATTCATTAACATGTAACCATCATCCTGTCCTGCAACTTTGAGTTCCTGTAACTTTCCATTCTAGTTGATTAAAACATTCATTCACTTGCCAAATACTCGGACTTTGGAATGAGCACTATTCTAAAACATTCTGGGGGAATGAAAACCTAAGAAGCAGGTCTTAGGTCTAAGGATCTTTCCGCATGTTTGGAGGGTCTCTGCTCTTACCCATCTTTAGCTGGCTTTGGGTGGAGACCTGGGAACTCCCCACACCATATATTTGTCAGAAAAGAGGCGACATCGATGTGCCTCTTTGGATTACTGGCCTCATTTGATGACATGATACCTCATCAACCAGAAGAATCTAGAGGCAAACCCAACGTGCTTTTCTGCTGAATATACTGACAGTGCAGGCAGAGCGCCTCCCCCATGGATCAAGAGTTCCCTGACAAACTTCCCATTTTCTACCTGGTTTTACAGAGCAAACTCCATCACCAACACTCTCCACAATTCCTGCTCCTTCATGACCCGGAATTAAAGGATAGTTCACCACCAGTTCTCCTTTCAGCACATGCTCATCAGTACCACAGATCCCTGAAGAGATCATCTGTATAGAAATTAAATGACCAAAAGACAACTGGTTTACGATTTTTTTCCTCCCTTCATTGTGTCTGAGTGTTCAGTTTTGTTTTGTTTGATACAAATGACCTCACTTGCTCTCTAAAACAACACTCAGGTGTTAGAACAAAACCTGCCCCTAAAAGAGAGATCCCCTTTCAAAAGGCCAGACCCCACTGCCTGTAGAGACCCTGGCATGCCTCCCTGCAGCTCTCTCTGTGACAGAGGTGAGGCAGCCTGTGCTGTGACTCAGTATAGAGACCACAGTCCTTCTGTGTTCTCTGTCTTGTCCACCATGTTGAGCCAAATCATGTGATATAAAACTTCCCAACAGCTCCTTATCTCAAGATCTATAGAAGCCAGAGTTTCCCTTTGTTCTGGGGATGGATACAGAGGTTTCTCAGAGGTCTTTGCTTGGGGAGTACCTTAAAGACTGTTCCCTACAAGGCGAATCTGGCCTCCCCAATGTTCCTGTTATGGATGCTCCTTGTTTCTTTTCTGATCTCTGTCATTTTTACTTTTGATGCATTGTCACTTCAGGCTTTAAAGAGAAATCTCTCCCCTTTATGTCTCTGTCATGTTTCCATTCATTGAATAGCTTCTGTCTAAAGGCTGCCTCTTTTCATCTCCATATACTGCATTGTTTCTCCCCTGCAACCTCAAAGCCTGATCATGGCCCCGAAGCCCTTTCTCCCAATAAGCTGCATCTTTGGATTGCCCACTGCTGATTTATTATTGTTTCTTTTATTATAGCTGACAGGAGGAGCAGAGAAGGTCTTACCACCAATTTAGGTGTGGGGGAAGGGAGACCCAGAGACTTAGAATGACTTATCCAATGTCACATGGTTTCATGCTCAGACCTCGTATTAACTTAAGTCTTTTAAAATCTAGTCTATATTATCCATGCAATAAAGAGTTTTTGAAACAAAAAGGTTTTGTTTTCATTTTTGGAAATATTAATAATAGCCACTACTCTCAAGAAACACAGTTTAGGTACAATAGTGTGAAGTTCAATGCTTTGGGTGAATCAATTTCCAAAATTTTAAACCTGTACATTAAAAAGTTTTTTAAGGCTTTCTTTGGGCATGTTGGCATACACCTTTAATCTCAGTACTTGGGAGGGAGAGGCAGGTGTGAGAGACCACAACTCGATATTTTTAGACCCCTAGCAATTAGCCTAACACAGAGCAGCTTGCTTTTTCTGCTCTCAGCCTGAGAAATTGTTAATCTTAAGATAATACTCCCTGCTCCAGGAATTAGCTCACCACATTCCTGAGACATCTGGCACTTTGCTCAAAGTTTAACTATGTTTGCCTTAGATAACCTGTAACCTTCCACTGAGCCATAAACTGCCACCTGACCTCCCCATTCCTTGTGACATGAATCACTGCCTAAACCTCCCCTTTTCTTTGTAGTTTCTTCTTTAAAAACTCCCGACTGCAGCTGCGCGGGGTCGATCTGGTCTGCCCCAGTGCGGGATACGAGCTCGACCCCAGTGCACTGGCTCCCTGAATAAACCTTGTATGCTTGCATCAAGAATGGTCTCTCATGAATTTTTGGGTTGTTGTCTTAACCCGAGACTAGAGTGAGGTTCTCCCCAATTTGGGGGTCTTTCAGGTGCACCTCTGAATTTGAGGCAAGCCTGATCTATATAGTGAGTTCCAATATAGCCAGGGTATCTTTAGCATTTGAAAGGCAGAGGTAGACAAATCTTTTATGAGTACAAAGTCAGCCTGGTGTACATAAAGAGTTCTAGGCCAGCCAGGACTACAAAGTGGGGGTGGTGGGAGGAGAGAGAATATTGTAAAATATGGGTAAGTTAAATAAACCAATGTTGCAATATTTAACTCCCTGGGAAGTTTGAAAACTTCTTAGATAATCACTTAAGATCTCTTGCCTCTGGTTGGCCTAACCCATCTATTTTAGCCCTTCCAAATGAAGTGTCATATCCACAAAAGCCTATGTCTTCTAGGTCCTAGAAGAATGCAGAAAAGCAGTCAATGGGTTTTCATCATCTGTGCTGGAAGTGTTGGCTAGGACACCAGAAAAAGCCTTGTTTGCATTCAGCAAGTGCGAGAAAAGATATACAAGAGAGAAATACCCATGTTCTGAGTCCTCACTGTGTTAAAATGGCTTCAAGATGCTACTACCAAAGGCTAGAAATGCTTTTTATATATGGAGGAGGCTCTATGTCCCCATGAGTTTGTTGTGTATAGCAAATGAGAATGCATAATTGTCTGTGACCATGGTTCCTAGAATCAGCTAGAAGGATATACTGGTTATATCCAGTCTCTAGCTCAGATTTTCATCAAGGGTTCACTGTGATAATGCTTACTTTTTGACACCAAAGGCTATGACCTGGTGGGGTAGTCTGCATGTCTGATCTAGTTTATAGTCATTACAGGTTAGGAACATTGCATCCTAAGAGCAGCGACCAGGTAACTAGGAAGCATTGTAGACTCAATTGTGTGGCTCAACACAAGAGTATGAACGGAATGCTGTCCGGGTTTGTGAGGAACAAGGGGACATAATTGAACTCTGTCTCTGCCACACCCGTTATGCTCAATTTGCCCTCAGAGTCTCCCTCAACACACTGGCCACAGTGTTGGTAATTTACTGAGTGGGAGTTCCTTAGTGTTCTGTTTTGCCTTCCATCCCTCATGCGCCCTTTTGTTTCTCTGTATCTGTGTAGGGATATGTGCATATAAATGCCACTGCCTGTGAAGGGCAGACGACAGAGAGGAACCCCCTGGACCTGGAGTTATAGGCGGTTATGAGACAACACACTTGGGTGCTGGGAACTGAACTCAGGCCCTCTGGATGATTAATAAGTACTCACTGAATCTTCTTCCCAGTCTCTTCCTTCTTCCTTCCTTCCTTCCTTCCTTCCTTCCTTCCTTCCATTTTCTCTTTCTTTCTTTCCTTCCTGGTATCTTGCCAACACCTTTAATAATTTGTTGTTTGTTTGTTTGTTTTTTCTCTGTTCCTCTTGTAACCCCTAACCTCCATCCTGAATCTTGCCCTATGCTGTTGAGCTATTATGGGCATGAGTTATGCACCTTTTAAAGTTGTTGTACTCTGTGTATCTAGTGTTGAATTTCCTGTGTAAAAGTAAAATAAATGGGTGAATGTAATGTGTATTACCGTGTGGATAAACATATTGGTCTGGTGGCTCGTGTGGTAAAGGACTGACCCCAGATGTCGGATTGGTGCTGGGACTTTCAGGCAGGAGGCCTAGCTGGGGACTGTTGGATCACCAGGTGAATGCCTCTGAAGAGAATTGTCCCTTCGCCCTCTGGCTGTGACATGAGTGGGTTTGCTGAGCTGAGCTGAGCACTTCTGATGAGCTGAGCTGAGCTGTCCTTCTCATCCCAGATTAAACACAATGAGGAATAACAAACACATCCTGGGCTGAAAGTTCTGTAACCCAGAGTGAGCCTTTTGTCTTTCTGAATTAATTATCTTAGGAATCTAGTGATGGTGAGAGAAAATTAACACCACAGGCTGGCTGTTAGAGTCTAGTCGAGTCAACACATCCCTGATCTTTAATACTAAATGGCCTTGTGAAATTTACGATGACAGGTTGAGCATTTGACTGGAAAGTGGTGAGGGGGTTTTGGTGAGTCTGTGCTTTTCTAGGCACTGTCTAAACTCTGTGCAGTATCTGTTGAGTTTCGGAAACTGTGCGTCTTGAAGTCCCTGTTGGTATTTCTGGAAGATGAAGTTGCCTCCCAGTGTCTCTTTCCAGACAGGGTTTCAGAGGCTAATACCATGTGTAGGCTTAAATCATGAGAGCAGAGTAATGAGCCTCTTAGTGACTGCATGTGCGTGATTGTCTAATCTTTTCTATCACAGGGTGTGTGTACATGCAGGCCAGTCTCAAAACAAACAAACAAACAAACAAACAAACAAACAAAAACCCCCAAACAACACCCAAAACCAAGAGACTGGAAAAAAGAAAAAAAGCTTTTTGGATAACACTGAAAAATAGATAGGCCTATAACAATACATGGTTTAGGTTAGAGTTACTATAATGAAAAGAGAATGATCATAGGTAATGTGTCTGTCAGAGCTTACAGTTATTAAGATTATATGTACATATCCACAGAGATGCATATGTATGCATATTTTTGAAACTAATAAGTAATGAACTAAAGAATAAATCTTTTATCAAAAAGGAAATGTTCTCTGTTATGGCGGCATGTGCTTACAGAGTGAGGACTCAGAAGATGGAGGCAGGAGGGTTCTACGTTTGAGGACAACCTGAGCTGTCTATTGAGATTCTGTCTCAAACAAACAACTAACTCTCAATATTCGGTAATGTCATTTATTTACTTTAAAATAGTTTTCTTTTATTAAGAAAACTGGGGAGAGCGATATGGAAAAATGCTTGTCCTCTGTACATGTCTATGCCTATGCATGTTTTTAAACAGATTGATTTTCTGAATGTGTGTGTTTGCCTGCACTGTCGTCTTGTGCACCACAGGCAGACAGTGTCTGTGGGGGCCGGAATGGGCTTTGGTTCTCTTGAAGCTGGAGTTACAAGTGGCTGCCATTTGTAGGTGCTGGGAACAGAACCTAGGTCCTCCGGAAGAGCAGCCAGTGCTCCTAGCTGCTGTGCCATCTCTCCAGCCCCTATTTTAAGAGTGTAGCATTATTTCCTTTTGTCTTTGGAAGTGAAGACTGGCCGACTTAAGCTTACCTTAATACGAACTTCTCCGGACCTCGGAGGCTCAACTTGCACTTCCTCAATTGAAAGAGGAGAATTTTCTGCCCAGGCGATGGCTGCTTGGCACGTGATTGTCTAACACGCAGAAGAAGATGGCAGTTACCAAGAAACTTCATTTTCCCCCCTCTGATCACAGCTGCTATTATTTGTCAAAGTATTAAAATCACAGGGAGGAAGCCAAAAGTAAATAAATATAAGTAAGTCCTGCATTTCAAAAGCAAACTACTGAGAATTTAACAAATTTCCTCCAAATCTTTCAAAATACTTCTACTTAAAATTTTTAATAATTTAAAAATAGTTCAGACATCATTTCCTATAAGGACATTTGACATCTCTTTCTCCTTCTCCTTCTCCTCCTCTCTCTTCTTCCGTGTCTTTTTTCTAAACCAGTCAGTATTTACTGAACCTCTACCTACCACTGACACATTATAAGAATTTCTCTTGACTTTGAAGAGCTTAGTAGTCATAGTTTTATTTGGGTACATCCTAATTTTCTTAATAATTACCTAGATATGGGAGTGTTTTTATTGCTTTTATCTTACAAAGGGTATTGCAGTGAACATATTTGTTTATGTTTTTTGTTTTGTTTGTTTTAATATTTTGTTTGCTTTGCTTTGTTTTTTTTGTTTGTTTTTTGTTTGTTTGTTTGTTTTGTTCTTGTTTTTTTCTGGGTTAGTTTGTTTCCTTAAGTGAAAATTTCTTTGGAAGGATGGAGTCATTGTTAGCGCTATGCTGATTTCCAAATCTCTTTCCAGAAAGATTAAGTCCCTTGACACACTCCCCAGAATAATAAATAGTCTATGCTACCTTGTATTTCATTTTACTTAGCACTGACTATATAGTTAAACCAGACAGGCAGAAAAAGCCTGGTATCTTCATTAGTATTTTTCAGCGTACAGATGTGGGTATTCAGTACAGTTAGAAGAGTTATAAAAGGCTTGGTCCTGTTTACAGACCTGTTTCTTTTGTTAATGCAAATGTTCCTTCAAACATCAAAGGAGTAACTTGCTGTCTGTCAGCTCGCCTTTTCCTTTTCCTCTGCTGTTTTGTTTATATCAATTTTCTGTGAAATTATGCATATGTTTTGTGATTTTGTTTATAGAAGTCTCTTCCTTTGGTAATTTATTCTGTTTCTACGGTCTGAAAATTCTCTGTGTCATAACAAATGTTTCTTATCCTCTCTTTGAATTTTTTTTTCAGTTTGATTTTTTTTTAAACACTTAACTCATGTTTAACTGAAGATTATTGCGCTGTAAAATGTGAAGCTAGAATTTAATGAGTTGTTCCAGGGTAGCATGGGTTACCATTCTTTTCTATCCTTTCTCCTTACATTGGCACTGTTGCTGCAGAACAAATTCTTATTTTTCCTGGTTTCTGTTAGCATTCTGTGTAAACTCCACCCCACAATTACCTGGCAACAGCCAGGTATGCTTCGCCCCACAATTAGCCTGATTGTTGCCAGGTAGGCCTGGCCCACTATAAAAGGGCTGCTTGCCCCCTCCCCCTTGCCCTCTTGCTCCTTTGCTCCTTCTTGCTCCCAATCTGTCCCCTTCCCTTCCCTACTCTCTCCACATGGTCATGGCTGGCCTCTTCTCTCTCTCTCTCTCTCTCTCTCTCTCTCTCTCTGCCTCTGATACCCTCTTAACTCCCCTCCCCATGCCCTGAATAAACTCTATTCTATACTACACTGTCATGTAAGGCTGGTCCCTCAGGGGGAAGAGATGCGGAGGCACCCCCTTCCCCCACACCTCAGCACACCCCATAGAACATATTCTTATACCCCTTGATCTTTTTATAATCACAACAGTTTCTCTTTGGAGGCTGTTTCTATTGCCCCGGGTGTGTATTACAACAGCTCCTGCTTCAGCGAGTAGACAAGCTTAACTTTTAGATTTATCCAGCGATACTAGTTTGTATAACTTGAAATGTGTTCCACATGTAGGAATAACTTCTGCATTGGTAATTGTAAGTGGAGTAAATCTGTTGTGCCTTCAAAAAATTTGGACTCCAATGGAAGAGGAAATACATGAGTTTATCATATAAAGAAGAGGAAAAGGTGTCATAAGAGTGTCCAACTAAAGGTAGAGAAAATACGACCTCACGCAAAGGTTTCGGAAAAGATAACTTTTAGGGGAAAAAATTCCTTATCTCACAAACAATATACACATAACTCAAAATACCAAGTCACACAGACAAGTGTGAGGAGGGAAGATGGAAACATGGGAATTGGCATCCAGGTCTCCCCACCGCTAACAATATAGGGTAAGTTCTTCAGTCGAAATTCTGTGTGCACTGTGGGTTTATATGCCCACACTGAGCACGCTGGGCAAAGGCTGATGATGTTCTGTGGAAGGTGATGCGAAATTTTCAGGTGATCTTTACTGACCACTCTAAGACTCACTGACTAATACATTGTAACTGCAGCTTCCTGGTATTATTTAATACATTGTAACTGCAGCTTTCTGATATTATTTAATACATTGTAACTGCAGCTTTCTGATATTATTTAATACATTGTAACTGCAGCTTCCTGATATTATTTAATACATTGTAACTGCGGCTTCCTGATATTATTTAATACATTGTAACTGCGGCTTCCTGATATTATTTAATACATTGTAACTGTGGCTTCCTGATATTATTTAATACATTGTAACTGCAGCTTCCTGATATTATTTAATACATTGTAACTGCGGCTTCCTGATATTATTTAATACATTGTAACTGTGGCTTCCTGATATTATTTAATACATTGTAACTGCTGCTTCCTGATATTCCACAGATGTTACTTCCACCAGGCTCTCATCACCATGATGCTGTCAACCTGTTCCTAAGAGCATACAGGAAGGACATTTTCACTGCGGTCTGTTTCCAGATGAAGGTCCCTCCATAGCAGATAGCAGATAGCAAGTCAGCCTCCAAAGATTCCAGACAAAAAAATGGTAGGCAAAATTTTAAAGATTTTGCTACAGTATTAGCAAATGATCTCCCTGTAAACTTGTCAGTAATCCATTCTCCCAGCAGTGGAGGACGCTTTTCCACATCTTGGAAATCTTTGAGTATTACTGTCATTAAAACTTGACAACAACCTGTTCAGAGAGCGCAGTATCTGAACTGGTGGCTGTGAAGGTGAGGGGGGGGGGCTGTCCCACAGCCGCTCACTCACCTTTCCCAGGGGGCCCATGGTGACTTTTCTGGTTCCGTGTGTGTCCTTTGGGTATATCTGAATAAGCTTTGATTCTGAAGCTTGGAAACCTGGGCCAAGTATTTATAGGGTTCCTGAAACCGAAAGCCATTACAAATAATTACCCTATCAAGATGGAGACTACCAGAAGGGCGGGCGAGCAGAGGGCTGGAAGGAATGAAGGAAGAGATAGACTGATAGCCGAGGTATGAGGGGACAGAAGACCAGGAAAAGTCAGCGAAGGAGGAGATTGACAGTCAAGGTGCTGGGTGGGACAGAGTCAGCTCGAAGAGGAGGCAGAGGCAAGGGGCTAAGAGACACTGCAGAAAACCACGCAGAGAAGGAGCAAGCCAGACAGAGCCTGCTAATTATCCAACAAGCTTTCTGGAGGGGCAATTAGTTAGATGCTATTGCCAAATGAACAATAAAGATCGGGTTAAGCCTGGGTTGCCTGTAGTCAGAGGAATGAAACAGTACAAGCACCCCCTATGATTTATAACTTAACCTGAGAAATGCATTGTGCAAATGAGGAATGCTAAAGATGAAGTAAGGCGTTATGAAAGACTCTCACGCAGGCCAGATTGTGGCTGTTCAGGGAGAGCTTACATAAGGGCAGGAAATGGGCGTGGATCCAAAACAGGGGGCGGAGTCAATCAAGGTGAAGTAATATAAGGAGGCCATGCTGGTGATGGGGACAGGGGTCCAGGGGAGATGTTCAAAGTTTGGGAACAGAAAACAGGAGAGCAGGCAGTCGTGCCCTGACTGCGGGTGAGCTCTGGCAGCTGTGTTTGCCTCTAGTTCACATCTGGTAATCCTGTACGTCCAGCATGCTCCGGGAACTTCTGTGGCAAGGCCCCCATCCTTATGTCTGCTAATCCCTAGGGCCTGTCATCCTCATGGGGCACCGCTGCTATTCAGTGAGAGTCATTTGCTGGAAGCAGGAGTGAGAAAGTCACTGGGGACAGAGGTCTCTAGTCACAGGTTTCTAGGTGTGGAGATGTTCTGGCAACAGATGAATCTGAATATTCTAGTCAGATGATCTCAGGACCGGCCTTTTCCTCCTGGACCAGAAGTGGGATTAGGGCAGAGACCTGGTTTACCCGCCATAAAACCAAAGGATGCTTTTAGGCAGGCATCCTGATGACTGCGGTTTAAATGGGGAAGCATCATTTCATGTACCTAGAAATGGTCCAAGAAGACCATCCAGGAGTCCATTTCAGGAGTGAGGGACTGAAACCCACTCAGTAAAGGGTCTTTTCCTCCTCTTTGACCATATGTGTGTGTGTGTGTGTGTGTGTGTGTGTGTGTGTATATCCTGTTCAGTAAAGTTTCATGTGACTGGCAGCAGCCTAGTAAGAAAGGCCACACTTTGAGGCAATGTCCAGATGTGAACTTTCCACCCTATAGGGGCCTCACTGGGTTTTGTGACACCATCTGTAACGTTAAGATTTTTTTTTTTTTTTTTTTAAAGAATCTGTATATGTGAGGGTATTTTGCCAGCCTGCATGTCTATCACATGAGTGCGTGGTACACTTGGAGACCAGAAGAGGGCACCAGATCCCCATGAACTGTAGTTAGAGGGTAGTGAGCCATCATGTCAGGGCTGGAATAGAACAAGGGTCTCCTGGAAAACCAACCAGGGCTCTTAACCATGAAGTCGGCTCTCTAGCCGCACCTGGAAAATTTTTAGTGTTTTTTTTTTCTACCAAATTTTCTCACTTTAGAGCTTGACTGGGCACAAGATTCAGAGTCCTAAGAGATGATGCCAGGTGCTGTGGTGTTCACAGTGGTCTCCTGACCGCTCCCACCCCATCCCACCCCGTCAGTGTGCTCCGTATTTGATAAGCACCGACGAGCCAGCGATTTCTGGGTCTCCGTTTCTGTGTTAGCCAAGTTGTTCCCAGCAGCAATAAGCTTAGAAAAGGCAAACTGTTTTGCTCACAGAAAACTTGGAAGGACTGCACGCGGTAAGGAAAGGTCAGAAGTGCAGGTCGGAGTTGAACTGAATCCTGTTCGGCTTTGACGGGACTTCCGCTCTCTGACTCGAGAGTGAGGTAGGCAGGGGTGCCATGCCAGCGCTAACAGACCTGGGTCCAAATCTTACCTTCTTCTCCAACGTATTAAGACGTAAGAACTACAACACCAGGTTTCCTCTCAATGAAGGGATGACGTTATATTAGCTAGTATAACCTAGTGACCTCACCTCCTCTGTTTCCTCCCAAGCACCAAGTCAGCTATCATATACAGATGTTTAGTATCCTGCCTCGTATGTAGTAGGTCCCTATGTTTATCATCGACATCACCACCATCATCACCATCATCAGTATCACTACCATGTCTCTCAGAGCATTCATCTCATTTTCTCCTCAGCACTGACTTGCTTTTTGCCCTGAGGTAGGGAATGCAGTCATGGGGGAAACACCTGATTCTTAAATTTAACAATGTCAATCAGAGAACTCTCGTCTCTCTCCTCTAAAGCCCACAAAATGCTACGAAGGCTCTCTTCTCTTCATAAGGATCAGGGGTTCTCTTGCTCTAGTGAAGTCTAGAAAAATCTGTGGGGTTGGGTAAGAACTTGGCAGGCATTGTGGGCTATGTGGATGCCTCTAAGAAGGTGAGAATGGGCGGGGGTGGGGGTGGGGGTGGGGGGGTGGGGAGCTCGGGGCAGATAACCCTACTGCCAATTCTCACGCATTGAAGACAACCAAAGCCCAAAAAGCTTGCTTTGAAAGCCTGCCTTTTCCTGTAGATGCAAGTACACGAGGCCAAATCAGATTACTCTGCACCTCTAGATGAGGCCAAATCAGATTACTCTGCACCTCATATCAATATACGCGGTGTCCTTTCAAGAAGATAATGTGCCCAGGTGTAGAGAGGGTCATGTGAGGAGACATGTTTGTAGAGGCAACTTTTGCATACCTCTTGGAAAGTAATACAATGTTTACTTGATGTGAGGCAAAATGACCACTGGCTTATAGAATCAATGAAGTACTGTAGTAAAAAAGAAGCAATAAAAAGGTGCAGAGTTAAAACATAATAAAATACTGAGATTGAGTTGAATTTCAAGCTGTTGTAATTTTTATTCAAAGATGCTTATTCCTGGTGTTTTCTAATGCAGTCCTAGGAGTTGTTACCTATGTATAGTTTATGTCCATACAGCTCCAGCTCCCCTTCATGTTGATAAAACATACAGTGTGTGCTTATACAATCTAAATTTGTCCTTGTTTTGCCTAACTTTCCATTACTATAATAAAAGCCATGTGAGATTGCTTAGAGAGAAAAGAGGTTTATTTTGGGGTGATCTGCATGGGAAAGGCCTATACCCTTGGCCCTTCTCCTCAGCGTCCCACCTGCTGAGCTGTATGCATCACATCACAGTGTCTCCTCCTCGCCAGGAGACTGGAAACTCCACCCTGATGAGGTCTCACTTCTAGCTGTTGTAGTCGAGTTCTGTTTCTACCCAGGCTGCCATTACCAGGGAACGTTGGGGACTGAACCAGCTCTTCTCTGGAGGATTGGCTGTATTCAAACCATTGAATGCTGGATCCTGTTTTTGCTTCAACCAATCCAATATGTGCCGAGACCCCATATTTTATAGTTTCGCTGTTTCTCTTCTCTTCCCAACTGGAGGATTCTCTCTCTCCCTGAGTCCGCCACCCTCTGTTCACTCCCCTAATGGTTCAGGGGCAGGTTTTGGTTTGTCCCTACAGCTCATGCTGTGTCCCTCTGCAGGCACACCTGGTCTCTGATGGAAGCACTGCCCTCTGGGTTAAATTTGAGTCAAGAAACGCAAAAGTCAAAACCAAAGAGCTCCATGTTCTTCCTCCCCCTTTCTCATCTTCTCTGTATTAGCTTTGAATCCCTCCTGCAGGCACTTTAATGGTGGCCACACTTAGCAGCTAATTTGACTTGGATGTTTTGAGCATCAGTGAACCCTCAGGTTATGTCATGTCCTGCTTCATCGTCACAAAGCAACTGAAGCATTCCCATAGCGGGGCTGACGCACATTTGGTGTGCCTAGAAGTATCTGAAGGAATTGATTGGCCTTTGCCAATTTATTCATAGCGCAACCCTCCAAGAACTCTTTCTGTTGTGTTTTGAAACTAATAAAAACAATCCTAGCCCTTACAGATACAAAGACTGGGGTTCAGAGTGAAGGAGTGTTCCCATATGATGACCCACAAATCTGGACTATATCTTCCAAAGTCTTATTCCTCCTTTTATCCAATGATGCCCTTTAAATGGCACATTAAAGGTACAGAATAGCCACAGTGCGAACAGCCCATGCTCACCAGTCTTTCCTACGTGCCCGTATGCTTCAGGGAGGAGAATGGTTTGATCTTCGTGCCAATGCCCTCGGTTATGGTTATCCTTTGACGATAAATGGATGTGAAGATGTTAGCAGAAAGTGAAGTGATGCCCGCTGTAGCTGGTAGACAGGAGTGAGCATGCCCTGACGTCATCACCTCCCCTCCACAATACCCTGACATCATCACCCCTCCTCCACACACACCCTGACATCATCACCTC
Organism: Apodemus agrarius; assembly: GCA_964023405.1. Lineage (NCBI taxonomy): Eukaryota > Metazoa > Chordata > Mammalia > Rodentia > Muridae > Apodemus > Apodemus agrarius. Next base: position 23,253,876 of record OZ030007.1, read on the forward strand.
TCCTCCACACACACCTTGATGTCATCACCTCTCCTCCACACACACCCTGACATCATCACCTCTCCTACACACACACCCTGACGTCATCACCTCTCCTCCACACATACCCTGACGTCATCACCCCTACTCCACGATACCCTGACGTCATCACCCCTACTCCACACATACCCTGACGTCATCACCTCTCCTCCACACACACCCTGACGTCATCACCTCTCCTCCACACACACCCTAACATCATCACCCCTCCTCCACACACACCCTGACATCATCACCCCTCCTCCACACATACCCTGACGTCATCACCTCTCCTCCACACACACCCTGACATCATCACCTCTCCTCCACACACACCCTGACGTCATCACCTCTCCTCCACACACACCCTAACATCATCACCCCTTCTCCACACACACCCTGACATCATCACCTCTCCTCCACACACACCCTGACGTCATCACCTCTCCTACACACACACACACACACACACACACACACACACACACCCTGATGTCATCACCTCTCCTACACACACACCCTGATGTCATCACCTCTCCTCCACACACACCCTGACATCATCACGCCTCCTCCACAACACCCTGACGTCATCACCTCTCCTACACACACACCCTGATGTCATCACCTCTCCTACACACACACACAAACACACATACACACATACACACACTCTGACGTCATCACCTCTCCTACACACACACCCTGACATCATCACCTCTCCTCCACACACACCCTGACATCATCACCTCTCCTCCACACACACCCTGACGTCATCACCTCTCCTACACACACACACAAACACACACACACACACACACACACACACACACACCCTGACATCATCACCTCTCCTCCACATACACATACTGCCTATTCCCTTATTCCCTTTCCTTCTGTCTTCTCAGACAAGATTTGAGGCCTTTGATAGCCCTTTATGCCATTCATTTTTCTACCTTACCCAGAATTCCCTGTTAGTATTGACATAAGGAGAGTTGGACAAGACAACTGAGGACAACTCACAGTTTATCTGCTCTTACCCACCCTATCGTGCCTTGGGATCTTGTCAGGGCCACTAGGCACCGTGGCTTGAATTGTCCTTGTTATGAAATCAACTTCTTTTTTTAAAAAAATGATTTATTTAATTGTAATGTATACAGCCTTCTGCCAGCATGTATCCTGCAGGGCCAAAGAGGGCGCCAGATTTAATTACGGATGGTTGTGAGCCACCATGTGGTTGCTGGGAATTGAACTCAGGACCTCCAGAAGAGGAAACAGTGCTCTTAACCTCTGAGCCATCTCCCTAGCCCATGAAGTCAACTTCTAACAAAACAAGTAAACAAACTGGGGAAGCTGTGGTGCCTTCAGAGTGTGGCAAAACCCCTTTTTGAGCTTTGAGCCTATGCATGCAAATATTTTGCTCATAAGTACAGCTTTGCATAAAGTCAAAGTGCAATATATGTTTTTAGTGCAAACCTCACTAGTTACCATTGGGTATATGGATTACAAACACTCCCTCAGCATGGAGAATCTGCTATATATGGAAGCTCTGGGAAAACTGCGTGGCACTGTAATGCATGTAATTTCACATATTATACATACTACGCAGAATTTCACACATAACTTATGGTATTTAACTTGTGCAATTATGGCATTTCTAATATTTGACCCAATGTGTGTTGATGGCTTTGTAAGAAATTTCAGAGAATCTATTCAATGTCATTTGAGACTAAACACAGACTTCAAAGAATAGTCCTTATAGATTTTAACTTCCTCATATAAAGACAACATCATGATTAGATACTCTTAAAACAAGACATATGTTAATCCAATCACACTTGGTTTGGAATAAAACCTCAATAAAATTATTTTTACAGATTTGCATGCTGCATATTTTTTTTAAACCATTTCTGCCACAAGTCAGTGTAGGCATGATGTTTTCATGCATGGTGTAAAGGTTGTCCTGTATTATTTAAATGCTAATTTCTCTGCTCTCATATCTTGTTCTAATATGGACATTGGATTACAATGCTTGTGTCTAGAGTCTCCGGTCTAAGATTTGTGTAAACAGTTCTTACCATTTGTTCTCTGCCTTGTCAATGAATGCTGACCACCCAATGGCTGGGCAGAAGAGTGAACAGGGAGGAGACTTCTGACAGTCAGGGGTAGGAGAGAGGGGGGGGCGAGATTCAGATTGGCCATGAGGGGGACACGATCTGAGAAGACATCATGGAAAAAAATAGGAAGCCCAGCTGGAGAGATGGCTCAGCAGTTAAGAACACTGACTGCTCTTTCAGAGGTCCTGAGTTCAAATCCCAGCAACCACATAGTGGCTCACAAACATCCGAAACGAGATCTGACGCCCTCTTCTGGTGTGTCTGAAGACAGCCACAGTGTACTTACATATAACAAGATTTACATATAACATTTACATATACATACAAGATTTGCATATAACAAAGATTTATTAATCTTTAAAAAAGAAAGAAACTCTCAGAAAAAAAAAGGAAGCCCAAAGAACCAGATCAATAATCATATGCAAGAATCATGGTATCATGGCTGGGAGGTAATTAGCTTAGGGGGTTAATATAAATCAATATTGTATCTAAAAACTGAGGTACAGCATGACATAAATCTTGGTTTCTCTGTATGGTTATTGGGGACCAGCAAAGGTAAAGAAATACGGATGCTGAATTAATTCTCTATTTACATTTATATTAAAAATAATTCCTTTTACACGTTCAGCACATCTTCATCATTGCTAACTTAAACACGGCAAGCCGTTCTGGAACTCTGGACTTCTTTATAAGATCTGCTTGCACTCCAGATAATCTCCTTCTGCCGGAGCTCACACGGGGTTTCTGCCCTCTCTGCATTCCTGGAGGTTCCTCCAGTCCGCAGCATGCACTCTGGAGCCCTCGAACCATAGCAGTGTGCCAACTATGTCACGTCTCCCCGAGAGGCCTGTCAGTCACGCCTCCTCACAGTGCATGCTCACGTAGCAGTGGAGACCTTGGCATTGCTTACAGCAGCCAGTTTCAGGTCACATATTGCTTACATTCGGTTAAATATTCCCCAGCATAAAAATCATCATCGCCTTCTTCATGGACTTCTCACTCCCCGTTTAGGTCAGTCAGGTCAGAGCTCTCGTCTGTTTGTATTACCAGGCCAACTTTCAATCCACACGGTTGTGATCATAGAAAGAGAAAGAGGCTAAGAGAATATGTTCTATGGGTGGTGTGGGGGAAGGGGGTGCCTCAGTGGGCCCATGTCCAGGTATCCCTTACCCCTGAGGGACCAGACCTACACCAGTATGGTATAGAATAGAGTTTATTCAGGGCATGGGATGGGAGTTAAGGGGTAGTACAGGCAGAGAAAGGCAGAGAGAGGGAGAGGGTAGAGAAGCAGAGGCCGTCCATGACCATGTGGAGAGAGGGGGGAGGGGAGGAGAACCCAAGAGGGGGCAAGAGAGAGGCTGAGAGTGAGAGAATAAGAGATGTAAGAGAGAGAGGAGGGGCTGAGCAGCCCTTTTTGTAGTAGGTCAGGCCTACCTGGCTGTTGCCAGGTAACTGTGAGGTAGAGCTTAGACAAAATCCTAACACACACACCATACCTATCAAAGTGTCAAAGGCAGCTGGGCGGATCAGACAGACTGGGTTTCTACCTGGGAACAGAGATTTCTTATTTAACTTCTCTTTGCTTTAGCTTCTTCACCTGTAAGATCGGGTCACAGCCAGATAGACAGGTCTCAGGGGTCCTTTGACAGCATTCTTAAACCCCCACTGATGGGGAATAGGGCTTTGCTACCACATCCCAAATCTTTTGCTCTGTTGATGTTAGGTCTGACACACAGTGGCAAGGAATGGTTATTTGGCTGGCTAAAGATCCCTGCAATAAACTTCAAATTAGGCCTTCACCTTGCAATATTCTAACCCCTCTACACTCCGTCAGCTCGGCATCTGTATCTTCTTTCCAGGGATTTTTATCTCACCGTCTGGAATGGCCTGTGATGACCACATGGTGCCTGCTTAGTCTCTACTTTGATAACTACTGGAAGGTGGTAAAAACGGTAATTAACGGCAGGGGCTGGCTGCTGGGGCTGTGTGTGTCCTCCTGGGCTATTGGGGCTCCCAGGCTTAGACTCTTCTTTCATTCTGAGTGATGAACGGCCTGAGCCTTGCTATGTTGTCCCACCACATGCCCAAGCAAGCAACGGAGCCTGTCAATTTTGATGGAAATCATCCAAAGCCACTGGCTGAAAGCAACCTTTGCTCTTTTTCAGTTATCTGGGGGATTTGTTACAGTGGTAGTAGGGGTGTTAACTCAGTGAATAAGTGTGATCCACAGTGTATGGTGCAATCCCAGAGATGCCCCTCCCCCGCCCCCGCCCACTCAATAAATTTTAGCTGCAGTCACTCTCTTTAAAATGAAGCTGGGGCCAGAGAGATGACTTTACTGGTAAGGTCCTTGCTGTGCAGGGACTGGGACCTGAGTTTGGGCCTCCAAACCCAAGTGTTTAAAAAACCAGGAATGGTAGCTTGTCCTTGTAAGCCCAGTGCCGGAAACAAGACAGTGGCTGGTCAGCCAAGCTTGCTTGATGAGTTCCAGGTGAGTTAGAGATCCTACCTCAAAAAACCAGGGTGGACAACTCCAGCAGGACTGATGAAGGAGACACTGAAAGAGGTAGAATTGATGCCAGACAGGATTTACTAATACTTTTGCTTAATCCCTTAATTCACACAACATTAAATTTACCTAAGAGAGTCCTGCCTCCATAAGACCCCAGAAACAGGTAGTGTGCTAACCAGGCCTGTTAGAGAGAAGCAAAATTTAGGAAGGCAGGAAGCTTGTGTTTGTTCACCAAAATGTATCTCCAATTAGGCTCCATTCCAAGAATGAAAAGAGACAGCCTGAATTCCAACCTGCTATTAGGCCTGTCCCTCCAGAAAAGAGCATACTTCTAACGGCAGCTCAAGGGGGGTCAGTGCAGGGTTACAACAACCATTAAATCCTGGTCTGCCACTAAGCGTCCTGTGCTCTTATGAGGAAAAGTGTAATTCTGCCAGGTGGGCAGGATGTACCTTGGTAACAACTCATTGAAAAGAACACAGTTGTTGTGCATAAGAAACAAGGCTGGCAGTCTCTCTGCTGTGTCAATCTCTCATCTGCCCAAGTAGCCAGACTTGCAGTCTCCTGTCTCTGTTTAAATGGTTCAAAGTGTAACTTGGAGCCAGGACATAAAAGAGTTTTAAGGATGACAGTGTTTGTGAGATGCATACGCCTAAGGTATATAAGCTAGGAATATCTTCTCCTCATGGCTGGCTCCTCTTTGAGCATTAGCCAGAGATGGATACGTGCTATATGAAAGAGCTTATTCTTTTATTAATCTCTAAGGGTGCAGGGTGATTTCTCACTTTGGGAAGGCACACTAATTCTGGAACAGAATGACATTTGAGGTTGTCCTCTGGCCTAGACATACAGTGTATACTCACACACCCGCACAGGCATGCACACACACATCCTTGCCCCAAGTGAAGCTGGTAGATTTGGAGAAAAGGTGCTTTGACACACACACACATCTATGAATGTCAGCATGTCTGGAAAGTGCCCTGTCAGGTGGGAATGCTTTGGGGACAGGGAGGGAGGCGCTGTTCTGAGTGAAGGACCCAGGGGAGGTAGAAGCCAAATGCTCTTAAAAATAAGATCCTCTGTGTCTTTCCTATTACTTTTTGTTCAGTGTGGCTCTGTGTGTGGCTTTCAGAGGAAGAAGTTTGTTCTTTCTTTATCCATCATAGTAGCTTCAGAGAACACACTCTTAAGTCAGCAACTTAACTGGGATGTAGCCTAACACGATGGGCGCATTTGTCTAGAATTAGCAAAGAAGCAATGCGATTATTAATTCGGAATTGCAACAATGTTTCACAGCGTCACACCTGGGTGGAGATCCACTCGCCAAGTAGGTTAGCAGCGACTTTGCATGTGCGCCTCCTTCTTCTTTGGGAGGTGTGAAGGTGTAAAGCCCTGCACTGAGGAGGGCTCATCGCCATCTGAGTTAAAGCTTCCTGTTTGCTTTCCTCTTCCCCGTATTCAATGCAGCGCCTGTGTTTGTTAAATACTTACCATTCCTTTGTCCCTCCGCCCAGTCCATTTCTTGCTCAGCCCCTTGTTTATCATATTCTTTCTCCTCTTTTCTATTTCCTGACTCATTTAAATCCACCCTAGTTCTGATGTCCAAGACAGGGACCTCTTCCTAGGGTTGTTAGACGATCCATTTCTTAAGTCATTCTTCCTTTCTCCAAAGCTTGCCCGCCATAGTATGCTTCTACCTCACCCAACGTCATGGGGGCCAACCTGTCATGGGCCGAAGCCTCTCTAATCGTTTATCAGCTGATTGTCTTAGGTATTTGTCATAGCAACAGGAATCTGATGCAATAATGAGATCAATTGCCGTGTTCTTGACACCAGCTTCCAGGGATTGACTTGACTGACCGTGGACAGAGGGAAGGAGATTATGCACATACACTTAGAGAAGCTGGGATGGGGTGCAGTGGGCTGTGGGACTGTGACAGGCAGTCTGTGTTCTGGTTGAGTGAGGCTTAACTTCTGGAGACCCCGTAGATTAATTCTGCAAGGGACAGACCCTTTGGCTATGCTCCCAGACACAAAGCCCTCAGCTCTCTATAATTCTGTGGCCATCAGACATGTAGTGCAACACCCAAGCCCCTAGTATTCTGGCTGGACTCCACGCCCACAGTCACCTGGGTTGTTAGCCAGGTATGCTCCTCCCCACGGTTACCTGGCAACAGCCAGGTAGGCCCAGCCAACTATAAAAGGGGCTGCTTGCCCCCTCCCTTCTCTCTTGCTCTCTTGTTCTCTTGTTCTCCCACTATCTTGTTTCTCTTGCCTTCTTGGGCTCCCCTCTCTCCTCATTCCCTTCCCCCTCTCCCCATGTGGCCATAGCTGGCCTCTATGTCTCTCTCCTTCGCTACAATAAACACTCTAAAACCATGGACTGCCTCTTCTCATCTGGACCCGCTGTGCTGGAACAATGGGGCAGGTCTTCCCTTAAAGAGCCGTGAATCTAGTCTTGGGGCTCTCAGTCTTGGACATCACAGACTCCTCTGGATGTTGCAGAAGAGCTAAGAACCGGGTGGGGGGCTTGGGACTGGGCTCTGGTCCTGAACCCAAGGGAAAGGGGGCAGAGAGGAGGGCACTGGCTAGTTCCTGTGGGGATGAGTCCTTGGTCTAATCTGGTGGCTGCTGGTGGCTTGGCTTGGGTGGGAACACTTGGAGGCCTTCCAGCAGGAGACTAGCCCTATCCCCCGGAGCAAGGTCATGAGGCCCTCCACAGCCCAACACTCGCCTGATCGTTCTGTGGAGTCCCGCAGCAAACTCCCCGAGTCTGCCCACTTATTGGCCCTAGCCCTTGCTGGATGCATGTCTGGAAGTGGTAGCAACCCAGGAGCTCAGTGTGTGTTACAAACAGTTGAGGAAGGATGCAGGATTGGTACCCTCATCTAAACAAGGAGTCAGGTTTAGCAATCTAGGTAGGAGAAGTCTTTCTATGGAGAAGTCTTTGTAAGGAGACGTCTTCATGTAGTAAATAAATATCCTGGTAGAGAAAGCTGTGGTGGACACTTGCTGCCCACACACTGAGAACATCCACAGCTGGACCAGAGGAAGGCTTTGCCATCCTCTGAGACTCACCCCAAGGGGGAGGGTTTATCATTTTGCTGAGTCTGAGGGTATGGTGCTTGATACAGCTGTGCTAGTGTCAGACAATCCACATTGACTCTGGACTTTACTCACTGAGGACTGACTGTTGGGATATAAAAGAGAGAAAGGGTATTAGTGAGTATGGCATGGCGGCGTGGAGGGAGGGGGGTACCTAAGTGGGCCCAGGCCTAGGCATCCCTTCCCCCTGGGGAAATCCGAGTGAACAATGCAGAGTCTGGAATCAATGCAAAAAAGCAAGAGGAATTTATTGTTCCAACACACACCAACATGGTATAGAATAGAGTTTATTTAGAGAAGAGGATGAGAGTCAATGGTATAGTAGAGAGAGAGAGAGAGAGAGGAGAGAGAGAGAGAGAGAGAGGAGAGAGAGAGAGAGAGAGAGAGAGAGAGAGAGAGAGAGAGAGAAGAGAGGAATGGAGGCCGGCCATGACCACGTGGAGAGAGGGGGGAGGGGAGCCCAAGAGGGACAGAGAGGTGAGAGTGCAGAGAGGTAAGAAGATGAGAAGGGAAAAGGGGGGGAAAGAGAGCGAGGAGGGGCGGGCAGCCCCTCTTATAGTGGGCCAGGCATGTGGGGCGGGGCATACCTGGCTATTGCCAGTTAACTGTGGGGTGGAGCTTGGACAGAATACCAACAGTGACTGCCCACAATAAATAATGAGAGCTGCTGGCCGGTCCCCATCAGCGTGTCACAGTGTAAGACTCTAGCGAGCCTTAGCTTACTGGGGAAATCCTGAGTGAACAGTGCAGAGTCTGGAATCAATGCAAAAAAGCAAGAGGAATTTATTGTTCCAACATGTTGGGGTCACCCTGCACATGAAGAGAGAGAATGACACCCCCCCTACACACACACACACACACACACACACACACACACACAGCCTGTCCTGCACAGCCTGTCCTGCCAGCCTTTATACAGTTCTCAACACAGCAGCCATTAAGCACAATATGATTGGCAGAACAGTGTGTCTTTTAAACCGATTGAGGCTTAGGGAATGAGGTAGGTGGCCAATGGTTGTGGAATGTATTTATGACCTCTGGGCCTCCCCTACCTACAGGTGGCCGGTGGTAAGTCCCTCCTCCCTGTGGTCTGAGGAATGTAATTACCCCTCCCTTCCAGAGGAAGTGGGTATGTTCTTTATGACCTTTCTCTTTCAGGAGGGGAGGGGTCTGGTGGAGTTTTCCAAAGTGACTAAGCTGACCTCTTCACCAGCAAGCATTCTCAGTGCTTAGTATTTGTAAGTGGGCTCTACTGTTGTTTCCATTTCTCAGAAATTTAGTTTTGATCAATGACTTTGCCAGCTTTAAAGCCAATTCTTTTCCCTTAAGCTTTGTAGCACATTTCCCTCAAAATAAGAGAACTTGATGGTCATTGGCTGTTTAGGATACAGTAGATATTCAGGCAGCAGTGGAAATGGCTACACGGAGCCCTGTGCTTCCCTGAAGTCTAGCTTCCCCACGGTGGGCAGCAGTTTCATCTTCTTTACTTGCTTTGTGCTTTATCCTCCTCATTAGAAAGTCGGCCTCTTGAGTATTTAGGGCTTCTTTTGTGTTTGGGTTAATTCACTCAGGATGATATTTTCCAGGTCTAACCATTTACCTACAAATTGCATGAATTCATTATTTTTAATTGCTGAGTAGTATTCCATTATATAAATAGCAAGTCAAATGATTCCCAAGAAGAAGAAAGGAGAGGACCCTGGGCCTGTAAAGATTGCATCCAGTTTAGTAAAGAAACTGAGGGGGGAGGGGGAATGATTGGGGAACAGTTGGGGGGGGAGAGGAACTATGGGAACTATGGTGGGTGGGAACTGGGAAAGGGGAAAGCCTTTGGAATGTAAACATAGAATATAGAAAATAAAAAAAATTAAATAAAAAAAAAAAAAGAAAGTCGGCCTCACCTTGTGTGGTCCTCTGTTGGATCGCTACAAACACAGGGGTGGTGTTTGGGGACTGCAAAATTTGTGCATTATCAGTGGGTTCTACTTCTGGAAAATCCAAGCAGTAGTACGTGTTGATTTATTTTCTTGGGCTGGCCAGAGTTATTACAGAGACTTTTGTTTGCTTGCTTTTTCTTTGTTGTTGTTGTTGTTGTTGTTGTTGGTGGTGGTGGTGTTGTTGTTGTTGTTGTTGTTGTTGTTGTTGTTGTTGGTGGTGGTGGTGGTAGTGGTGGTGGTGTGTGTGAGAAAAGATACCTTCCCAGCTGCTGGCATTTGGGGGTTCAAGGGAGCAATTGGAAATACAAATATAAAACAACCTGAAGAAATTGACAGAATCTAGGGTCTCCAGGGGACTCCTGAAAGCTCATTTGTATTAATCTTATAAAACTATAACCTAAAAATTTATTTGACTAATATAATATCATGTTTTCTCTTAAGGCCTGTGAGAAAATGTTCAATATGTACCTGCGTATGTAACATATGACATACATGTATCTATTTTAGATAATCTTGGTTTCCTAAATGATCCAGTGAGAAGAACAGTTTTATGATTCAGAGTAATATACACAGACAAAATATTTTTGGCAATTTCCCCTGATGTTTTAGACATCTACAGTGGTGTCGGGTGTGTGTGTGTGTGGGGGGGTGTGGTGTTAATATTATTTGACAATTATTTGGCCAGAAGATTAAAAATAAAATACAACAAAAGAAAACACTCCCTACCCATCCCCCCAAACAGCAATTACAGTGTGTCAAAGCGATTTCACACATTGGCATTTGAAACTTTCATTTTGCTCCTTTGCACTTCCTTTATGAGGTGTTAAGTGATAGCCTCCCCCCCCAACTCCCCAACCCCCCCCCCATTGTCGAGATGACACAACACAGCGGCTTGTGGGAAGCTCCCTTCAGCCCCTTCACTCTTCAAACCAGGTCTCCTCGGGATGCGGCAGCTCTGTTATCTTTGTATCCTTCTTCATATGACACGACGATACATGGGAATAGATGGGAATTTTTATTGCTGTTCTGACTTCCAAAAAATTGGATCATCCAGCGAGTCATTCTGAACCTGGCGATGTATGGTTGGGGAAGCATCAAAGCCATCCTACCAGAGGTCAAGACATAGGATGTTCTGTCTGAAGATTCCCTGACCTTTCCGGACAGGAAGTTAGAATTCCTTGTTCTTCTGGTTACAATGTTCAGGGATCACTCTTAATTAATGAAAAAGGGTGAGGTGACTAGGCCTGTGTTCTTATCTGTTTCTATAGATACTTTTATTTCTATAGAGTTATTTCCCAGGTGTAACATTGCTGGGAGAGTGGACATGTGTGTGTTTACATTTTAGTAGCTATTGCTAAGTGGTTGCCAGACCCTGTGATGAGTCACATGTCTGTGGGAATACAGGCCAGCAGGCAAGTGGAGATGCGGCCCTTCTGGTCTGATCATTGCCAAGGCTCAGCACCATTTTGTATGCTCCTTAGACATAGACTTTCCCCTCCTTTTTGTCCTGTTTTTCCTCTCCCCCACCCCATTTCCTTTTCTACCTCTGCTCTTTTTAAGATAGGACCTTGTTATATAGCCCAGCTTTGCTCCAAATTCAGATCCTCTTGTCTGTACTTTCTGAGTCCTGGAATTATAGGTTTATGCTACATCATCTGGTTGGTTTTATTTCTTTATAGCAAAACTTGCATTTCTTTAAGAAAGAAAGTGGTGTTATACAAGGGCAAGTTTGTAAGATTATTGAAATCAATCTCCCAGTTTGAGTTAAGTCACAAATTGTTAGAATTGAACAATACATTCTTAAACCATGGACAGTTTCTTGTTGCCTGCACCCCTATGTCTGTTACTCCTATAACTGTGTTTTGCCACCCATGAAGACACCGGTGTTCCAACCACACAACCCACTTGTGTGAAAATAATCAACTCAGAACTAACCAGTAATTTCTAGGTTGGAATACATGTGCATATAAATACAGTTGTTTAACCTTTGCAACCATTCTCATAGGAAGAACAGTATTACATTATCTTCCAATGAAAGGCATTCAGTACAAGGCACCCAAGTTGCTGTTAACCAGAGCTTGTAATTGTCTGTGAGAATTTGATGGTAAAGATGATGGGATATAAAAGAGAGAAAGGGTATTAGAGAGTATGGCATGGCGGCGTGGGGGAAGGGGGATACCTAAGCAGGCCCATGCCTAGGCATCCCTTCCCCCTGAAGGACCACACACACACCAATGTGGTATAGAATAGAGTTTATTTAGGGAAGAGGATGAGAGTCAATGGTATAGTGGAGGCAGAGAGAGAGAGAGAGAGAGAGAGAGAGAGAGAGAAGAGAGAGAGTAGAGAGGAGTGGAGGCCGGCCATGACCACGTGGAGAGAGGGTGAAGGGGAGCCCAAGAGGGGCAGAGAGGTGAGAGTGCAGAGAGGTAAGAGGATGAGAGAGGAAGAAGAGAAAGTGAGGAGGGGCGGGCAGCCCCTCTTATAGTGGGCCAGGCATATGGGGTGGGGCATACCTGGCTTTTGCCAGGTAACTGTGGGGTGGCGCTTGGACAGAATACCAACAAAAGATACCTCATGCATTCTCTTATCGTGAGTGTGCTATGGTAATTGATATTCCTCTGTTGGTGAAATGAGCCAATTCAAGCTAGATTAGATTATATTAAAGGCAGATTTATTGGGAAGCTGCTCTTGGGTGTGAGAGTTTACTGGCCCCCAGAACCAAGGAAGTTGTTGTGGGGGGAAGGGGGGAGGGGAGGGATAGAGAAAAGGCACATGCACAGAGAGGAGAGAGGAGAGGAGAGGAGAGGAGAGGAAGGGAGGGGAAGAGGAGAGGAAGGGAGGGGGAAAGGAGAGGAGGGGAGAGGAGGGGCAGAGGAGGGGAGAGGAGGGGAGAGGAGATGAGGGGAGGAAGAAGAGAGGAAGAGGAAGAAAAGGAGAAAGGGAGGGGGAAGGAGGGAGGGAGGGAGGGAGCACACAAAATGCTTGCCTGGATTATACAGGGAAGAGCCTCTGGGGAAAGGGCAGCCCAACTCCTGGTCTGGAAAGTTCAAGGTTGGGGGCAGGGTATGCCAGATAGGGTCTGAGGGATGCTGGGAGAACCTGGAGGCCAGGTCTGCTTTGGTATATAAAATGGTTGTGTCTTGCCCAAATTCTTATGTTGATTCCTAATTTGAGGTTAAGATCTTGGGAGGAACTCCAATCCTCCTGAGTAGAACTGGTTGATCTCTTGGCTAAGAAAGGAAGAAGAGATGGCATTTCTGTGCAGGCCAGAAAGCTAGCCCTTAGTGGACACTGGCTCTGGTGCCACCTTGAACCTGTGTCCAGAATGGTAAGAGATAAATGTCTTCCTTTAATACACACAACATATGCTATTTTTGTTATAGCAACCCAGGCTAAGACATAGCCAGAATTCTAAGATGACTTCCAGGATTCCAAGTCCCCGTGCACGTGTCTCTGTGGCATCTTTCACTCTTAAGAGGGGGTGGGGCCTTAGGCTGTGTTGTGGGCCAAGTGGTGCTAAGACCCCCACAACTGTGATCATATTACATGATGTAAGACTGTGTCCCTGCAGGCTGGATGGACCCTGGGACCAGGAGATGGCCGTGTAAGAAGACGCAAAGGAGCAAGCAGGTTGAGGTATGTTCCACAGTTGACAGCCAGCGAGAGATGGGAGCGTCCATGCTACACAGATATGGTGGACAAATTCTGCCTTCCGTAAGTGTACATCCACGGTCAGCCAGCCCCGACACTACTCTGAATGACAAGAAGTGCGCACGGAAAGGAACTGTTATGGTTGTCTCCAGAGGGGCCCTGCCAGAGCCTCACAGATACAGAGGCAGATACTTGCAGCCAACCTTTGGACTGAGCATGGAGTCCCCAATGGAGAGGTTGGAGAACAGACTGGAGGAGCTGAAGGGGTTTGCAGCCCCACAGGAAGAACGATGATGTCGGCCAACAGATGCCCCAGGGCTCTCAGGGACTGAGCCGTCAATCAAGGGGCACACATGGTTCCAGCCAAAAGAGTGGCAGAGGAATGCCTTGTTGGGCTTCAGTGGGAGGAGTGGTCCTTGGTCCTGTGAAGGCTCAATAGATGCCCCAATAAAGGGAAATGGAGAGAGGGAAGGAGGAGGAGGGAGGGGGGAGGGGGGAGGGACATATACTTGGAGGCAGAGGGTGGGAGGATGGGTTGGGGGCTTTTGGAGAGAGGGGAAATAGGGATAACATTTAAAATGTAAATAAAGAATATATTCAACTAAAAAAACCACAAAACAAAAAACAATAAACAACATATGGACTTAATAAAAAGGACTTGTGTGATGTAACAGAGACAATAAAGGAAATCCTCAAAAAAAAAAAAAAAAGAAAAGAAAAGAAAGAAAGGAAAAAGAAAAGTCTGTGTTTATTTGAATGTATCAAGTCCATCGCCAAACTTACTCCTGTGTTTGGTTGCTTGTCCCCACCACACTTTCTGTTTACGACAGCTTGCCTCTCTCTAGCGTTTATAACATTCCAACTTTTAGAAGCTTCGGAAGCGAGCTTTATCTTCAGGTGTTTCCCAACACCCTCTTCTTACCTTATCTGCAGTGTGGCATCACCTACGTGACCTTTGTTATTTGTACTTACAGCTAAGCTAAGAGTTTCTTGTTTCCAAACTGTTTTTATGCTACCATAAAGCAGCTGGGTATCTGTTAATTCCTGGCATCTGGATAAGAAGTATCTTTGCACACCATGTTTGCACGAGAGTTAGCTGGGGAAGGACTGCAGAGACAGCTGGGGGGGGGGTGATGTGTTAACTGGGCATGAGGACTTGAGTGTTCAGATCCCCAGCGCGAGTGTGAAAGTTTCATGGGGGCTGGGGTATTGGAAATGGGTCCTGGACTCTCTCCTGCTCCCTCCACTTCCCCTCTCTGTGTGTGTACACGCACATACACGTGTATGTGTTGGCTAGTGTGTATCAACCAGACAGGAGCTAGAGTCATCCAGGAAGAAGGACTTTTGATTGAGAAGGTGCCTCCATAGACTGACCTAAAGGCAAGTCTGTAGGGAAGTTTCTTTTTTTATTTTAAGATTTATTTATTTAGTTAGTTTTTTAATGTATATATGAGTACACTGTAGCTGTACTGATGGTTGTGAGCCATCATGTGGTTGCTGGGAATTTGAACTCAAGACCTCTGTTTGCTCCAGTCTAAAGATTTATTTATTATTGACTCTAACTACACTGTAACTGTCTTCAGACAGCACCAGAAGAGGGCATCAGATCTCATTACAGATGTCTGTGAACCGCCATGTGGTTGCTGGGTTTTGAACTCAGGACCTTTGGAAGAGCAGTCAGTGCTCTTAACCACTGAGCCGTCTCTCCAGCCTGGGAATTTTCTTAATTAGCAATTAGCAGTTGCTAATTAGCAATTGATGTGGGAAATATAAGCTCATTGTGGGTGATAGTATCTTTAGTCTGGGGGTCCTGAGTTCTCTAAGAAATCCTTCTGATAAAGCCATGGGGAGCAAGCCAATAAGCCCCATTCCTCATGGTCTCTGCTTCAGTCGCTTCCAGACTCCTGTTCTGTTTGAGTTCCTGCCATGGCTTCCCTCAGTGACAGACTGTGAAGTGAAACTGGAAACTGAGATAAACCCGTCCTCACCAAGTTGCTTTTGGGTTATGGTGTTTGATCACAATAGAAACCCTAACTAAGATATTAACATGTGTATGTGTAGCAACAATAATTAAAGAGGGGTCATGATTATAGGAGAAGGGGATATGGGAAGAGTCAGAGGGGAGGGATTCGTGGGCGTGACAGATGTGTAGGACTCATGGATCAGTGAATGAGGAGAGTGAGGATAGTCAGTATTGACCTCTGACTTCACACACACACACACACACACACACACACACACACACATACAGAGAGAGAGAGAGAGAGAGAGAGAGAGAGAGAGAGAGAGAGAGAGAGAGATTGATTGATTGATTGATTATCTGGTGATCGGTCTGACCTACTTTGCCGGTTATAAAGTTGCCATATTACTTGCTGACATGCTGGATAATTGAAGGAGCAGGCTGAGGTGCAGAAACCCGTTCTTTCTCACTCTAATTAAGGTTGCTCTGACTCAGTCTTGTGAGATATTGAGAAACCTCTGGGTTCTCCTCATAATTATAGCAGTGCCACAAAGACCTTGCTGATCCTGAACTTCGGGTGAATGAAATAAGCAAGCCAGTTCCTCATATCTTTTTCATACATGTACACATACATCTCCTCAAGTCCACATACCTGTTCATGCAGGTACAGATGCATCTCAAGTTCACATACCTGTTCATACTTGTATACATGCATCTCCTCAAGTCCACATACCTGTTCATACATGTACACATACATCTCCTCAAGTCCACATACCTGTTCATGCAGGTGCATGTGAATCTCCAAAAGTCCACATACTTGCTCATACAAGTGCACACACATCTTCTCAGAAGAGTATTTAACCCTAACTAAACTCCCCCATTTTACTATTATACTTATCTCACTGTTTTTTCTTTTTTAATGCAATGACACACTTCTTGAATATTGGTAGATATTTGGCAGATGGTATTTAATGTGTCTGGATAATGCTGTTTGTTACTTTAATATGTAAAGGGCATTCTCAGTAATGGTTATAACAGCACAGGGGTAACAGTGATTGTTCAGTGGAAGTAAGAGATTATCAAATGTCAGTGTTTCTTTTATTCACCTCACAACTGCGGCCTGGCTCTCTAGTCCCGCAGCGCCCGTTACACACCACGGGCACAACTCTCGGCCTATTGCTCCCCCCCCCCCCGCTGTACTGCTTCTGGAGGTGTCGAGCCGTTATTTCAGACTGGCTTTGATGGAAGGGAACAATTCTGTGTTCATGGTCTGTGAAAGAGCGAGGAAGCAGAGTGGCCCCGTGCGATCATCCCTCTTAGTTGCTAAGACAGAGAGTCTCCACCTCCCAGCCCAGCTCCGCCCATTGGCTTGCTGTGGGGTTTACTGCACACTCATGCGTGTCATAAAGAAGGAAGCTCAGATGGTGGGAAGGCTGTGGCCGGAAGGCTGAGCGCATAGGGCATTCCGTGTGCATTCGGGCAGAAAGATCTATCTGCTCCACTGAGTGTCGGTGACGGAGGTTCCAAAGAGAAAAGAATGCAAGATGTCAACGAGACACACTGTCCCCAGTAAGAAAGATGACCTAAGTCGATCAAAGAAGAAGGATGATTTGGTACCCTACACTTCCCCAGTCAAGGTGTGATAACTCCCGATAAGATTGTAAGCATGTGGTTGAAACAGGTTTCACAGAAAGTTCAGTTTCTCGTGGAAAGCTTACACAGCACTTTATTGGCTGTGTCTCTAAAGAGTGAGATTAAGGCTGCGATGTGGCTGGTGCTTGATTAGGTCGGGCAGAGGGGTCAGAAACTGGTGCATGGGAAGGCGCCCGTATGGTCTCAGAACGTCAGGACGGTGCGGATACTGAAATAGAGAACAGAAGATACTCCCCATATGAGTGAGAAAAGCATGTGTTATGAGTCTCTGACAAAATCTACCTGGCTTCCCAACCATGCCATGTCCAAAGTCAAGTAGGTGAATGATCCACCTTTCTGACCGCTCTTGCGTTCTCTCCAGATCTAAACTCACATTTCACGCCCTGATGTGACTGCCATTTCGATTCTAGTTCTAGCTTAGCATTCTTAAATAACATCGAAAGCCTGGGTCCCCTGTGTAAGAAGAGTAGCAATGGGCGAAAACAGGCATGCCCTCCTTTCTATTTACCTCGTACTTTATAGAAGCTTTTCAGGCATTATTATCTCATTTAAGCCTCATCCTAAACAGCAACACTACAAGGTGGACTATCACATTCTGTCAGTTTTAGGAACTGTGAGAACTAATGTTTAGGTTTGCAAATTGTCCTAGGTCCTATACCTGTGCGCAGAGCCAAACTGGTGACAGAAGCCAGGCACCCTGCTTATGGCCTCATTCCACGTCTCCATTTTCTGTTAAGCCAATTTCTCTGCCATCAAAATAATCTCAAAGCTTACCTCTTTCCAGCACGAAGCATGTCAAATGCTTCGTTTATTTTTTCGAAAGGTAAAACATGGGTGATTAACGGGTCCAACGGAAACTTCTTAGCCATGAAATCAGCCACAAGCTTAGGGACAGAATCTTTACTCTTAAACCCTGAAAGGAGAAGACAGCATCTCCATGAGATCCAGCTGAGGGCGGGGGTGGGGACAAGCAAGACCTTCAGACAGCAGATTTTGCAGGGAAACTAAAGTTCACGGAAGTACAGTGGTCTCCAGGCTTCCATCTCAGGCACAGACACAGAGGCTCAAAAACATTCTGCATCTCATTAACATTTTTTAGAGTATGTCACCCTGGTAAACCATGGTCTCTGGCTAATGAAGGTGGCTTATTAGTTCTTTCTTAGAGAAATTATATTGCAGCGTTTATACTCAAAGTAAGGTTGCTGTTCAAACCTAGGTCTCGAGTGTAGGCATGGACTACTTCTGCCTTGGGTTTCCTGTGTCCTAGGAGGCATTTTGGGGATCTCACGACACACGTAGAAGGAGCCAGAAAAGGCTGTGGTTAGTTTATGGGGACACAGGGAAGCTTGTTTTAGGATTTCCTGCAATCGTTCTTGCTTAGAAAGAACAGTAATTTTCCACATTTTAAAATTGGTTTGCCTTCTAAAAATCTGACCTTCTTTTTCTTTTATAAAAGGGAAGAAATTCTGAAATTAGTTAAGAATTTGATCCTCAGAGCTGAGACGATGGCTCAGTCAGTAAAGTTCTTCCCCCGGAGTTTGATCTTCAGAAAAACAAAACAAAACAAGGACAACCAGCTGACCCAAGAGCTGAGCTGTCTTTGGGCGTGCTTGTAATTCCAGCTCTGGAGAGAGGAAACCAGTGGATTCCAGCAAGCGCGGCTAGCCTGACAGTGACCTGCAGGCCATGGTGGCGCCCTATCTCAAAGAGCATGGCGGATGGCTCCTGAGCACTGGCATCCAACGTCCTCTGGCCTCCACATACATACACGTCCACACGTCCACACGTCCACCTTGACGTATGTGTGGCCAGAAATACGTACCGCCAAATATGGCTCCTTTCCACGTGCGCCCCAGCAACAGCAACATGGGGTTCACTGAGAGGCTTTGGGCATTAGGAGGAACCCCTACAATGACGCTCACGCCACATGCCGCATGGCAGCTTAACAGGGCAGAAGTCTGGAATAAAAATGAACAGTTAAAGTAGATTCTGTGTGGTCTCTCCTCACTATGATGTTTCAGGCAATACAGAGAAACATACTGAAGATTATTATTCTTTTAATGAAAGAGTGAATGAATTAATTTATCTATTTAATTCCTTAAAGAAGCAAGTGTCATCGCGAGCATGTAAAGTCTGGTTCTCAAAGGAGAATATTGTTTCTCCATCTCATAACTTTCAGACAATCTATGAACTGGTTAATTCACTTTTCATTTGTCCAGTAAGGACAATTTTTAAACTAGTACTCTGAGCCAGAAATTTAATAATGAAGCAGATATAATGATGGCACCATCAAAAGTTGTCTCTTGACCATTTGTTAAATTCTCTTTTAATGAGCCCCTCCTGTGGTGTTTACATCAAGAATGGGCATGTTTTACGTGGTTATGCGATCGTTTTACATTGTTCTACAGCTGTAGACATTTGGGAAGTTTTTGCCTTCCAACAGGTAGTTTTCTTTAGTTTGTTCTTTTGTTTTTGTTTGTTTAAAACACATTCTGTAGTAAAAAATCATTTGGAATCCTTGAAGATACATGACTGGCCTTTTGATTTTGCAAGATGACATTTAGAAACCAGATGGTTTCCCCAGAACAGGTGGATATCCGCCTTGCGGCTCTTCAAGTCAATTGATGACCCAGCTTAAGATGAGCAGATCGGAAACCTGCCGGCGAGCCACGGAAGATCTGTGGCTCTGGGAGAGCTGGAGGCCTCTCTCCAGGCAGAGAGGGGGCGCTGTGCTCTTGGAGCGTCTACCATCTATGGCGTCTTGTCACAGTTCGAGGATGAAAAGCCATCACTCTCAGGGCGCCAGGCCTATTCCGTCACCAACCCTGCCAAGACTTCGTGGGGAACCTTGCTATGGTGACTTCTCAGGGCCCTGGGAATATTTCTCAGTAGAGTTCTAGAGGCCTTTGGTTAGGTGAGAATGGAACTGGAGAACTATTCTTTAGCAAAGGATGACATCTGCAACTACTTCACTGTAATATCATTTGTATTCCAAAAACGCAAGCACTCTAAGCTTGACCATAGTATTTCTTTTCTTTCTTTCTTCCTTTTTTTTTTTTAAAGATCCATTTATTACTATATGTAAGTATACTGTAGCTGTCTTTAGACACACCAGAAGAGGGCATCAGATCTCATTAAGGGTGGTTGTGAGCCACCATGAGGTCACTGGGATTTGAACTCAGGACCTTCGGAAGAGCTGTCAGTGCTCTTAACTGCTGAGCCATCTCTCAAGCCCTGACCATAGTATTTCTTATCATTATTCTCAGCTAACCTCCGTTGAGCATTGACCACATGGCAAGTGGCTCTGCGGTGAGGTGAGTACTTTATATGCACTCTCTTGTGTAGATCATAAGCAATCCTATAAAATGTATCTCTTAAATTTAGGGGATGTGCCAGAATCTGCAGTGTTGGGAGTTTGCAACGCCCAGCACTGTGCTATCTTTGAGATGAGAGCAAACTGGTGATGTACAAACCAGCCACTTCCCTCTACATGTTGTATGTTAATAAAATAATCCTTGGCCCCAAATTGTTCATTATTCCTTTTGGCATATGACAATACTTAAAAATGCTTTTCAGAATATTTAATTCTAAATATTAAATAATATTAAGAATGGGGAGGAAAATCATATTCTGCCATTTGAGACCAGAATTTGTATTCAAACCTGCTCAATGAACTGATTCTTACAGAAAATCAGTAAGTTAATTTACAGTGCCCCAATTAAAAGCTTCCCTGCACTAAAGGACTATTATTATTTGAGACAAGTTTGTAGAACTGGCAAAATGAAAGGCATAAGCCAGAACAGTGAATTAAGCATTCTGAGCGGAAAACAGGAGATGGAAAATTACCACTCTTAAAATATCTTTCTGCATGAGATTTCTATTCGGCTACCTAGAGCATTCTAGATGGCAGGACAGATCTCAAGGCTTGCCACAGTACACACCATGGTGTCAAGGCGGCCGATGACTTCGAACGAGAAGTCCACCCCTCCGTCGGTCATCTCCTGGAGAACTTCATGGATGGGTTTGCTGTAGTCTTTGGGGTTGATGCACTCGGTTGCACCTAACTCTTTGGCCTTCGCAAACTTGTCTTTGTTGATGTCCACAGCAATGATCCTGGATGCTCCCGCTACTTTACAGCCAATGATGACAGACAGGCCGACACCGCCGAGGCCAAACACGGCACAGGTGGAGCCTGGGGTCACCTGTATTTTCAGAAAATGAAAATGGGGATTGAATGGTGACTGTTAGGAAGTGTCCCATACTGCACAGATTACCTTGTTTTGCCCTTTATCGTGGCTACCCTATTCCCAACCCACTTCTGGTTACAGTTGCCCAAGATACACATCATCAGTTCTCAAAATTTGCTTATATATTAGACATAACTGGAGATTTCTTTCTTTAATCTCAATTAAATTGGAACCGCTGCAAATGGAACCTCATTCCTATTTCAGTAGGGGGGAAACCCCAAGTTGAGACCAGCTGTACCGGGTGATCTTTGACTTCTAAGTAGAAATGACTTTCATCTTTGAGAGCTTTGCAATAATGTCTCACACATGCACATAAGCAATTTGACTAAATGAAATGAGTGGTCAAGGTTACTCCAGGGGACTAAAAAGTAACCCAACTGCCCTTCGATCATGAGCTCCGTCCTTGGTTCACTAACTTTCAGAGGTCACAACTAGGGTACTGGGAGCAGAAGTCATCTGAGAAGCATCCAGAAGTCAGGCCTGGCTTAAAGCAACAGAAAAATGGACACAAGACGACATAACATGAGACCAATGTAATCTCTGTGGGACTTTATGCCTGGATTTTTAAAGAAGCAAATGAAAAATACTTCAATGCAAGTCGGCCTGTATTTTAATAATGATTAATTAAAATCCATGATTACAACGACCCTTCGCTTGCAAATAGGCAACACTCAACTTCCAGCTGAGACAGTGAAACAACAGCACAAGCACTCAGAGGTCCAAAGCCTTGGAAAAGGCGGGCTTCTCATTACCGTGACTGGCTTAGGTCTATTTAATAGACGCAACCATCTGTGTCACTTCCCCCTAGCAGTGTCTATCTTGTCGTTCGCCCATCAAACGCTCTTAAGGGCTCTGGGACACATAGCCACTCTCCACCTGGCCCAGAAAAATGTAAGGCCTGTTCTTGTGATTGAAGTGATGGCCAGTATATACTCTAGTTTCAGATGCAGCAGATAATTTGAGAGAGGTTCAAGTCTTTCTTTCCCTAGTAGCTAGCAATAAGAATTAGGATCAATAGTTTTAGCCTTCTGGATCTTAGTGTTTTCTTTCTTTCTTTCTTTCTTTCTTTCTTTCTTTCTTTCTTTCTTTCTTTCTTTCTTCCTTCCTTCCTTCCTTCCTTCCTTTCTCTTTCTTTCTTTCTTTCTTTCTTTCTTTCTTTCTTTCTTTCTCTCTTTCTTTCTTTTTTGCTTTATTTACATTTCAAATGGTATCCCCTTTCCTCCTGACCCCTCTGAAAACCCCCTATCCCAACCCTCCTCCTCCTGCTTACCAAGTCCCCCACCCCACTTTCCTGACCTGGCATTCCCCTACACTGGGGCATTGAGCCTTCTCAGGACCAATGGCCTCTCCTCTCGTTGATATCTGATAAGGCCATCCTCTGCTACATATGTAGCTGGAGCTATGAGACCCTCCATGTGTACTCTTTGGTTAGTGGTTTAGTCCCTGGGAGCTCTGGGGGGGGGGTACTGGTTGGTACATATTATTATTCATCCTATGGGGTTACAAACCTCTTTAGCTCCTTGGCTCCTTTCTCTAGCTCCTCCATTGGGGACCCTATGCTCAGCCTATTGGTTGGCTGTGAGCCATGGGTATTTTGTGGATCTTAGTTTTTATGAAATGAAAGATAACTACTGGATTTGTTTCAAACATTTGGGAAGGAACTTATTTTTAAAATTTCTGCCTAAAATGCAGAAATTCATGTGTGTGTGTGTGTGTGTGTGTGTGTGTGTTGGTTACAAGGGAAAAGATGTAGTGATGAGATCTCAAATGTAGTCAATACTTTGCTTAATACTTTCTCTTGTGTCTTCTGGGATCCACTCAGTGGGTGGCCATGCTGCAGATGAATAAAGCAGGGCTGGGGGGAGACAAACCATCTGCTGTAGCGACTTCAGAACCCAACAGAACCCATCATGACCAATGAGTGAAGTTTCTTTTCAGCTGTAGAATAAGTGATTACATGAGTTCCTGGCTTTACAATTTGGTAGTCATTTAGAATACACAGAATATAATATCTTCTATATGTATATATCTATATATATGTACATATATATATATATACTATATAAAATATTTACTTTTTCTTAATTCAGAATCAGCATCATTTTTATCTTTAAAAAACAGGTAAATTTTCTTTATTTCCAGTTACTTTGGGGATTATTTTTCTTTTCTTTTCTTTCATTTTTTTTCTTGATTTCTCAAGACAGGGTTTCTCTGTGTAGTCCTGGCTGTCCTGGAACTCACTCTGTAGACCAGGCTGGCCTCGAACTCAGAGATCTGCCTGCCTCTGCCTCCCAAGTGCTAGGATTACAGGCGTGCGCCACCAACAGCACTTTCTTTTATAAGCTCTTTTGGTCATGGAATTTTACTACAGCAATAGAAAAGTAGCTAATATAGTATAGTTTATACAAAAAGACCTCCTATATAACAAATATGTAATCAAGATAAAGACATTAATGCTGATATAACCACTTAATTTCGGATCCACTCAAATCTTGTCATATATATATATATATATATATATATATATATATATACTATATAAAATAATCCCGGCACTTGGGATTATTTTTCTATTAATAATTTAACACCATAAATCTATGAAATGACGTGGGAGAAGCCTAGAGTGATAAATTAATGTCTTATAGGATCTACTAATGAACTTGCTTAGGAAATATTACATCACACCCAGTCAAGTTTAGCTAACCTGGTGCTGTCTCGAGCATGAGTTAAGGCAGAGCAAGCAGCACACTAGGCAGGCTTGTCAGAAACTATAGGACAAGGCGTGCCTCTGACGTTGACATCGTGAATGTTGGGTTTGTTCACAATCCCCATAGCAAAAGGAGACAACCCCCACCCACAGCTGGCTGCAAGGCTCTTCCCATTATCAAAGAGCTTGCCTCTGACAGGCACTTCACAATGCTGCACTGGGTCACGGTGCCATTAACTCCTGGCCCATCATCAAGCCTTGATTTTCGTATCTAGAAAATTCTACCTGGCAGGCAGGATGGCTTTGAGTAACAATGCTGGTCTACTTAAAAACTAACAAACAGTTGTGACACTATCTCTGCAGTACAAATATCCCCACTGTGGCTTGCTTTAGAAATACCAGTGATGGCATCTCTATTTTATAAAATCTCCCATTTGTCTAAAATAGTCAAGCTTGCTGGTGTCTGTCTCCTTAAAACATATTGCTCCGTGAGTCTTGGGGGCTGGGACATAACAGAGATTTGCAGACAACAGCATATGTAGACGGTTGCAGCTCAAGATCTATCCAAACTTCAAATAACTTCTCTTAGAGACTGGTTTCTCTCTGGGCAAGAGCTGGAACTGGACACACACTATTATAGAGCTTTCCCTTGCTTCTCTCAGGTGTGTGGAGTGAATTCTCACTGGGGCCTGAGAGGTGTATTTCTCTTCTACAGAAATACTCTGAAGCCCAAGAGCAATGTCTTCCCTTTAGCTTGTTCCGGGGCCCACTGTCCGTCCTACCTTGGCGACTTTGACGGCAGAGCCATAACCAGTGGAGAACCCACAGCCGATGAGGCAGACTTTGTCCAGTGGGGAAGCCCCGTCGATTTTGGCCACTGCTATATCTTCTACCACGGTGTACTGGGAGAAGGTGCTAGTGCTGATGAAGTTGTGGATGGGCTTTCCCTTGCAGGAGAACCTGCTGGTGCCATCTCGCAAAGTCCCCTGAGGCTTTACCAGACTGGACGGTGAAACACAGGCATACGAAGGACATGAGACAGAATAAAACCAGTGTGCCCACCCAACCCTGCAAGAAGACAGTAGGAAACGTACTCGTTTTGGCAGCAGAAGTTGCTTTCCGGGTGCTTGCAAACCCTGCATTTTCCACACTGAGGAGAAAAGAGTGGAATGACTTTATCACCTAGAAGAAGAAAAACAGAATGACTTAAATGTCTGTCCAGAAATCAATAAAGCAACTACGTGAAGCTTATACTCAGAGACGTGTGTCTTGAAAAGTCTCTGGGACATAGGGCCCAACACTATGTCAGTGGTCATTGCCTTCCCGCCAAGTTAGCCGGTCACATTTACAGTGCCTGAAGATTCCCAAAGAGATAAGGGGAACGTGAAACCAGCCATTGCCACCCACCAGCAGTTAACTTTGTTGTGTGCCTCAGTTTCTCGTGGGAGCTTTGTACATGTCCTAATCAAACCTTGGATATGCTCACTGCTAAGAAGAAATATACACTTCCATTGCAAAGGAGTTGCTAGCTTCCTGATAGATTTTTTTTGGTGAAAACTGATTTAATAGTTACAATAAAACTAAGATTAAAGAAACACTACACGGGCAGTATTTTATAATGAAAATAAAACAAATTAAACTTGATCATAGGATCAAATCAAAGTGAGAATTTTGATAAAAGGGCTAGCCTTTGCCCTTTTATTACGTTTTTTTCTATGTGCACGTGAGAGTATCTGTGTGTATGCTGTGTGTGTGTGTGTGTGTGTGTGTGTGTGTGTGTTTGTGTGTGCCCTTGGAAGCCAGCAGAGGGTGTTGGGTCCCCTGGAGCTGGAGTGACGTGGTTGAATGACCCAGCTGGATTCCCTAGAAGAAGCATGATGTGTCCTGAGCCACCAAGTCATTTCTCCACGGTCCAGATTTTGGCTTTTTAAAGTGATTGTGCTTCTCCTGTTATGAAATAAATGCTTAAAAAAACAATCATAGCTGTTTTTTTTTTTTTTTAGGAAGCACAATAAAAATGTGACAAGCCGCAAATTACTTTGGAAATTTCAGCTCTTATCAGTGAATTAAATATTTTCTCTAGGCAATAAAAAGAGACTTTTGGTTTTTAAAGATAATTATTTATGAGTTATTGATTTATCTGCTATAGAAAAAGCAACCTGAAGAGTAAAGGTGTCACTTTACTGTTAGATTTTTTTTTCCAAATAAAAGAAATAATTAAAGCTTAACTCATACCAGACTAGTTCTTATTTTTTTTGCTTACGGCTTAGTCAGAAGAGAAGTCTGACTCTGCCGGCTAATGCAATCGTTTTTGAGGATAATATTTGTTTTTAAATCATGTATTCTACCTATGCTCTTGGACCAACAAAAAAGGTTTGGCCATTATGTACATAGATAAAATTAATGTGGGATGGCATCACGGAAATTTTATTTTTTGTTCACCCTTGACCTCTGAAAACATACAAAGTAAAACCATGCCTAAAGCAATAAGTACTGTGTAACCTACCACCTACAGCCACAATTAATGATAAGGTCTTTGGGTTTGAAGGCCTTTGGCTATGCTTTTCCCTCTGAAGTTTCCTCTTATATTTTATTTTCTCTATTTTCATAAAGAAGGTGCATATAGCGGAAGACGACGCCACCATGTGGTCCCAGTGTGTGGCTAAAACTACGGCGGGCGTCCTGCAAGTAGGGCACTCAGCACAGAACAGCTTCCGTGTTTCTAGACGCTCAGAAACTGGACCCGCACTTTTTGCCCCGGGTACTTTCGTAGGTCTGTCTGGGTCTTGACAGTCCACAGTGCTCAGGGACACTAAAGTAGAAGATAGCAGATTATAAATTCCGCCCTTCTGGGCACCATGCCTCCTGATCTTCATATAGGAGACTCTGACCTGACGCCTGACATCTAGGAGATAAACAGATGTTGAAAGAGAAAAAAATCCTTGGGATGTAACAGGACTGAGGCATGCCGGGAGGAGGGGGCTGAGGAAGCCTTCTATTGCCTGGCCAATTGGGACTTTATGTGAGTTTTTGGTCTCCTACTTCCTCAACTTCCTCTCTTGGGAGGGATGCTCTTGAGATCAGAACCGAAATACAAGCCCCGAGGGTGGATTATGTACCTGGTTTCACGCAGGTCACCCCTTCTCCAATGCTCTCAACAATGCCAGCTCCCTCGTGGCCTAGGACTGCGGGAAGAGGTGTGAGCAGGGTCCCACTAACCACGTGATCGTCTGAGCGGCAGACTCCAGTGGCCACCATCTATGTATTAAAGGTAAAGATCACTTAACCAAGTTTGTGACTGTGACGGTTTCACACACCTATTCGTTTGAAATTGTACTTCTGTGGAGCTTGCTAACAATCCCTACTGCTTCCACATGCCAAAGATTTCATTTATGCCAAAGATTTCATTTATGCCAAAGATTTCATTTATGCCCAAGATTCCCCAGGGTTTTCATCTACCCTTTCCCAATTAAACGGATTAAGAGCCCATTATCAATCCTGGGAAGTAGGTGGTCCTGAAAATGTATTTTACGCAATATATAGAAATGCATGCTGCTTTACACAAATAGAAACAGGACATTAGCACCAAGACAAATATGAATTGGGTTTGGACTCAAGATGTTTAGCACTTCATAAACACATACACATCTAAAACAAATACTGGGATTATGTTAAACATACTTCTTAGTAGCTTCAAACCTTTGGGCATTTGATATTGACAGCTTGCCTTAGCAGCAAATTAATTGAGCACATGAAAGGGGCTATTGGTGGATTTCTGGATGCGGCTATGAGGTATTTTCCAAGTTTTTCAAACTCCTGTAACTTTCCGGGAGTCAAGAAGGGCCGTCACCTTAATGCGAACTTCATGGGCCTTGGGGGGTGCGACTTCTATGTCCTCGATGGTGAAGGGCTTGTGAGGCTCCCACAGCACAGCGGCTTTGCACTTGATTACCTGGAAGGGGAAGGGTTTCTTCAGCGCCAACGAGATCACGGCAATGTGTCCTTGCTTTTATATATGTGTGTGTGTGTGTGTGTGTGTGTGTGTGTATCCCCAGCTCTGCCACCCAGTAAGTGTTACATAGAAAGAGACACTTCTGATTTACGAAGAGTTAAAATACCTTTAAAAATGTGTGATAGCATAGGAGAATGCAAGGAACTGCACACACCGAGTTGAAGCGGTGCGTACGGGCGCTGTCAGGCCACGCTGCCCTGTGTTTTAACTGCTTACTTGTTGGTTTGTTTTCTGGATGTCACGTGTACTTGTTCCCAAAAATACCGTTTATGTGCAAGTGATGGGCATATATTTAATTCTGAATTATAATTATTTATTTTTCAAGCACTGAGGACAGAACCCAACACTCTGTGCCTTCTAGGCAAGCACTCTATCACAGAGTTAATCCCCACTCCCCCCCCCCCCGGCAGGCTTGGGGTTTCTGAGATAACTATTCTATAAGCATCCCAGGCTGGCCTTACGCTAGGGACCTTTCTGTCTTGGCCTTCCTAGTCCCAAGATTGAAGGGATAGTCTACCATACCTGGCTACATTATTATTTTGCTGTTCTAGGCCACATAAAATAGACTAAATATCATCGTAGTGCTATTATTGAACCCTGTACCTATGACTCTAGTTTCTCTGTCCCTTCAATTGTTGTTTGATTGATATGGCTGATTTACATTTTTGCTGTATGGATTCCCGATTTTCTTTTCACTTTTTTAGTTAGAACTTCCAGTTTAACTTTTTTTTTCCCTAACTACTTTCCTTTGAAATGTAATTTGCCACACTGAACACAACCAGTGTAAAGCGAATTGGAATAAACACAAGGAATCTTGCCACACAGTGAATGCAGAAACCTCTGCACCCAGTTCTCACTCTGAGCCGTTGGACTTCTGACCCACTCCTAAAATTGCCTGTGTGCCAACAGAAACACAGGCTTACATAATTAAGCAATTAGATAGCATGAATCAATTAATTATATTGATCGACTTGCTTGCCGTCATTATAGTACCCTAAACAGCCATATGTATGTATTCTTAGTATTAACAACCAATTCAATTTATATTAGAATTAATTTTCCATAAAATCAGGATGATTCTTTTTTAAACAGGAAAGAGACTGTCTATAGAATTTCTGTAGAAATCTGTGAGTTGTGCAGCAATGGACCCTTCATATCACAATTTGCGTGCTAACATAATCTTACTGTGACTGACTCTAATGCTTTCAAATCAATCCATCTCTTATCAGACATTTTATCTAAAGGCTATGGGGAAAGTACTAAGTTTCCCGAATCAAATTCCTTGTATGAAACTTGTGTCAGATTTAACTTTTCTGTGTTCATAATAAAATATGATTACAAATAATAGCACATCATTGGTATCTTCTGATAAAGACAGACTTTCAATAAAAGACCTCTTAAAAACTTTCTGTTTGCAAAGCAGTCACCATAGACTTGGGATAAGTTCCCTTTCCTGCAGAGTTAGTGAGGAAATAAAGACATTCACAAGCCCAGATTCTA
Source organism: Apodemus agrarius (assembly GCA_964023405.1). Taxonomy (NCBI): domain Eukaryota; kingdom Metazoa; phylum Chordata; class Mammalia; order Rodentia; family Muridae; genus Apodemus; species Apodemus agrarius. The sequence goes on from OZ030007.1 coordinate 23,283,292, forward strand.
TACCCTCTTGTTAAAGATATTTAGTATCAGTTAAGCTACACCATAACCCAGTATGCCTTCTTGCACTACAGTATATCAGGGCCTGTTATTTCTAAGTTAGGACTCTGCGTCTTTTCTTATATCAGTGAGAATATATTTCCAACAGATCCTCTCCTTACTTTTCCGACTGTGCTCATGCTGTCTGTCCTCACTGCAGGCAGGAAATTGATGGGTCCTTGCAGACTTCTTCCCTCCTCTAGTGAACTGGGCCAAAGTTGCTCACATATTTTATTTGCCCGGGTGTCAGCTGATCCCACACGTGATCTGGCCCTTAACGACACACCCTTCAGCGTATTCTCACTGCCAAGTTAAGTTAAAACAAAAGGTGCTGGCCTATCAAGGAAATCTTGCTCTGGGATGTGCACATTTTGTTTTTATTATGCTTAATGCTTCCTTTCTCCTTTATCTTCCCCCTCACCCTCGTCTCTCAGTCCACTCTCCCCCTCTCTCAAACGCACTCAGTCAGGTTAGAGCACTGTTTCCTTTTACCTCCAGAACAAACCTGAAACTTCCAGTCCACAGGGTGCATAGTAAAGGAGAGAGAGATGAGGAGGAGGCAGGACTGATAGACAGAGCTTCAGGGAAAGAAGGTTTGGCCTCCATTCTTCAAAGCAGAAAGGCACCTTCAGTCACAGCAAGATGCCGAGGCCCCTGATGCTTTTTTCAGGCACTGTACTGACATTACCACTGACTTAGAGTCCGTGGAAAGCATGGAGCTGGCCCAGGGGTGGCAGTCATGAGTAAGAGATGGGCGCCACTCCTGGCAAGGGATAGTGGTTATAGCATGTCCTATTCCTTCGTGCTGAGAGAACTTGGACATATCTAATGCTCTTTGACACAGTCTCCTTCTCTGTAAGATAAAGATTGATAAGATGGTCATTTCAAAGGCCACGGTAAATAAATAAAACAATAAGCATGCGTGCTTACGGTTGAGCCACACGGGTGGGAGACAGATTAGTGGTTTACAGCTGCAACTACCATCTGTGAAGATAAGCTCGCAACACACGGGGAGGTGGAAGGCACGCAGGTATACGTGTTGGCTATACAGTAAGTGCTAGGAGAAAAGGGGTCACTGAAGACCCAGGGGAGGTGTGGGGAGAGCATACATTTGAATTAGTCTAATGAATGACTGGGCAAATGGGACAAAAAGTCCCTTAAGACATCTCCATTGTCCTTTGTTTAATGTCGTGAACTTGAGAACAAGAACTCACGTTTGACTTTTTATTGAATATCACGTCTTCTACTACTGCCAGTGGGCCATCGTAATACCTTATCAAACATAGGCGGCCGGTGCACATACATAAGCATGCAATGTGCACCTCCCAACGGTTGTCAAAGAAGCAATAGTGTTGTCTATGCTCAGTTTTAATGATGTAAGTGTAGAGAGTCACCTAGAGGTCACATGATCTAATCAGGGTCCTCGTCCAGAGAACGCTCATCCCCCTCGGCCACCCATCTTCGTTTGCAGTGGTCTGGATAGCAGCCAGGAGTCCACGAAGTCCAACACCTTTGAATTCACTGGATTGCTGTGTTCAGACAGTAATGGATGTGCACCATGGGATATCAGAAGTCAGTCGAAATTTTAGTAATCTAGTGGTTTATTTATGAAGCACAAATCCAGTGGATGTCTATTATGTGTTCAAAACTCTAGAGGCAGTTCTTCCTGCTTTATCACATGATCTTAAGAGCAACATCACAATGTCAACCCATTTTACAGATGAGGCTAGAGAGGTACAGATATTTCCTAAATACCCTTTTAAATTCACAGATGTTGACTTCAAGAGTGGAACTGTGTGTGGACCTGTATTAAGGAGAGTTTTATAATCTGAACGCAGTAGTCAGGTCACTAAAACATCAAAAGACAAATAGACTATGTATTTTAAACAACTGGATCTTAGAGATAATTCAAACTCTGCCCCCTTTCTCTCTGAATGAACTTTGATGGTATTTCTTCTGTCTTTTGACTAGACTGGGTCACACAGGTGGGTCAGTTTGGGTTTGATGTCTAGTTCTGACACATTCAGGTAAAACAGGAAGATTGAGATGATTGAGTGTAGCCACATTGACTTCCGAGGTGCCATAAGCTGCTAATTAATTAGTTGTTCCAGGATCTTTACACAGAGCTACCTAATTTAGAGACGCATGTTCTTTGTACTCATCTCCCATACTGGGGGGGGGGGCAGTCCAAAGTTTATTCAGCTTTTGACCACAAAGGTAGCCTCCATGTTTTGTAAAGCTTAAGAAAAAAAAATGCAGCAGACTGAAACCCAGATACCATCATTTTCAAATTCAGAATTTGTAGGCCAAAGATTTTGCCAAAGTAACTGTGGTTAATATTTACTTGAAAGGTATTTGAAAAAGAAAAGGTTTTTCTTTAGACGTTTGCATGTGTAAATAGCCTTCAACTGTTGCCCGTTAAGGTAGGACAAGCAGCAAAAATTCCACTTCCTGGGATAATGTTCTTAATCAAGACAAACCCAATACCAGACGTCAAGAATTTGCTTAACGTTTTACTTTGAGGCCGAAGCCACGGCCGGCGAGGGAGTGAACGTGAGCTCCCTCTCACAAGCTTAGAATGTATCCCCAAGTTGGATCCTGATTTTGATGTAAAGAACATGAAGAGAATGTTGAGAATATTTGTCCACAGACATCCTTGTTCAAGATCCTAGAAACAATCTCCGAGATGCTAAAAAGCAGAAGCGGGCAGGGGTCCTCAGTGTCCTGAGCACCAACTAAGAAGACTGGCGTTTAGCAGACGTGGAGCAGAGTTCTTCAGATCATGCACCAGTGACTTATGCTGTAGATCATGCAACAAAGGTTTATGCAGACAATCATCCTTAAGGTGGTACAGAACCGGAAGCATGGTAGAAAACATTTAGTATACTGCAAAGGACAAAAATCCCAGAGTCTTAATAATACAGAAACACAACACTGCAAAATACACAGATGTATTTTTAAAATTGTTATGTTAGAATAAATGGTGATTTTTTTAATAGTATAGCACTGTTTCCATTGACCATCGCATTGTATCACCAGTCATAGCCAAAGTTTATCAGTAGGCTCTTTTATTCAGTTATTTATTCACTAAGTAAATGGCGTGTTACACAGAGGGCCTTGCCCAGGTCTGTATTTTTAAATGTTCCTCTGTGGTTTCTTCTACTACTGTCAAGGTCCTCAGTCTTATGTTAAGACCTTTGACCCATTTTGGATTGATTGTATAGAGAGCAAGGCAGGGCTTGTTTGATTCTGTATGTGGACTTAGGGTTTTCCCAGTAACATTTGCTGGAGGCTTGTTTTTGTTGGTGGTGCTGTCACTGTTGTTGGTTGGTGGGTTGGTTGATTGGTTGGTTGGTTGGTTGGTTGGTTGGTTTTATATTCCAGTGTATGTTTTCAGCACTTGTCTTAAAATTCAGTTCACTATAACTGAGTCAATGTGAAAAAGACACATCTCACCTCAAGGGAAGTAAGAGTTTATTCTAGAGCCAAGAATTAGTATTAGCATAGCCTGGGAATATAGAGATAGCAGATCTGGAATTCTTTATTCCAGCATAGAAGCAACCTTGTAAAGTTGTTATGGAAATAGAACAAAGACAGTGCAAATCAAAACACTTTTGAAATACATTGGTATAGGTAGGTTAGTCAGGTGGGCTAAAGTGGAGGTGTTGCGGGGGGGGGGGCTCTAGGCTTCAGATGTGATCTGGAGGTGGAGGCTAGGTCTGTTTGTATATTCCAAAAGTATTTACTACTAGTCAGAAGGATGTCACAGACAGGTGGGCAATAAAGGCCACGTATGGGACTAAGATAGCGCTGGATGAACTGTCTCTGGACCTGTAGTATTCCACCCTCCCCATCCCCATAATCATTAAAATCCTAATCACATAACCAGCTTCTGTAGACTATGCAGCATAGGCATGGCTTTGGGGTGGGTGACCTGTCTAGTTGTATTTACAAGCTTTAGGTGTCTGTTTTGTGCTATCAAGTTGTCTTGTTACTAAGCTCAGTTGTGCCTCGAGCAGTGTTCTTTTCTTCAGTTATTCAAGGTCTTTGTGCTGGCTGATGACTTTCAGAATCGGTGTTCTAGCTATGTGAGGAATGCCTTGCGAATCTTGCTGGGCTTGTTGGTGAATCTGTAGACTGCTCAAGGCTGTTTTAACTTGTCCCTGAATATGGAAAGTTCTGGTTATAATTTATTTTTCCTCTTCGTTATTGAATGTGATGATTCACAAAGTTGGTCTCAAGCCCTGACATTTTCCCTTCTGACTGCTCTGGGGAGCCTCTCAGCTGAGGTTTTAGAAAATGATTTATTATAGAGATAGCTAGTGCACACACGGAGGTCAGAGGACCGATTCTTGCTTTGGGTCCTTCTGTGGGTGCTGGCTATTGAGCACAGGTTCCTAGCTTCTCAAAGCAAGTGTCTGCCTGCTGAGCTGTCTGGATTTTTAGAACTGGATTTTTCGATCTTTTCCTTTACAAGATTTTTAGTGGTTCTTCTCTTCAGATTCTCCATCTCTTCACTAAATTCTCTCATATCCTGAATTGTCTTCCTTCATCTACTCATCTGGTTATCTGTAGAATTCCTGAAGTTGGTGGTTACTTTGTAAATTATCCCTCTGTCTTAGTCAGGGTTTCTATTGCTGCTACAAAACACCAGGACCAAAAAAAACAAGTTGTAGAGGAAGGGTTTATTCAGCTTATACTTCCACAGGACTGTTCATCACCAAAGGAAGTCAGGAACTCAAACACGGCAGGAACCTGGAGGCGGGAGCTGATGTACAGGTAGATCATAGAGGGATGCTGCTTAATGGACTGCGCCCCGTGGCTTGCTCAGCCAGTGTCCTTATGAAACCAAGCACTACCAGCCTAGGAATGGCACCACCCACCATGGGCTGCCCCCCCACTCCATTGATCACTGAGAAAATGCCTTTCAGCTGGATACCATGGAGGCATTTCCTCAACTGAGGCTCCTTCCTCTCTGATGACTCTAACTTCTGTCAAGTTGACATACAAAACCAGTACACCCTTTGATTCTTCTGTTTGGCATGCTGGGGACCAGACAGGATGGGAAAGGGGGGATTCCTCCTTGGGGAATGAAGGGCAGGAAGCAGGGAGCAAATGGGAGACAGAGGAGCCTAAGCCGAGTTTTTCATGGCTGTTTGTGGTCTGTGTAAAAGTGAGGACATCAGGAAACCCTAGTGAGAGTGGGTGCTGGAGAAATGGGGCCCCGGGACTGAAGGGTAGGAGGAGCATTGATCGCTCTAGAGAGACCTTTGGTGTGGGCCTTGGATGAGTGTAGGCTGAAGTTAAAGCGAACGAATACAGATACTAAGTGCCTCGTCCCCTTGTCATCTCCCCCAGTCTACCCTGGTGGAGTATGCTCCATGCTACTGGGGTTAGAGATCTCCAGGATCAATTTGGCAAACTCCCTCAAAATCCGGCTTTCCCAACAGTTCTACCAATAAGCAACACTAGAGAGATCGGAAGGTATTGGAGAGGGAAGGGACTTCTTTCCGAGTTCTCTGTGGACTCTTTCCAGGCTGATCATTACCTCCACCTCCCAGCTGCTTCAGGCCCTGCCGACACGAGCCTTGATTTGCCCCCTTAGAGAGGGGAGCAGCAGCTGAGCGACAACTCTTGGTACAATGAATATGAGATTCGCTTTCTAAGTAACCACAGGCTACCCTGTTTCGTCAAAGGTCTCCACTCCAAATTCCCATGGCCTTTCTCTGGAAATCCCACTTCACTCTGTTTCATTCCAATCTTTGAGGAACTTAATTTTCTTAGTGTTTTGAGTAACTTCATCATATAACTTTTGGCTGTCTAGCATACCCGAATTTTAAGTTTAATCCACTTTGTTTGGATTGCTGAGTTTTCTGACTGGGGCCACCAACATGTCGATGGTCCATGGCACTCGCAGCCCTGGAAGAAACAGACTTTGAGGTGAACACGCACAGTTACACAGCTGGCCACGATGACTTTGTGATGGTTCTTATTTGCTGAACTAGCACTGGAGTGAGAGAGGCTGGTTATATGACTCAAGAAAACAGGGAAAGCTCTAGAAGGGCCAGAGGAGAGGCCAGTGGAGGTGAGTGGGCAGAGCCTGGACTCCCTTTTCTGTTAGTGGTGTGAGAGAGCTCAGCTCTGAGAGCTGGACCCTCCATTGGCTTTCCTGGAGAGATGCCTAGGGCAATTCCATGGTGTTCGATAGGTAGCAGCTTCTTTTGAACACATGTCACAAAAAGAGACACAGTCACTACTCACACACACACACACACACACACACACACACATTTATATAAAGCTTTGTAACTTGTTTTTAAACTTTTATTTGAAAATCTTCAAGTGTAATGACTTCTATTGTCTTTATCATTTTTTCCCCCAGTTTCAAGCCTTCCAGCTTCTGGGCACTGTACGCACACATGCACGCACGCACGCACACACGCACACACGCACACACGCATGCACGCACGCACGCACGCACGCACGCACATCTGTATGCGTGGTTTTCTTATGTGTTTTTTACAGATGCACGGCAGCCTTTGCTTTCTTACTCCTTCCCCGCTTTCCCCAGAGCCAATGCTGTCAACTTTGAACCTTATTATTTGATCCTATCTCTCATTTCTAAGTACAACGTGTCCTTTGCCCATTTGATTTCCCTTTGGCAGTTCTTTTCCTTTCTTTCTTTTTTAAATGTATTCTTCTCCCATATAGTACATCCCGCCCCTGTTTTCTTTCCCTCCTCTCTTCCCAGTCCCTCCCCAGATCTACCCCTCCTCTGGGCAACGTAGAAACTTAATGCAATGGAAACTCCCAGGACTCTACAAGGGGGACGCTCCGGCATTTCTAATGCCATCTTGGAGGAGGTGGATTTGTGACTTTAGGGACGGCCTACTGCTCTTCTGATTCCCAACTGAGCAATAGGGTGACGCTGTTGTAAATCAGCTTTGCTGTTTACAATGCCTTTCCCCTCTAATCAAACCTTTCCTTAAAGCCTCAGCCAAGGCTTGCTTAATTCCCAAAGCATCACCAGTGTCTGAGTTTCCATTTAGGATAGACAGATGTGTCAACTAGCCTGCCAATTTGTCTCTAGAGAAGTCTTTTCTGGCATCTTGAGTGGCTCACTAAGGACTGGGTGGACTCTGGATCTGGGGCACTCCTGCCGTGCTGCTGTCTTATGAGTGTGCTAACAAATTATTCAAAGTTGCAGGCACTTGTTTCCTTGTGGCTAGTGGGCCTCTCTGCAGAGCCTTGAGCAAGGAAGTTCTCCGAGGCCGTTCCCAGATTCTGGGCTGCTTACATTCCTTAGCTTTGTGCCCCCCCTTCCCCTTGTCCTCTTCCTCCTCTTCCCCTTCCTCCCCCTCCTTTTCCAGCTGTAAACTTTTAGAGTGTTCTGTCTATGTCTATTAGTCTGAAATTTTATAACAATGTACTTTAGGTGCACACATTTTTTATTTATTTATTTTATTTATTTATTTTTTTTTTTTTAGCAAGTTTACCCTGGTGAGATCATAGAGACACAATGACATGAAACAGAAAAACGAGAAAAGGATGATCATATTTAACATAAGTCTTTTGTGCTGCTAGAACCTTAAGAAAGGGAACAAATGCCAAAGACAGAGTTAAACTCATGCACTGACTGAAGTGAGCTGAGTGTACTTAGTAAATTATGAAATATGACAAAGTAAATGCACTTGAGCCTGGGTAATAAACTTGGGTAGAATATCAGACTAGATCTATCAATTTACAAAAGCTAGCTAACTAGATCATATTTTTCTATTTCCTCAGAGGATTCCAACTGACCCAGAGGTAAAAAAACAATAAAGTTCAAATCCAAATCCACCTGAAACACTGATAAAATTCATGCAATTCCCAACAGTATGAGAGAAAAGACACCCAGTTCCTGACATAACTAATATATAACTCGTTTTCTGGTATTCCAATCAGGATGCCTGGTATCTAATAAAAATTAAGACAAAAATATGAGAATATTATTATTACAGACTAGGTAAAATGTTAAGGCCTAGGTAACAGTTATCTGGCTAGCCTGCCATTATAAAGAAACTTTTTCATATGTTTCTGCTGTTACTAGGAAACTTTCTAATGTCAATATTGATTATATATTCTGTTATGTTTTGTGCCAATCATGATAGAAGGGAATAGAACTGTTTTGTACACCTACCCACAAAAATCTTAGGCCCAAACCAACAACCCAACAGAACTTCCTGCACCTGTGTATAAGCCTTTATGGTATAAACTGCCCCTGGGGTAGACCACAAAGTAAGAGAGACCCTGCACCGATATAAGAAACTATTTGGAGTAAGACTTCCATTTTGAGTAACACTTGAGCAACATTTAAGTTCCCAAGACCTCCCTGGGATCTGACTTCTAATTTCTCAAAAAGAGACATATACATGGGAAACTGACATCCTGGTTGGCAAGTTCAGATATTAATGTTAGAAAAGTCCTATCCTGATAGACAAGCTAGGACATGAATATTAGACAAGGCAAGTCCCCTGCCACAGTTGAATATTCCCAACCTATGGGAACAGAATAAATGTACAACAAAGTCTTGTTCCTAATGAAATCCCCCATCCCTAAGTCCTGGTTGGTGAAATAACTTGGCATAGATGTTTATGGGCTTTGGGCTTGAAAACCCTATAAAATCTTAACTCAGGCTCACAGTTCAGTTCCTGAATCTGGACCCTGGCCCTGGGGCATATGCTCAATCAGCTATCCCTATCTGACTGAGATCTGTGTTTGTGTGATTTGTGAGGCAATTCTGGACCCCAACAATTATTTTTTATCAATAGGTAAAGCAATCAAAAGAGCTAGAGATGATTCAGAAGTTACAAGGATCGGACAAAGACTTGAAAATAATCATCACTATTCTGTTAAAATAGTATAGAAAACAACTCACTGGAACAGGTCAGGGAATTTCATTAACATGATGGGAATATCTAAAGTAGCCAAGTGGAAATGTAGTAAGAATTTTAATGCACTGAACTACAGATGAATTGTTCTTTCATGGCTCTGTGAGAACACTGAGCACAGCCAAAGAAAATATAAAAGAAGTTGAGCAATAGGCATTCTACAAAATGATTGGCAAAAACAAGATGAAGAGGAAAATATCACAGTGTGGAGACCTAAAGTATGTCAAGTGGTCTGACAGCTAAGAAATAAGCATCTCAGAAAACCCAGAACCAATCGAAATGCAAAGTTGTGGAGCCTGTCCCCGGAGGATGCATGTACAGCAGCTCGCAATCCTAAGGCACAGAGGACATTGTGGGAAAGGAGCCAGAACAATTGTAAGAGCGAGAAGATCAGACTGTGAGACTGTGTCTTCTTCTAATGTCAGAGGCTACATCCATAAAGCAACAAGATGGGTTAAACATGAGCTGAACTGGGGGGGGTGCGGGGGGAGAACCATGAAGGGCTCAGTCCTACACAAGGAACTGCAGTTAACGAGACCATGAAAGAGAGCAAGGGGGCAGGTAGGAGGGTATTGGGGAGGAAGGGGGAGGGGGCGATGTAATTCTTTCATAATCTCAAAAGAAGCAGCAAATTTTAAAAAGAGTTCCGGAAGAAAAGCAATATTAGAATGAATAGGAAAGATTTAAAAGATAATAATATAAATAGTCCCCAGGGCTAATGAGGAAAATTGACTTAAGATACAAGATATGGTTACCTCAGAAAACACACAAGTCACAGGGGAAAAATGTACTGAAAAGAAAACCTGTCCATAATTCTTCACTCACTGAAAATCTTTAAAAGAAAATGAATGCAAAAATAATTTTTAAAGAAACAATATCTGAATTTATTCTAGGCATAGCTATGAGACCAAAATGTCATAGGGATTTCTTTCTTTGACATTCTTCATTAACATACATCAATTAAACTGTTTAATAGGTTTCACAGTGCCTTTCCATATATGTACGTCTATATTTTGATCACATTTACCCACCCCCTCTTGTCTTCTTACTCCTGCTGAGCTCCTTCCTCTTCCCAACCAGTCTCTAAGTCATCCCCTTGGCACAAGGATTGTGAATCCAGATGGAATTTTGAATACACATAAATGGGGACCGGAAGCCAAAATGAAGGCATAGGTAGAAGACATTTCTTCTTGTTTTTAAACACCAAAACACTTGCTGTCTAGGTCAGATCTAATAACAACGACATTAAAAGTAATCTGTGTGGTGCCAGCCACGCTGAAAATGGTGGGAGAAAATGGAAATGCTCAATCCCATTTGGTTTCTTTAAAAAGCTACAGTACTACGTGCAGGTAGGTGACTATTACCTATTAGTAGTAAGCAAACTACGATGTTTTAATGAAGATCGGGATCAAGAGATGATCATGCTAAATGGAAAGTCTGGGCCTGTAAGACCCGAAAGAAAAACCAGGGGCACGCCAGCACTCCACGCCTCGGAAGCTGTCACCCCAATCACACACGAGAAACAGTCTTGATGCAAAAAAAGGCAAGAGGTTTTAATTCCAGAGCTCTGGGGTTCACAGCCCCTCTCCTACCTGGGGTAGAGGACAATGAACACCGAATGCAGAAACATGACTGCTTTTATAGATTTACATCAAAGCCCGCCTATACAAGCCACTCCATACCTTCTAAGTCAATCAGTTCAAACCATCCGAGCCCACGCTCTCTAAGAACCAATCAGCCTCCCACAGAGGCTGGAACCTGGTTAAGTCATTTCCACCTATGTGGCCGCCACGCACAGGGTCACGCCAGGGTTATGCACAGCGTCACATGCGTAATTCCCGTTACACATTTCCAAGGAGGCGAGGCGGGAAAAGATGCCAGGGACACTCCCAGAGGTTTGCGGCACCCTGGAGGCGGGTATGATGTGCGCACACTTCCAGGCCGACAAAGAGTGGGCTGAAACTCTGCTCCTTTGGGGTCACCCAAGACTCAGGCACGGGGGATTCCTAGCCTGCAACCTTATCCTTTCAAGCCCAGGAAGAAAGACAAATATCACGTGTTTTGTCTTGTGCTGAAAAGAAGCCATAAAGAAGAGGAGGGGGGGAGCTCTCTGGGACAGGAAGGAGATGGAGAGGACTGTTGTGGTATTTATTAATTTGTTCTATATTTCTCAGCATTTATGTGTGTGCTTCTCAACATCACCCCAATGTTGATTGGGACCTCTGGGAGTGTCCCTGGTGTCTTTTCCCGTCTCGCCTCCATGGAAATGCGTAATGGGAATTACACATGTGACGCTGTGCATAACCCTGGCGTGACCCTGTGCGTGGCGGCCACATAGGCGGAAATGACTTAACCAGGTTCCATCCAGCCTCTGTGGGAGGCTGATTGGTTCTCAGAGAGCGCGGGCTCGGATGGTTTGAACTGATTGTCTTAGAAGCTATGGAGTGGCTTGTATAGGCGGGCTTTGATTTGTTGATTCCCAAAAGAAAGACACACATAAAGCCTTATATTTTAAGTATTTGAAACAGTTCAATGGTTGGGCCACTCTCTAAGACCACACTCCTCTGATATTCCTGAGTTAATACTTACTAAGTTTGTCTTTTATCTTTGCTGCCCTGGACCCTGTTGGACATCCCTCCTGGGGCTGCTTTCCCCCTGCCATATCGGCTGTCTCTCCCTACCTTTCCGGTGTGATCTGTCTCTTACACCCTCGTCACAGCATCATGGCGGAATGCCCTCTTCCTCCTTCCTCTCTTCCTTCCCGGAAATCCTAAAAGTCCCACCTCTGTCTCCCTGCCCAGCCATACACAGCTGATAACCTTTATTGACCGGTCAAAAACTAACTGGGGACTGGCTTCCTTTAGTCCTACAGGCAGGACACTACAAATGGGTGTTTGGGTGGCATAATGAACATAAAAACACAAGCAGCTGCAGAGGACCAGAGCCAAGAGGGCAGTGGGGGGCCACGGCGATGTGGGTTAAATGCCATAATAAACGTGATTTCTTCATGCAGTGCAGAAGCCCGAAGCATCCCCTGGCATTCTGAGGGATTACGGTGTTTGATGAAGCCAAATTAAGGCTGAAATGGAAACACCAGAGAAGAAATAAAGACTTAAGTTCCGGATACAAGCATTTTTCCAGTTAAACAAAGTAAGTAAATAAACAAATAAAATAAACTTGAGCCCAGAATTTAAATAGATTAAAAATAGGTATCCATAATAACAAAGAGTGGAAATAGAGAAATCAAACCAAAGACAGTTCTTGGAGAAGATCAGTCTACTGGATAAATATTGTCTCACCAGTCTGGTTTGTTAAAATGTACAAACGCCAGCTTCAGCCTTGAGAGAGAACGAGGCTTTCAGGCTCCAGAGACTAAAGCGCCAGTGGCATTTACAAACAAACTTATGCCGATGAACCTGACAATTTAAATAACGTGAACGAATTCATGAGCAGCTAAAAGTTGTCATCTGATCAAAGGAGAAACAAAACAAAACAAAACTTGATGAGCCATGTGACTAATTAAAACATGTTTATTTTAAGCCTTCACACAAACTCCTTGCTCTGGTAATATGGGTATACATTCTAGAAATCTCTCAAAGAAGAAGTTAACCAATTTTTCTCCATTTCGGAAAGCATGTTATCAGATCAGTATCGAGAGCTCAACCTAACTCAGACACTTCACAGGAAAACTTAAGATTTCATGAACGTAGAAACAAAAAGCACTTAACAAAGTACTATCCACGAACACTTGACAATATATAAAAAGTAGTATACTTTATGACCAAGTAGAATCTACAGGGGAATGCAAGCGTTCCTTAGCATTCAAGAGTTGATCTAACTTGACACAGAATGCATATAACAAAACTGAGGCAAGGTGCATCTTATCGTCTTTATGATGCAAGTGGACTCTCAATAAAAAAATCCAATCTCACTCATGATTACAAAATTTAAAGTTAGAAAGACCTAATGCTGTCCACAGAGTTCACATTAAATGATTCAGCGCCGATGTTTGGCACCAAGACTAGTAATTCCACCCCCAGGAATTTGACATTTACTCAGGGAAGGCATTCACACATGAGTACATTAAAGCGAGAACGGCAGGTGAGAGTCAAAAAAATACTAGGCAGGAAGATTAAGGATGACATCATCGTGACCTGGGGAGGGTAAGAAGCTGGAGGTTACATCACCTCCTCATGCTGCTGGGAGTGGAAAGTGGGCCAGTTATGTGAAAACAGCCTGGCTACTTTTTATAATGTTCAAACTTCACACAGCATATGAACTACCATTTTTTAAAATAATTTATATAGAGAGAAATGAAAACATGTCCAGGATACTCATAGTAATTATCACAAGGGACATGACTATCCTCTAGTGAAGATAGATAGATAGATAGATAGATAGATAGATAGATAGATAGATAGATAAGATAGATAGATAGATAGAGATAGATTTTTTAAGTTCAGAGGGCTACCATCTAGTATAAAAATAGTAAAAACTTTATATCTCACAATTCCTGGCGCACAGTGGATAGCTTATGATTATTTCTAGAATTTTTCACTTACTATTGTTGAGCCATTACTGACCCTGTGTAACCGAAGCTATGGAAGGCAAAACTCAGGGTTAGGCAGCAGGGCTGGGCTGGGAGGGCTTCGTATAAAATTATAGAGTAGGGAGGGAAGCTGCACCAGCTTGTCATCAAGTTAGACAACCTCAGTTCAGTCCCTGGAACGCACACGAAGAGGAGAGACCCAACCCTTCCAACTCTCTCTCTCTCTTTCTCTCTCTCTCTCTCAAAGTTGTATAAGTAAAAAGAGTATTGTTTTTGGAAAAGTTGATACGAGAAGTAAATTAAAAGTTATCTGTCGTCACAGAGATGCAAGGCCTCAGACCTTAGCCTTGGAATTTGTCCAGGGTCATCTCCTTGAAATGTCCAAGCTACGGGACACAGGATGATGTGATCATCTGGCTCTGTCTTTTTCTATTGTTGACACTTATTTGAACGTTTGCGGGGAAATACTTTTGAACTTTTTATGTGCAGCATAAAATTTTACTGTTATTCTGTTAGCCTTTGCTTCCCTGAAGCTTGACTCTACTTAAAAGAAACAACGAGGCCTGTCGTTTCTCTCTGTCTCTGTCTGTCTGTCTGTCTGCCTGCCTCTGTTTCTATCTATCTCTGTGTCTCTGTCTCTGTCTCTGTCTCTCTCTCAGACAAGGCATCCCAGGAGAACATTTACTTTTGACATGAGAGTAGACAATACATGTAATTTGAAACTATTGTGATCTAGTTTAGGGCTACTGGATACAGTCGAGGTAGTTGCAATCCCTGGCTGTAAGATTGTACAATCCAGCTGTGGGTAAATCGGAGCTAAGGCTTATGTAAGTGTGACCTTGCGTTTTCTGTTTTGCTCTCATCGAAAGGGCGATTTCCAAATATTTGTTGTCACGGTCAATACTTTAAGAACTTCGTGCTTGGACATTCTCTTACACAGCTGTGGCTCAGGGTTCTAATATTTCCATTTAGCATGTACTTCAGAGTACGAAACAAATTCTACAAATGTCTGATGTTTTCTAATAAGTGCCCAAATTAAAAACAACAATATACCTCAATAATAAAAGATATTCATATGTATACTCCTACTTACCAATTTAATTAAAAGCTGTAAGTCAGTATTATGGCACTTCTAAAGCATTCTCACACACACACACACACACACACACACACACACAACACACAAAATCATGTTTTTCTGCAGCAGCCATCCTCCACGTTAGTGCAAGTTTCTACAAATATGATTTCAATGCAATTGTCACTTTCAAACTTTTTAGGGAGTGCATAATGGAACTGCCCACACCAAGAACTTAAATATTCTGTTACTGGATAACAAAGGCTTCGATTCCCTCTTTTTAAGCTACAGGGAGTAATTTGCACCTAAATCTATCAAATCTTCCAGATGGTACACTGTCATCAACATTTGCACATCTACTCGCGGGGCTTGTAGAGCCACAAAGTCACAAGGATTTACTAAGTATTTTCCTGTTTTATGCTTTTGGGTGGTAACCCGAAAATAGGTCACAGCCGTAGTGCCGGTCGTGAGGCAACAACATGAGGTCCGGTTTTCTGTAAGCTCCGCGCTTTCTATCAAGGAAGCTTAGCAACTAGTTTGTTTTGGTTTTTAAGGAGCTTATCCATCTGCCTGAGACCTGGCTGACAGGTGTCTAACCAGAGTGATCCTGGAGCTAGACATCCCAACTAGAACACATGCGAGAATGGAAGAGGAGATTTTGCGACAATCATCACCATCAAACCTACGCGGCTATCCACCGTCTCAGTGATGACGCCCGTTTCATGTGACAATGAGCTTAGCCGTCATCACAGAGATGTTGTCTCTGATTGCTTAGATGGCTAACATGATAAACCAAGAGTCAGTCCCCCTACTATCATGACTAGAAGTGAAAATTCCCAGCGTGTTGGTTTGGACACCAGCAAGCACGGAGCCTGGACCTACCTTGCACTAAGAAGTTACATCTGTTCTTGAAGAGCTTCGTTTCCCATTCAAAGCCTACTAGGGCTGGGTTGTAAGTGCATCTTTCCAAGTCCCCTGAAACATTATGCCACGCTGTCACCCCTGCTTTCCAATCTAGACCTTGCTCCCGCTGGCTTTCATTTTGGCAGGAGCTAAGAATCTGTGGCTGCCGGCCTTCAAGGTGGGCTGTAGCTCATTCCATCTTTCTTCTGAGTCAGGCTACACAATGCTAGGCCCGGGGTCTGCCTCCATCCCTACTCGACTCCTTAGGTCTTTGACATAATGGCTATAACTATTCATTTTAAAGGTAGCAAAGAAATAACTCTAAATATACTAGCTCGGTACTTAGCACATTTACCATCAATAGATTCACTCTGAAGTACATAATTAATATCCCCAAGAGTTCTCCCAGAAAGCAACGGGTGCAAAAGAGCTGTCTTACCTGTGGTTGCCCTTTCAGAAGGGACCATCAGCTCAGCACTAAAGCTGTGGCCTGGTAGTGTTTCCCTGGCAAATAAACTCTACTGTTGATGGAGACAGCGTTGCAAGCATTTTTATCTGCCCCGCACCACCTCAAGTGTTACTTGCTGGACTCATGAACGTACCGTTCAGTAAGTGTTTGTGTTGGAAATGTATGCCTGCAGCATCTAAGGCACGCAGTCTGGCATGCCTTGGAGTGAGGCCTCAG
The DNA here is from genome assembly GCA_964023405.1 of Apodemus agrarius. Taxonomy (NCBI): domain Eukaryota; kingdom Metazoa; phylum Chordata; class Mammalia; order Rodentia; family Muridae; genus Apodemus; species Apodemus agrarius. Next base: position 23,299,470 of record OZ030007.1, read on the forward strand.
AAGCAGATCACTGTGATTTTTTTTTTAAAACTTAAGTTTCTTTTTGTTTTTGTTTTTTGAGACAGGGTTTCTCTGTGTAGCCCTGGCTGTCCTGGAACTCACTCTGTAGACCAGGCTGGCCTCGAACTCAGAAATCCGCCTGCCTCTGCCTCCCAAGTGCTGGGATTACAGGCATGTGCCACCACCGCCCGGCAATCACTATGACTTATATGTCATTTTAGGTGTCAGACAACATGTCATCTCATCACTGGGCAGGAAAGTGGCCAGTTAGAGGCCAGTGCGGATTAGACCTTGCCACATACAAACAGGTTAAGTCGATGATAATAATAAATAAATTAGACGAACCCCTTACGTTGGGCTCTTTATCTTTTGGTAAAATGAAGCACTGAGTTTCCTGGGTTTGCCTTCATTGTCTCCGAGGGCAGCATCTGGGGAGGATGCCTCCCTGTTCTTGTGTCTTTGTGTTCATACTGCTGAGAGCCTTCCTGGGTGGAACTCAGGGCCTGATAAGAAAGAGCCTCTTGTTATTTCCTTAATTTAGCTCTAGCCCAGGAAATGACCCACATAACCTTCATGTGGCCTCCTCATCTGATAATCTATTTCAAGACAAGACTGAGATTCTGATTTCACCCCCTCAATCCAGGCCCCATGGGCAGAGCTGTAATTTGGTTGCAAATCACCTGATTTCTCAATCACACCTTCCCTCCTCCTGTTTCTATCTCATAATACACAGATAAAGGAACATTCAGTTTCTTTCCTTGTCACGCAGTGACAGACACTGCCTGACTGACAGGCAAAATTCAAGCGTAACTTCTGACTAATCACACTGGGTTGCCAAGTTAAATTCTGATGTGGCTCTGCCCCAGGTTGGGCAATGGCCACTTTGCAGAGAACCAATCAGGACTCAAGGGCTCTTTTCTTCCTACACTGTCCTGTTCTTTCCTGGTGCCCTGACCCTGGAAATTAAGAAGTCAGATTGGGCTCTTTTGTGGATCTTTCTCATTTCTTATTTTTATCCCATAAGCCCTAGCACTAGAGTGGCTTCACTGGCTTTCTTTCTTTCTTTTCCTTTCTTTCTTTGTTTTTTATTTTTTGGGTATTTTTCTTATTTACATTTCAAATGTTATCCCCTTTCCTGGTCCCCCCAAAGGCCCCCTATTCCATCCAACCTCCCCCTGCTTCTATGAAGGTGTGCCCCCACCCACCCACTCCCACCTCCCTACCTTGGCATTCTCCTACACTGGGGCATCAAGCCTTCACATGACCAAGGCCCTCTTCTCCCATTGATGCCCAACAAGGCCATCTTCTGCTACATATGCAGCCATGGGTCCTTCCATGTGACTTCTTGGTTGGTGGTTTAGTCCCTGGGAGCTCTGAGGGGTCGGGTTGGTTGCTATTGTTGTTCTTCCTATGGGTTGCAAACTCATTCAGTTCCTTCAATCCTTTCTCTAACTCCTCCATTGTTCTCAGTCCAATGGTTGGCTGTTATAAATAAGGCTGCTATGAACATAGTAGAGCATATGTCCTTGTTATATGTTGGAGCATCTTTTGGGTATATGCCCAAGAGTAATATAGCTGGGTCCTCAGGTAATACTGTGTCCAGTTTTCTGAACTGCCAGATTGATTTCCAGAGTGGTTGTACCAGCTTGCAATCCCACCAACAATGGAGGAGTGTACCTCTTTCTCCATATCCTCACCAGTATCTACTGTCACCTGAGTTTTTGATCTTAGCCATTCTGACTGGTATGAGGTGGAATCTCAGGGTTGTTTTGATTTGCATTTCCCTGATGTTGAACATTTCTTTAGGTGTTTTTCAGCCATCCAGTATTCCTCAGTTGAGAATTCTTTGTTTAGCTCTGTACCCCATTTTTAACAGGGTTATTTGGTTCTCTGGAATCTACCTTCTTGAGTTCTTTGTATATATTGGATATTAGTCCTCTATTGGATGTAAGATTGGTAAGGATTTTTTTCACAATCTGTTGGTTGCTAGTCTGTCCTATTGACAGTGTCCTTTGCCTTACAGAAGTGTTGCAGTTTTGTGAGGTCCCATTTGCCTATTGTTAATCTTAGAGCATACTCAACAAAACTGGAAAATCTAGATAAAATGGACAATTTTCTAGACAGATACCAGGTGCCAATGTTAAATCAGGAATAGATTAACAATCTAAATGGTCTCATAGCCCCTAAAGAAATATCAGCATTCATTAAAAATCTCTCACTCAAAAAAGAAAAAAAAAAAGCCCAGGACCAGATGGTTTTAGTGCAGAATTCTATCAGACTTTCAAAGAAGATCTAATACCAATACTCTTCAAATTGTTCTACAAAATAGAAACAGAAGGAACACTACCCAATTCATTCTATGGAACCACAATTATGCTTATATCTAAACCACACAAAGACCCAACAAAGAAAGAAAACTTCAGGCCAATTTCCCTTAAGAATATTGATGCAAAAATACTCAATAAAATTCTCACAAACTGAATACAAGAACACATCAAAACCATCATCCATCATGATCAAGTACGCTTTCTCCCAGGGATGCAGGGTTGGTTCAATATATGGAAATCCACCAATGTAATCCACTATTTAAACAAACTCTAAGGAAAAAAAAAACACATGATCATCTCTTAGATGCTAAAAAAGCATCTGACAAAATTTAACATCCCTTCATGGTAAAAGAACAGGAATTTAAGGCTCATACCTAAACATAGTAAAAGCAATATACAGCAAACCAGTAGCCAACATCAAAGTAAATTGGAGAGAAACTTGAAGCAATCCCACTGAAATCAGGGACTAGACAAGGCTGTCCACTCTTTCCCTACCTGTTCAATATAGTACTCGAAGTCCTAGCCAGAGCAATTAGACAACAAAAGTAGGTCAAAGGGATTCAAATTGGAAAGGAAGACGGGCAGTGGTGGCACACTCCTTTAATCCCAGCACTTGGGAGGCAGAGGCAGGCGGATTTCTGAGTTCAAGGCCAGCCTGGTCTTCAGAGTGAGTTCCAGGACAGTCAGGGCTACACAGAGAAACCCTGTCTTGATAAAACAACAACAAAAAAGGAAAGGAAAGGAAGAAGTCAAACTATCACTATTTGCAGATGATATGATAGTATACTTAAGTAACCCTAAAATCTCCACCAGAGAACGCTTAAACCTGATAAACAACTTCAGCAAAGTGGCTGGATAGAAAATTAACTCAAACAAATCAGTAGCCTTCCTCTACTCAAAGGATAAACAGACTGAGAAAGAAATCAAGGAAAGGACACCCTTCCCAATAGTCACAAATAATATAAAATACCTTGGTGTGACTCTAACCAAGCAAGTGAAAGGTCTGCATGACAAGAACTTCAGGTCTCTGGAGAATGAGATTGAAGATCTCAGAAGATGGAAAGGCCCCCCGTGCGCATGGATTGTCAGGATTAATATAGTAAAAATGGCCATCTTGCCAAAAGCAATCACATCAAAATTCCAACTCAATTTTTCATAGAGTTAGAAAGATCAATTCACTTGGAATAACAAAATACCCAGGATAGTGAAAACTATTCTCAACAATAAAAGAACTTCTGGGGAATCACCATCCCTGACCTCAAGTTGTAGTATTTCTACAGAGCAATAGTATTAAAAACTGTATGGTATTGGTACAGAGAGAGGCAGGAAGATCAATGGAATAGAACTGAAGACCCAGAAATAAACCCACACACCTATGGTCACTTGATCTTTGACAAAGGAGCTAAAAACATCCAGTGGAAAAAAAGACAGCATTTTCAACAAATGGTGCTGGTTCAACTGGAGGTCAGCATGCAGAAGAATGCAAATCAATCCATTGTTATCTTCTTGTACAAAGCTCAAGTCCAAGTGGATCAAAGACCTCTACATAAAACCAGATACACTGAAGTTAATAGAAGAGAAATTGGGGAAGAGCCTCGAACACATGGGCACAGGGGAAAATATCTTTTTTTCTTTTTTTTTTTTAAATATGTATTTATTTGTTTGTTTGTATCTCAAGTGCTGCTCCCTCCCAGTCCCCCCTTACAGAGATCCTCCCCCATCCCTCTCCCTTTGCCTCTGAGAGGGCAGCCCTCCTCTCCATATCCCCTCACACTGGTGTATCAAGTCTCTGAAGGATTAAGGCCATCCTCTCACACTGAGGCCATACACAGCAGCCCTTTGTTACATCTGTGCCGGAAGCTTCGGACCAGCCCATGTATGCTCTTTGATTGGTGGTTCATTCTCTGGGAGCTCCCAGAGGTCCGGGTTAGTTGACACTGCCTTCCTATGGTGTTGCCAACTCCTCCAGGGCCTTCAGTCCCCTCAAGTCCTTCATAGGGGCCTTTGGCCTCCGTCCAGTGTTTGTCTGTGGGTATCTGCCTCTCTCGGTCACCTGCTGGGTAGAGCCCCTCAGAGGGCTCCTATGCTGGGCTCCTTTCTGTAAGCACAATATGGATTTTGCAGGCAAATGGAAAGAACTAGAAAATATCATCCTGAGTGAGGTAACCTAGACCTAAAGACATGCATGGGATATACTCACTGATAAGAGGATATTAGCCAAAATTCAGAATACATTTGTCTTAGTCAGGGTTTCTATTCCTGCACAAATGTCATGACCAAGAAGCAAGTTGGGGAGGAAAGGGTTTATTGAGCTTATACTTCCACACAGCTGTTCATTACCAAAGGAACTCAGGACTGGAACTCAAGCAGGTCAGAAGCAGGAGTTGATGCAGAGACCATGGAGGGATGTTCCTTACTAGCTTGCTATGTTTGTTCAAAATTCTCTTCATCAGACTTAACCAGAGAACAAAGTCTTTGTTGGGCTTTTTTGAGACTTCCTTTGCAGATGCAATTAATATAAATCTCTTTACCTTAGCCCTAGGGAGTCTCTTCAGACAATGGTAAAAAGCAGCCATGTTCTTCACCAAAACATCACAAAAATAGTCTCTCAGCCACATATTAAAGTTCTTCTCCACTGAAACCTCTTGGGCCATCAGGCCTACACAGTTCAAATGACCCTCAGCAACACTGTCTTCCATATTCCTACTAGTCTGGCCCATTAAGCCCCACTTAAAGCATTCCGTGGCTTTCCAAATCCAAAGTCCCAAAATCCACATTCTTCCAAACAAAAGCATGGTCATACCTATCACAGCAATACCCCAGTCCCTGGTACCAACTTCTGTCTTAGTTAGGGTTTTACTGCTGTGAACAGACACCATGACCAATGCAAGTTTTATGAGACAACATTTAATTGGGGCTGGCTTACAGGCTGAGAGGTTCAGTCCATTGGCATCAAGCCAGAAACATGGCAGCCTCCAGGCAGGCATGGTGCAGGAGGAGCTGAGAGTTCTACATCTTCATCTGAAGGCTGCTAGTAGAAGACTGACTTCCAGGCAGCCAGGGAGAGGGTCTTAAGCCCACACCCACAGTGACACACCTACTCCAACAAGGCCACACCTCCTAATAAGGTCACTTCCTGGGCCAATCATATACAAACCATCACACCATGGTACACCCTACAGACACAAAGGAGTTAAAGAAGAGGGAAGGCCCAAGTGAGGATGCTTGACTCTCACTTAGAAGGAACAAAAAGTCATGGGAGGCAGAGGAAGGGAGGAAACTGGGGGAAGAGGAGACGGGGAAGGGGAGGAGGAAGGTCAGAATCAGGCATGGGGAGAGACAAGAGAGAGTCCCAGAAGGCTAGGAGAGTGAATGGGAATCTGCAGCTGCTGGGGGTGGAGAGGGGGGATTCTCTAGGAAGTCCCAGAGACCAGAGATGAGGGAGGTTCCCAGGAGATCTTTGCTGAAATGCCCAACAGTGGAGATATCGAACCTGAAGAGGGCCCCTCCAGTGGCCAGACAGAACCCCCAGTGCAGGGGTGGGGACACCAACCCACCTACACAACTTTTGACCCAAAACTGGTCCTGTCTACAAGAAATGCAGAGACAAACATGGAGCAGAGACTGAAGGAATGGCCCACTAGCGGGTGGCTGATTTTGAGACCTGTCCCATGGGCAGGCACCAATTCCTCACACTGATACTATGTTGTGCTTGCAGACAGGAGCCTAGCCTTTCTTATTCTGTGTTGATTCTCTCTGTCTTTATATTGTTTAGCAAGCCCTGGTCATCATAGGCAGAAGTGAGAGAGACTCTTCTATTCTAGCAGGAAAAAGGAAAAAAGGGGAAAAGGAAAAGAAAGGAAAAGAAAAAAGAAAAGATAAAAGAAAAGAAAAATTGTCCCTTGAAAATCTTGAAGGACTTTAAAATCTATCATCTTACTTCAAATTCTTCTTTGAAGTATCAGGGGCGAGTAGACACAGCCTTGGACTGTCTATATTTGGCCACCAGTCATATGGCTGTTTCAGATTAATTTGAGATTTTAGAGTAGATAGAAAATTCCAGTGATTTTCAGATCTCTCTTTTTCTTGCCTAGCGCTGAAGGGCATTTTGTGGATAGGAACAGCTGCTTCCTCTCCTTCTGCAGGCCAAGCTTGTCTTCACGGACTCATGGTTTGCCAGGGCCTTACCGAGTCGCCCACTCAGCTCACATAACCGCGTGTGAAAAGCCAGTGGGAAGATCCTGATCTTCAGCAGACCAGACAGGCCTTGTGTTGCTAACACACACACAGTCCTCTGTGTAGTTTTTAGTCCATCACTGTTTGCCCTGCCTCTCAAAGAAGAGAGAAATGGCATTTATCCTTCTGTGTGACCGTGGTCCAGGAGGAGCTACGAACGCAACATGTTTCAGCTGAGTTTCAAAGGCTTAGTCCTTAAAAGAAGAAAAGAACGAGGGGGGAGGGGAAAGAAGTAGGAGGAAGGGAGGAAAGAAAGCGGGGTTCCGGTTCTGGTTCCGGTTCCGGTTCCAGTTCCGGGACAGACATAATCCTTCCACAGGCTTAAAGTTTTTTTGGAGCTTCACATGGTAACTGACTGAGGCAGAGACAATGAATGGTGCTGCCCTTGACATTCATAAAATCTATATCACTTTTTTTTTTTTTTTTAAGAACTATGCCTTTTGAAAATTGGAGAGCTCCTGCTCTACATACAGGGCTTGCTGAGTCTAAACCTCTCCTGGAAAAGTAAATCTTTCCCATTGAGCTCTTGAGAGCCTTTCGTTTTGTTTATGAAGCTTTTGCAGCTGGGTGAGATCATTTACACTGAATTAATCAAGATAAACAAAGGTCTTCTGAGATTGTGCAATCTGGGCAGGCCCACATCGACAGCCGTGGGGCCGAGGAGCTATGCCAGAGGGAGCTGCACGGCCTAGCGGTACACTTTACTAATTTGGAAGTCTGGTCAGAGGTTTCATAGTTCCATCTGTAGCAAAATACCTTTTGGAGTCAAATTATTAGGCTATCCTTGTAGGAGAGTAACTTGTCTCCTCACAATAAAGCCACAGTCACCACAAACCAGCGCTGTAGACTGAAGGCCACACAGGCAGGGTGGAATTTTCCATCTATATTGAGAAACATGTCCTTTGAGGGATAGTGTGTGTACTTTAGTTTTTGAAACATATTGACCATTATAGTGCCAAAAGAAATGGAGAAATATATCACTTCCACCCACAGCCTGACCCGGTGCTCTGGATGTCTTTCCAAGGCAAAGAATTCTACCGGCCAGTGAAAACTTTGGCTCTCAACTGGCAACGAGGGGCTGTCTTTCCCCCTAGCATTATTCTTCTCTTTCTAGACAGACCCCCACAGCAGCCCTGCTTCCTTTCTCCAGCCAGTCCTATCCATGATGGTAATATTTTGCATAAAAGATATTGGGGACTGTCTTAGTTAGGGTTTTACTGCTGTGAACAGACACCATGACCAATGCAAGTTTTATAAAAGACAACATTTAATTGGGGTTGGCTTACAGGCTCAGAGGGTCAGTCCATTGTCATCAAGGCAGAAACATGGCAGCATCCAGGCAGGCATGGTGCAGGAGGAGCTGAGAGTACTACATCTTCATCTGAAGGCTGCTAGTGGAAGACTAACTTCCAGGCAGCCAGGGGGAGGGTCTTAAGACCACACCCACAGTGACACACCTACTCCAACAAGGCCACATCTCCTAATAGGTTCACTTCCTGGGCCAATCATAGACAAACCATCACCGGGACATATTTGCATTTCTTAGAGTTTCTATTGCTATTTGTTCGTTTGTTTGTTTGGGTTTTTTTGTAAACTATGATTAAAAAGCAACTTGGTGAGGAAAGTACTTCAGTTTACAATTCTTAGGTCACAGGAGAATTCAAGATGGGAACCTGGAGCCAAGAACTGTAGAAGAGGCCATAAAAGAATGCTTGCTGGCCTGTTCTAATGGCTTGCCGAGCCTACTCTCTTAAACAGCCCAGGACCAGGTGCCCAGATCCAAAGGATTATAGTGTTAACTGGGACAAAAGGCAGTTTAGATTTGAATTATTGGGTCTCCACCATATAGCAATGTGTTGTTCTCCAAATGGATGTTTTACATATTAGGCAAAGGTGAAGGCTGGGACCCTGGGTGACAAACTATGAATGGGCAATTTACACAGATACAACCAGAGGTACAACTGACAGAAACATCGATGAAACAAATAAACTAACCCTCAACGTGAATACAGCAAGGAATAGAACTGACATCTTTTATACCAGATCACCAATCTAGAGGACAGACTTGATGGAAAACCCCATGGAGTCAGTGTAGGGAAGTGGTGTGAAGTCAAAGGTCAAAGGTCAAAGGCACACAATTCAGCTGATGTTTATTTAGCACCTATTATGGCTAGGGCACATATTGAACAAAGTCAACGGAACACCAATCAAAACATCTCTCCATGTAGAGTCCTATTCAGGAAGCATAAAATCTGACAAGGAGGGTAATTGGCAGAAGGAGAGCTGCTGGATGGGGGTGGAGGGGAATGTGGAGGGGGAAGAGGGGAGAAACAAGGGGATTTCCTAGAGTTAAACAATGCGGTCTTTGAAGAGTTAGAATTCTAGATAAACAAACAGCAGGATTGGAACTACCGGTCTAATCTACGGGAGAGAAATGAATATAAATAAAGCTGCTGTTCACGAGAGTGGATAGAACTCATGCCGCACAATACCAGCTAGTAACGGCTCAGTCAAGTTCTTGCTACACTAAGTGAGGTTTGCAGAACAACACTTGGGCTTCGCCCCAGAGCCTACAAGAGTTGGAAAAGAGTCAAGCCCACCTCACTACGACTGTATTGCAGCGTATTTTCTAAGAAGATCCCCAGATACTCCTGAACACTGTTCAAAAGCATATACAAAGAATCTTTTATATTAAGGTAGTATTCTATATATTTTATATTAATATTTATTTTATATTTTATTTTATATTAATATGGGATAATATATATTACTATATATGCTCTATACATATACATGCCTCTGTTTTGAACATTTATGAAGGAAGATGGACAAGATGCATAACAGAGCTATGGGTCCAAACTCCTGCCTCCAAAGGGCAACCATTACTCAGGCATATGCTCTGAAAACCACATTAAGATTGCATGACGCTGATTTAGACCAACTAACAAGTGGGCAAGAAGAGCTGAAAGTATTGCCTTGGGGACACAACACAGGGCCCCTGGAGAGCTCAGTGGCTAGAACACTTGCCTCCAAGCTTGAAGACTGGAGTTTGGATCCTCATGCCAGTGTAGACCGGGTGGTTGTCACAGCCTGCCTCCCCTCCCACGGTCAGGGGCAGAGGTACAGAAAAACCCAGAGCAAGCTGGCTAGCCACTCTACCTGGAACAGCCTCCTCTGGGGCTGACAAGGTCTCCAGCCTCCATATATAAGGAGGTGAGTGACTGAGGACCCCTGACCTCAACCTTGAGACCCCTGAAAGCTCAAGCACACCACGCACATGTCAACATGCTCACTCACACAAATATATAAAAGAACTGAAGCAATGAAAAACAGCTTTTCAAGGAGCTTCTTAGCCAGGATCATCAGATGCTTTTGCCTGTATTCATAACAAAAAAAATCTAATAAAGAGAATTATAAGCTCTACATTTAGGCCAAGGAAGTAGGAAAAGCTAAAACTTAATAGGAAAGGGAGCACTAAGATTCACATGCCTGGATTCAACCAAATGGATGCAATCACTTTTTATATGCATAGCTTATAAGTCACGTCGTTTAATCAACTCCAGTGCAGTCCCTCTGCTTTACTGTGGTGCAGAGAGAATTGCAGCCCAGTGACGGTGCAGAGTGGATTCACAGGCTGCCCGGCCCTCCCTGAGAATGGGCATTCCCAACCAACGTCCCCAACAGTGAACCTCAAAGCTGCCATTGCTGTCTGCACAGTATGGTGCAGCAGAAAGGCTCTAGTTTGGAATCTTCATCGGGCCAACCTGACTTCCCTCCAGGAAGAGACGACAGGAGAGCTTTTGTCTTCCACTCATGTTCCCAGGGGGAGTTCCTCTAGTGGCCTTGAGCTAGGAGATCATTCCACCTGGCTCAGATACAAAACACAAGTTTCGTGCTGTCCTTTATGGACAAATAAAATACTGTGATACTCCAGCATATTGCCGCTTACTTCAATTACTGTTTAACAGTAGTCAGAGGGTGCCCAACCCTTGGTATACTTTATTTAACAATTTGAGATAAAATGTTAGCACACCTGTTTCTTATAAGGAAACACGAGCTATATGACTGTGCTAGGAGAATGGAGTAAAAATATCCCTTGCAACCAAGCAGTCGGCAGATTCTCTGAAATCCATATCATCATCCCAAGGAAATGTTTCATAGATATAGAAGAGAAAATCTCAGAACGTATGTGAGACTCCGAAACATTGAGTCACCAAACTAGTCAAAAGAATCAAGAACAAAGTTGGAGACATCACACTTCCTGATGCCAAGATGTATTAACAAAGCTGTGGATATCAAAACAGTGTGTGGATGGGGGAGATAACACCTGAAGTTGTCTTCTGGCCACCACATACATGTGCACACACAAATATACATACATGTGCACATGTACCTACACAGCCAGACACACACATGCATCTACCACTGTGCAACTGCATGAAAGCAGATACTAGGACAAATGCCAGTGAGTAGATATCCCAGAGATCAACACACACATTCAAGGATGCAGAGACACACAACAGGGACTGCTACTCAACAATACTACACAGAGAGGAACGAGACACACCCCCATGCACAGTAGGTTAGTAACCTAAGTGTAACGTGAACCGTATAACTTTTAAGCTTCATTAAGTTTAGTTATCTCCTGAGTCTTTTTAAAAATTATGTTTATTTGTTGTTATTAGTGTATATGTGTTTGTGTGTGTGTGTGTATGTGTGTATTGTACATATGCGAGTGTCCAAGTGTGGTCTGTGAGTGTCACACATGCTGGGCCACAAGTGGAGGTGAGCTCTCTCCAACCTCCACCTAACCTAGGGTTCTGGTACTGTGATGTGTATAGTAAAACCTTTGTGTCTGGCTTTGAGTGAAAAGTTTCAGCAAAGCCTTTGCTCTTGGGGTCAATCACTAGAGGCTGAGAACTCGGTTTGAGACTGTGCAAACCTTGAAGAAGTGCTGTCTCTTTAGAGAATCTGCACTTGGTGCTGCGTTGAGAACTTGGAGTTGCGCCAACCTCGGTCCTAAGACACTCCCAGCAATTCTTGAGTTCTTACCTTTGATTATGATTATCCATGATCCAAAGGGACTGAGATTTGTATGAGTTGTCTGCTCTCATGGCAGCAAGGGAAAGACAACTTTGGTAGCTGGAACCTTTCCCAGCCCCAATTAACCTTGGATAATGTTTGAATAAAGTATCTGGAGTGAGCCAACCAGGGGTTAGTCTTTTCCAAGAAGGCTGAACCCCTCTGCTCCTTCAGAAAATGAAGGCTTAGCATCTTGGTGAGCTTCTTTGTCTGTCTGCACCTACAACCATCAGTCAATAATCTGGGGACCAAATTCATTGGCTAACTCTCTGGCTCTAAATAGACTGTTTCAGTTCAGAGGAAAAAACTGCCTAATAGGCTTGTTGTCAGTGACTGCCTTGTAATGTCTAGTTAATGTTTGTAGCATTCAATGTTGAGATTTTTGTTTTTATCTTTCCTTTCTAACTTATCTGAACTTCTCTCTTTGTTTAATGGCTGTAAGACCTTAAAGGCAGACAGTCTCCAGGAGTAACCTTACAATGGGAATTAGGTTCAATATCTACAAGGTACCAAGACCATTCAGTGGGAGGAAAACCAAACCCTCTTCAGCATTATTAGTGATACTATACATCACATGAATGAGAATGAATTGGGACCTCATCCCCATTAAATAAAAAGAAAACCCAACTTGGAGTAAAATGGGGAAAAACCCCTTTAACTATATTATAAAACTCTAGGCAGAAATCAGGTCAAAGCTTTTATCATACTAGATTTGGTAATTTTTCATTTTTAAAATAATTCAGGTGTGTGTGTGTTTGTGTGTGTGTGTGTGTGTGTGTGTGTGTGTGTGTGTAAATGGCATGGATTTAAAGGTGTTATGACAACTTTCAGGATTCAGTTCTCTTTTTCCATCATGTAGGGTTTCAGAGATCAAATTCAGGTCTTCAGGCTTGTAGTTAACACCATTTTTTGACTGTGACTCAAACCCATAGGAGACAAAAGCAGTAAGAGACAAATGGGATTACAGGAAAGAAGTTTTAGGTTCTCCAAAACATAGTCAGAAGAATGAGAAGGAGCCTCTGAAAAAGGTTATTTCTAAAATTATTCCCCCCAAATTATTTTTAAATCATAAAGTCTACTGAAAGTTAATATAATCAAAATGTAGAGCCATGGAGCCAGTTCTAGCGGATTTACCCATGACATCGTTCCTGGACCTACGGCTCAGGGAACATGGAAGAGGAGCTGTAAGAGACAGAGGATCAGGGAGTTTGCTGTGAGACTGTGTCTCCTAGTAATATTAGAAGCTACAGGCACAAAGTCTCACCAGCGTGACTTCTAAACATGATCTGGACAAGGACAGCAACAACAGACACGGGAAAGTGGATGGGGAGAACCCATGACGCCTCAACCCTACTCAAAGCACTGCAGGCGACCAGGGAACAATGAGAGCAGAGTAGTGTGTCCCAGAAGAGCACACTAGTGTGTTAACCAATATCAAGTGCTCAGCACTGAACACGGATTCAGAATAATAACATTATACAGGTCAACAGGTTGTAGTTAGGAAGACGTACGTATACACACATATGTATGCAACAACAATAAGAAATGAGGCCATGAACTTGAGAGAGAACAGGGAAGGGTTGGTGGGAAGTTTGGAGGGAAGGATGGGAAAGGGAAATTATGTAGTTATATTATAATCTCAAACAATATTCTGTTTCAGTCTTGCAAGATAAAGACTTCTGGAAGTGTATTTCAATAATCCAAGTAAAGGCATTGTTACTGAATACCACACCCACACAAGTAAACTGGTGATTTTTTTTTTTTATGATGTTTTACTATAAAGCCCTCCAAGTTGAACTTGCAGACATCTAGTTGAAAACAAAACACTCTTAATGGAATCAAGAGTAGACCACATGTTGCAGAAGGAAGAAACTTGAGTTTAAAAGAAAAAAAAAAGAAAACTAGAAACTATCTCAAATTAAATATCAGAAAGAATGCTCAAAACATCGGTGCGAGTGCCAAGAGGAGCCGTGCGCTGAGTTGTAATCCCTGAGGAAAAAAAGGGACACAAATATAATCAAGGAGGAACTGATGGGGTACCAAAGAAAACAAGGCTGTTCATTTGCATACAAAGAAGGTCAGGGGCAGTATAGACAGTCACCTAAAGCCACAAAGAAAGGCTGATATAGAGACAAAGGATCAGACTTATTTCTGAGGGTGTACAGTCAGGGCTCTGGAGAACTAGGAACTAGAAGGAGGCTGTGTAGTCTACTGTGGTGCTCGGCTTCCAGACCTTCCTGACTCCCTGTTGATCATTCTTCATCGCCTGAGTACCCGTTCTACATCACCCTTGTATTCGTGTCCACTAGCGTCCTTTGCTATTTATTTTCCCAGCTGTTGAGTATAATCACAGGGAGAACTGTGATTTATGGGACTTGGAGGTACTCTAGCAGAAATTAAGCAACACTTTGGCAGACCACAGTTGGAGGGACGTCCACCAGATGGGAAGGATGGATGTCTCCACGGGTGACTTCTACAGGGGGGCTCCTAACCAGCGATTTGGAGGGCTGTAGAGCACGCATTGTTCTCTGGCCCTTTTACAACTGGCTGAGAGCAGCTCTCTCTGTTCTGAAGTTTGATAATAAAGACACTCCAGCTTCTGGAAAGTGCAGTGGTCTGCTGGATGGATCGGAAGAAACGGCATCAAGAAGAAACCTTGGTCTTCTAGCTCTGCTTGGAGCCCACCAGTCTCCGGGTTGAAGAGTGTGTGTAATCTCTTTCAGTCTGGCATGGACTCCCATGACGCCAGCATACACCACGGGTGACTTGATGCTGGGTGTCGGGCCCCTGGAATGTGGAGGGCGTGTTAGTGGGTGCAGGGATAGGGTGACAAGTGACGAGGGATCTCCCTTCTGCACAAACTGAGCACACAGTTGTGCTGTGTAAATTAAGTGTGAAGATAGCCTTGGTATAAACACATTTTAGCAAGGAGGTGGTTGCCGCCTTCAGTCTGTTCTTATGCGTGGTACCCGGGTAACACATCACTTCTCACTCTGCAAGCGTACAGCTACGGCTGGTGAAGACGGTGATCCTCAGTGTGGACATCACTGGCTTTGTTTTCCCTCTCTGCACAGCAGGCTTTTATTAGGTTCACTGATCTCATCCTCCTGTCCACGTGCCCTGGGCCTAAGCCAAACTCAGAGGTGCCGAAGAGCTCGAAGCTGAGGGGGGAGGCGCCCTCCATCACGGCGCTCCTGTTCTTCAACACACCTCACCGCTTTCAACTTACCCTTCAGCCTCTCATGGAAGTATTGTCTGGCTTCACCACAGCCAGTGGAAGAGTCCACTGGTGGCACCAGGAGCCGAGTCCCCTCCCCCATTGCCTTCCTCACCTCGCCAAGCAAGGGGATGGGGCATGGAGTTGTAAATATTCTCCCTCGGGGAAGAGTATGGTGGCTTGGCCTTCCTTTTTCTTCTTGATTCCTTTAAATGCAAGCCAGAATCCTGTGTTCATTCTATGTCCCCAGAAGCATCAGACGTGGTAATTCTGGAAGCTCAGCTCATAGCTGGTGCAATTCCAGGCAGAGACTACACTCTGGACCACCGCCTTTGACTCTTTGCTAAGGAGCCTTCACAACCTTAGGTGTGAGAGACTGGGTGAGTCCGCTGGCCTGGCAGCCAAGAGAAGGGTATGTTGAGCCCTGTTAAGATTCCAGGTTTCAGGATGGTCTGGGGCCCCCCACTTTCTGCCTCTAGAGAGAGGAGTGATGGTAAAGGCAGGGCCCAGACACACCTGACAGCCTTCTCCTCTGTTAGGTGTCCAGGTTCAGGAGCCCGAGTGAAATTGTACTGGGAACGCTGTCTGTTTGCTATAAACGAAATAATGGTATTGACCGCTACTTCATAGACAATGGAAACAGATTTCCTAGATCCCTGAGGATCTAGGAAGTCACTGATCAAGAAATCACATGTTCTAAGGCTGGTGAAAGGTCTCTTCCTGGGTGTACACACGTGCTTTTATACGCTGGGAGAGGTGAGTGGGGTTCCTCGGGTTTCTTCATGAGGTCATGGAACCCTTCAATAGAACCATCTTCATGGACCAATCCTCTCCCAAAGACTGTATCTCCTAGCACCATCACTTTGGAGATTACGGTCTCAACATATGAATTAGAAGGGGAACACAAACATTCACAACATAGCAACTTTTCGCAAAAGGAAAAGACACGTTGAGATATTTATCCCTCCAGAAGGGGCTCCTTGGGATCTGGGTATACTCTATGGACTACACCTAAACATTTATTAATAAAGTAGTACCAGCCATAGAGGCACATGCCTATGATCCCTGGGAGGCTAAGGCAGAGGATTACAACAACACTGATGTCAGTCTGCCACATAGCAAGCTCTAGGCCAGCCAGAGCTTCAAAACAAGATGCTGGGTCAGGAAGCCAAAGCAAGCAAATAGACAAAACCAGGACACAAAGCAAAACAAAGCAGTAATGAGAACAGGGTGCTCATGGAACTTGGCTTGAATTGGTATGTATGCAGCAGCTGGACATACTGTGGGTGGAGGCTGGAGAAGATGGAGCGGCCAGCATCTCCTGGACGTTGGTCAGAGTCTCATTTTCAGTTCACCCCCCAACCCCCACCCCACCCCACTCCCCACCCCACCCCACCCCCAGCCACTGAGAACTAACTCAGCTTTACCCTGCAGCAGCTCCCAGGACTCCCTGAGGAGCTCCACACCCAGTAGCACTGAGCCTAAGCCGTGGTCAGCTTCTCTCTCCTGGATGCTACCATGAAGCACCAGTGGTTAGGAGTCCAAGGCTCAGAAGGCCACACCCTGATGGAGAGCTGTCACTGTCCTTTAAGAAAGGGCAGTGCCTTCGTGGCTCCTGATTTCTGGTCATAAGAAATGTCTCCTTTCTTAGTCAAAGCAATGCTCCAGCGATGAGAAGAAGGCAAGTTCTCTTGGCTACATAAAGCCCTAAGGAACAAAGTCCCTCAGACTTCTATTACAATCCCCTTTCACCGGGTGGTTAAGGAACTGAGACCAAAGGGCCAAGACAGCCATTTCCCTACCCAGACCAGACAACAGCTTCACTCCACCGTGAACAAGACGAAGGCCCCTTGGGCTCTCTCAAGGTGAGTCCTGAGTTAAGCGAGAACATTGCATCACCTTCAAACACTCCTTTCTCTGCCCCTGAAATGGAGTGTGACTTTGTTCTAGAAAAGCATAAGAAGGCCTGCAAGGGTATTTTAAACCCCACACTCAGTCACTTCCCCCGAGAGAACTCAAGACTTTGAGCAAAGGGTTCCTCCCTGGAGGAACAGACCCTCGGTGTGGGGATACTTGCTGGAACAGAACCAAGTGTGTCCTGATGGTTTCTCTTATTTCCATAGCTGAAAACTGAGCTGATCGTACACACAGGGCTCCCTGTCCTTTATAATGCTTAGTGATACAAAGCACTTTGTTCCTGGCTTTCTCCAAGATGGATTGTAGGCATGAAGTTCAAGAGAGGAACCATCCCATACTAGACCCAAATCGACCTCGATGTCAATGGTACCTGACATGGAGCCTGTACTAGCTATAAGCCTTTGACAGTTGTACATAGCCAGCTGTGAGTGGTCCTGCAACCTGGAAGGTGTCATATAAAATGTTTATCCAAACGAGAAAGAGAAAAAGAAATACTTGTCTCCAAACTAACAGGCAAAGTGATTGCCATAAAGCACCAGGGCTGAGAAGACGTCTCAGCGGATGAGAGTGCTTGGTGTGAAAACAAGAAGACGTTAAGTTCCCAGACCCCCCAGCCCCCCCCCCCGCGCCCCCCCAGCCCCCCACCTAAAAGCCAGCAGGCTGCGTTTGCCTATAAACCTGGCCCTGGGGGCGGAAAAGGCAGATCCTAAGAGCTTGCTGGCCAGTCGGTCCAGAGAAAACAGGAGGCTTCAGGCTCAGGGAGGGGTGTTGCCTCAAAGATGAAGGTGAAAGTGATAGAGGAAGAGGCCCCGGGATTCCCCCCCTCTGGCGTGAGTGTGTACACAGGGCGTGTACCCCACTCCCACAGTGTGACAGAGAACAAGACAGTTTTCTCACACTTTTCAGAGGAAGAAACTGGGTGCTAGGTGAAGAGACAGAAAGGCACACACAGGGGAGTGTGGGTGTTTTCTGAGATGGTGTAAAGCCCAACGTCTGCCAGGTAAGGGTCCCAAGTGTGTTTCCTAGAGGGTGGCCTTGGTGCAGACATGGAGTCTTTAATCCTGGTCATCTGTCTCTTCAGAATTCCAAACTCATTTCCTTACATGTGCATCATACGTTTCTGCTAGAGAAGGGAAGGTTGTAAAAGCGAATTGCAAATTTCATATCCCCCCCCCTAATTTCCCCCAGCTCTCCTTATCCTTCCTGTGTTCATTATTCACATTATTGCCCTGCGCCTAGTTACATTTTCACTTGATGCTCCTTAGTAGTTTCGTTAAGTCTTACCCTGTAAGTTTTGCTTTAATTTTGATACCTCTTTGACTTAACAATAAAAAGTTGTATGGTTTTTAAAAACAACAACAAAAAACAAAAAACAAAAACAAAACAAAACAAAAAAAACCCTAAGTCTTCCTTCTTGGTCAAAGAGCAAGCCTGTGTGTTTTTCATATGCTAACACTTCCCAGGGCTAGCTGGGTAGCCCGAACTCAGTCTGGGAACAGGTGTTTTTGTTTTTTGTTTCTAGTATGGTATTGTTTTGTTTTTGCTAATCAGCATTAAGGAAAATCTGTGTTTCTAATAATGAGGAAAATAGCTACTACTTAGCACTGACCTATAAAGTTCATGTGGGGTCTATCACAAGGAAAGAAGAAGAGGTTGTGGTGAATCTCTCATAATTGACAGTCTGCAGA
The DNA here is from genome assembly GCA_964023405.1 of Apodemus agrarius. NCBI lineage: Eukaryota > Metazoa > Chordata > Mammalia > Rodentia > Muridae > Apodemus > Apodemus agrarius. The sequence goes on from OZ030007.1 coordinate 23,317,937, forward strand.
AATGATAACAGAACACAGCCTCATTTCTCATGATTGAAAGGAGCCCTAGTCAGGCTTGCGGGGTAGATTTGGCTTTTGACTGGCGAACGGTCTGAAAAGCAGTTGGTCTCCCAGTTGGCCTCTGCTCCTGGCAGGTGGCCCTCATTTGTGGCTCCGGCGCTTGCCAGATATTGATAATTCTCTTCTCTTCCCTTTGTCCTTCGGACCTAGGGGCAGTAACAGTGTCCCTTTATCACAGGATCCCCCAGCCCTTTATCATGCCCTTAGTGTGACTGACCCTGAGTCCACACGGGAAAAACTCATTAAACTCTTTTCGGTGTGCTCCAGCAGCCCTGCTGGGTACCTGATAAGTTCCTTCCTGCCTTCGGACTGCAAATCCTCAGCTCTGACTGCACACTGTTATCTAATGACAGCTCAGGTTTCTGGCCTGCCCTCTCCGGACTCCACTGGGTGGTGCTGGTGAAGGTGCGGGTGGGCACCACAGCGTGGAAGCCAGGCATTGCTGAACTAAGAGCTGTGTTTTCAGCCTAGATTTATTTAGATCCTGGAGGTGAGAGGAGGTGTGCTGGACTGATTAGGCCACGGATGTGGGGGAGGGGTGGAGTTGAACAGAGAGAGGGGTGTGGAACCACAGTAGAGGGGTAAACACTTTCCCCCCAGTGATCCCTCAGTCCATGAAATTGTCTGTAAGCTAGAAAGCGGTTTATGGACTGAGCAGACCATTTGGGGGATCAGTTTACAGGCACATGAACACATGAGAGGGTCTGTGTTTTATAGGGCCCTCCATTGGTCCAGTATTTCTGGGTATGGTGTTTCTGTTGAGCACAAAATTTCCTCCAGGATTCCTTTTCCTGAATTCTACTGGCTCAGCTGAAAGTTTATCCTCGTGCGCATGTTTGTGTGTGTGTGTGTGTGTGTGTGTGTGTGTGTGTGTGTGAGAGAGAGAGAGAGAGAGAGAGAGAGAGAGAGAGAGAGAGATCTAGGAGTTCTGCTTTTCTTCCAAGATTAAGTGCATTAAGTGCACTTAGCTCCATACTGCCACCTTCTGGTCTGTTGGAAATTCTGCAGAAGAAACAGTCTTTCATGTTCACATGTACTTCAGATGCCAATGGATGAATGTCACTTCTTGTTGGAGCAGCTGGTGCTAGATGAATAGACCCGTGAAGGAACAGCAGGAACATTAAAGTATGACATGGTCCACATAGTGGCAGAATCACATCCGGGTTCTGGAGAGCACACGGGGTGGGGGAAGACTGGGGTCAGAAGAGACATCCTGAAGAGGACTAAGCTGACTCCTAAAGGAGGAGAGACATTATCAATGGCAGGGAGGGTGGAATGGAAGGAGATCACAGGAGGACTTACAGAGAGAACGCAAGAAGGAGGAGATGTCCTGTGGGGTTAGTGCAGGAGCCACGGCATTTTATCCAACACGCCCTGAGCAGTCAGTGCTGTGCAGAGGTAGAGAGAGCTTGTTGAGCTGATGCAAGGGGTTCCAATCCTGTTAGGAAACTTAGAGGGAAAATGGAGTCTCCGATCACCTTCTAAGCAAGGGAGCAATGGGCTTGGGGGTGCCTTTGGTTATGTAGCTTAGGCGGGATTTAGAGACACATCTTAGGGACAAGACAAGAAAGACCGTGGGCTTTCCCTAAGTTCTCACTGTACCTTAAATCGGATGAAGATAACGTGATAGCTAAAGTTATACTGAGTGAGTGGCAGTTTCAAAAGGATCGTGAAGATTCCGCTACACAAGCTATAAGTCACACACTCTGGTTCTGCGTGGTTTGGTTTGGTTTGGTTTGGTTTTGGCGAATACTAAATTAACTTATTTTTTAAAAACCCAAGCAATCTAAGAACGCCATGATGGAGACTGGGAAAGCAGCTGAGTTAGTGGACCACCTGCCTAACTTGCACAAAATCCTGGATCTGACTCCCGGCATATCATGAATCAGAAGTTAGAGGCCGCTCTTGATAAGATAGTTAGTTCCAGGCTAGCCCAGATTACTAAAAAATTATGATCCTCAAAGTCTTAGCAGCCTCGTCTGTAATGAACAATAACGCTCAAGTCTACGGCAGTTCAACCCTGACTCGTGCAGTATTAGTGTCATACAGAGAGTGAAGGGGTGAGCTCAGTAAGTACAGCCGGCAGGGAGGAAACACTAAATCAGTCAGTGAACACCAGAAAGACAGTGGGACATCTGAACAGACATGATGACCAGCAGAAACCACTGGGGAAAGGGACAGTCAGCCAGTGTGACTGACTGACTTATAAAGAGAGTCCCAAGCAGCTGTCTTCTTCTGGGTAAGGCTTCTAGCTAGCCCTTCCCTCTCACCACAGGAAGTTCACACTGGCCAGGAGCTGAACTCAGACCCTCTGGAAGAGGAGTGGGCTCGCCTCACTCTTGAGCAGTCTCTTCAGCCCCCACCACGGGTATTTTAACGCCATGGGATGAACTGTAGTGGAGTCTTTTGCTGTGGGTGTGTGTGTTGTTGCTGTGGGTATGTGTGATGCTGCTGTGGGTGCATGTGGGTTGCTGCTGTGGGTGTGTGTGTTGTTGCTGCAGGTGCCTGTTTTGTTGCTGTGGGTGCGTGTCTTGCTGCTGTGGGGGTGTGTGTTGTTGCTGTGGGTGTGTGTGTTGTTGCTGTGTGTGTGTGTGTGTTGCTGCAGGTGCCTGTTTTGCCACTGTGGGTGCGTGTGTTGCTGCTGTGGGTGTGTGTGTGTTGCTGTGGGTGGGTGTGTTGTTGCTGCGGGTGCCTGTTTTGTTGCTGTGGGTGTGTGTGTGTTGCTGCAGGTGCCTGTTTTGCTCCTGTGGGTGTGGGTATGCTGCTGCTGTGTGTGTGTGTGTTGTTGCTGCAGGTGCCTGTTTTGTTGCTGTGGGTGTGTGTGTGTGTTGCTGTGGGTGCTTGTGTTGCTGCTGTGGGTGTGTGTGTGTTGCTGCTGTGGGTGTGTGTGTGTTGCTGCTGTGTGTGTGTGTGTGTGTGTGTTGTTGCTGCTGTGGGTGTGTGTGTGTTGCTGTGGATGCCTGTTTTGCTGCTGTGGGTGTGTGTGTGTTGCTGTGGGTGTATGTGTGTTGTTGCTGTGGATGTGTGTGTGTTGCTGTGTGTGTGTGTGTGTTGTTGCTGTGGGTGTGTGTGTTGCTGTGGGTGCCTGTTTTGCTGCTGTGGTTGTGTGTGTGTTGCTGTCGATGCCTGTTTTGCTGCTGTGGGTGCATGTGTTGTTGCTGTGGGTGCATGTGTTGCTGCTGTGTGTGTGTGTGTGGGTGTGTGTGTTGTTGCTGTGGGTGCCTGTTTTGCTGCTGTGGGTGGGTGTGTTGGGAGTGTCGGCGCCCAGCTGTGCTCGGAGCCAGGGTTTTGACTCCCATATTGTGCTCTTTGGTCTTAAGGATGTGAATGATCTCTTCACTGGGAACAATTCTGCCACTTTCTGTTCCCTTTCTCACGGGGTCACGCTAGCCCCCTGGAGAAAGGATCTCAGAGGCCCATGCTTGGATCTGTGATGGGGGTCCCACCCTGCCGCCAGAGCCAGTTCCTCCGGGAGCTTAAACTGCACGTGACAATTGACTAATATAATGCACTGTCTTCTGTTACAGAGGGACAGTAAGGCCAGAGAGAGTAAGGAAGAGATTATGCTCCAATAGCAGGGAGGAGAGGTCGAGGGACTCCGAGCCCTGGCCTCTGGGCGCACCGGTGGCAGCATCCCACTACCCTTTCAGGTGACATCCCGTTCCTCCCGCTCCTACATGAGCAAACGTCAGTGTCACTCACGCAGGGATGATAGACAATGACCAGGACACCTCGTGCTTTGAGGCTCCAAGAGAAAAGGTGTTGGGAAGGCTTAGGTTCTGCCTCCTCTTTCGCCCTCTAAATAAATAAATAAATAAATAAATAAATAAATAAATAAATATCCCTTTTGGTATTTTTAAGAGGAGCGCTGGATTAGCTGGTCCAGATCTATCCCGCAGGAAGTGGGATGTGTATTAGGTTGCAGGAATCTGGGTGACAGGTACAGGAAGAAGAGGAAGAAGAGAGGGGGGACTGATTGGTTCACACTCTCCCGGGATCCGTGAGATGTGGAAATGGATGACAAGATCAACATGGACCCCAGGTTTTCCGTTTGGGTGAGCCCAGGTGCTCTGGCCACTAATTCGAGAACTCGGGAGATAGAAAACGGTAGGGGAGAATGAAGAGCTTAGCTGAGTCACCCTTGAGCACTTAGGATGTCTTTTCCACCAGGTTTGGTTTCAGCCGAATAGGTGAGGTCACAGCCTCACGCTACCCTCGGTGACTTCACTTGTGCGAATTTTGAAAAGGAGATAAAACTGAATTAAGGTTCAAAGAGAGACCTTGCATCCTTAGAGGTCTCCTGAGTGGAGTGGAGATATTTCAAGGGATGATTAGCTATTTTCCCTTATAGAGTCTCTTCCTGGTCCTGGAAATGCTGTCAAATGTACTGACACCAAGAAACATGTCTCACTACACCTATAAAAGTTCTCCGTGTTCGTGTCTCTGTGAGAAGATAAAGAGAGAAGAGATACGTTCTGGTGGACGTGTGGTGAGGTGTGGGGGGAGGGGGTACTTCAGCGGGCCCTTGCCAAGGCATCCCTTCCCACTGAGGGACCAGCCACGTGATGATGGTATAGTATAGAACAGAGTTTATTCAGGGCATGGGGAGGGGAGTTAAGAGGGTAGTAGAGGCAGATAAAGGCAGAGACAGAGAGACAGAGACAGAGAGAGAATGAGAGAGAGAGAGGGAGAGAGAGAAAGAGAGGCTGGCCATGAGCATGTGGAGAGAGGGGGGAAGGGAATGGGGAAGGGAGGGGACAGAGTGGGAGCAAGAAGGCAAGAGACCAAGAGGGAAGGAGAAGGAGGAGGGGCAAGCAGCCCCTTTTATCATAGGTCAGGCCTACCTGGCTGTTGCCAGGTAACTGTGGGGTGGAGCTTAGACAGAATGCTAACATTCCCCCATTGTGGTTTAATTAAAAAAGACAAAATTAGAAAGAGGTGATGGCGAAACAGGAGTAGGATCCTCATGATATCTTGACTACTTGCATCTGGCTTTGGGGGTGACGTGTCTCTAGGGAACCTAGAAGAATGGGTATAGGGGGTGTTTGTCCAGTTTTAGGAGGGTTGGCTGTTTCCTGCTGTCCAGGATCTGTGGATTCATCTGAGGACAGGTCAGAAGGAACAGGTCCAATAGAAGCATCTGTGTCTGTGAGAGAAGGCTGGAGCATCTGGAGGTCGCTTCTCGGGAGCTGTCCATATCCCACATCCTCAACGTGCTAACCCTAGACTAACTGATCCTCTGACACAGTGGCCACCTTGATAGCTATTAGAGCAAGCAGCTATCCCTCCTGGGCTAGCGACTCAAAGGAACTTGTAGAAAAGATGAGAGCCATTGTTCTTCAAACAAGGTGGGAGTTGTGTCTGTTGCTGTTGTTTATTGTTGTTGTTGTTGTTTTTCTCACAAAGAGGCAACAAAGGGTGGTGGCTCTGCATGCAGACGTGGGGACCTGAGTTTAAACAGCTAGAACCCACATAAACCTGGGTATGGTGCTGCACGGTTTTAATCCCTGTTTACAGGCCACTTATCCTGTAGTGAACCGTCTCAAACAAGGTAAAAAGTAAGGGCTGACACCAGAGGTCCTCTGACCTACACACACACTTAACACAGCATGCAAACACACACACACACACACACACACACACACACACACACACTTTTTTAAGGGATGATAGTCTAAATTAGGATCAGAATTCCGGCAGGCCAAACAGCCTTCAGGTAACAGGAGAAAAATGGGGGATCCTCATAGTGTCAGGACTGGCACCCTAGCACTGAGACCTCTTGTCATTTTTTTTGAGGGATTTAGTCCTCCATTACACTAATTCTCTTGAGATTTCCTTCTGGATTTAGACAAGCGCTTCCCAGAACCTTCAGTGGTTGGGAGAACCTGTTTCTCATTCCTAAACTAAAGCACTAAATGGGAAGAAAGGAGCTAAGAGTTTACTTTGTTTTTATTCCTAAGAACATATTTCTTGACTTCGGTTTTAGAAGTAAAGAGAAACGAAACTTAGAGAACTCTCATTGCAATCAGAGTATTTGAAAGTTGGGATTATGTTTGAGGGGTGGTGGGGTGCGCACAGTAAGCAGTTGCTGATCCTAACCTGGATCAAACTGGGCTTCCTGGAACATCCCCATTGTGTGAGGCTTTGGCTGGAGTCATAATCTATGGTGTTCATATAACTTCTTGTTTGCTATATGGGAAAGTTTGTTTTATAACAGGTCTTACTGGATGAATAATACTGCATTTGACCCATGCCAGGAGTTGTATAATTCTATGACTCTTGGCCAACAAATGCATTGCAGCTTAAGATAGCAAAGTTAAAACACTCCTTTTATGGCCTTCAAATATATAACTACAAAGTAGGGTGAGCATTATTAGTAGTACTGTCTTAAACCTCAAACGAAATCCTTATCCATTCACTGCAAACGAAATAAAGATGTAAGATGATTGGACAGCCAAAAGATCGGTTGCCAAGAAAATGCCTTGTTCAGTTATTTGACAAAAGAAAACTGACACAGTCAGGAACAAGTAATCCTTTTAGTCCTGGCTGAATGAGCGCAAATATTTGCATAGCATCCGCGGAACACAGAATCTTCTACCAGGTCCACTTTAAAGATGAAGTAAGAAGAACAATCTTGCTATAACTTTCTACACACAAGGGAGTAATTATTAGGAGATCCATCACCTCTTTATAGCTTAGAGGGTGTCTAGCAATGTGAGAAAGATGGAAAGGAGCATTGAAACATAGGGCTGATGGTGGAACAGGAGTCTCACTCTCTGTGAAGGCAACCCAACTCTGAGGGATCAGGAAACAAACTGATGGAGAAATTCATCTAGAGAAGGCTGACTCTGCTTCCCCTAGGAAGCCACTGTCTGTAAATGGCTCCTGAGGGGGAGGGTTCATAAGCCTTTCACCCATCCCTGATGGAATGTTCACACCCTTAGTCTGGTTTCTTTTATTTAAAAGAAATGTGTTGTTTTTAATTTTTCATATAATTTATTTGTTCATATTCTCTTCTCTTACCCAACTTCTCACACATACACCCCCTCCCCACCCACTCAACTTCCTGATTTTTTTCTCTCTCAAAAATATTAATGAAAAAAGAAATAGAAACCTTACTCTCACACACAAACAAACAGCACATAAAGAAACAGAGACCCTTTTGTGGTGGCCAATGGCTCCTGAGCATGGGACCTGCTCTGAAGTCATTAGTTGACATACCTAGTTCCACTCCATCAGAGAAAACTGATGTTGCTTTCCCCACCAGGTATCAACTCCAAATAGCTTCATGGTTGGGGGTGGGGCTTTCTGTCCATTTACTCTCATCCGTGCTGGAGTTGTGTCTGGTTTGAACTTGTGCAGCTCTTGTATGTGCTGTCATGGTGTCTGTGAGTCCATATGTACATCAGCTCTACTGCATCTGGAAGATGCTCTCTCCGTGGGGTCATCCACCACCTCTCACTCTTACAGTCTCTCCACTTCCTCTTCTGCATAGAGCCCTGATCCTCGAGGGAAGGGCTTTGAAAAAGACATCTCATTCAAAGTCTCCCATTGTCTGTATGTTATCCAGTTGTGTGTCTCTGTGCTGATTCCCATCCACTGAAAGAGATGAGGGTTGAGCAGCGCACTGACCAATGGGCACTATGTCATCAGGAGTAGTTTTATTGCTATCTTCACTATTAAGAACAATGGTTTCAGGTTTTCTATAAAGACCTATATGACCTATCTAGTCTAGGTTCTTGGATTCTTCAGCAGGGTTGCATATGGGTTCTATATTATAGAATGGGCCTTAAATCCCAAAAACGTGGTTGGCTGCTCCCCTAACATCTGTGCCACCTTTGCACCAGTATATCATGGAGGCACTAGCGTAGGTTACGTGGCAATACTGATGAATACCTCTCTCCTCCTGTAGCGTGCATGGTACCTTCCGGCGCCGTGAACGTTAGTCAGAAGGGGTAAAGCTTTCAGCTGTGCACCAGCTCGCTCGCTCCATGTTTGCTGATGTAAGTATGTGGTGTTTTCAGCCATAGGTAGGGTCTTAGCATCAGGTTATAGAGAGCAACCAACTGCCTTGGCGGTTGTCTTTCATGTTTGGGGAAGTCTGTGGGATCCCTTTGGCCAAGTCCTCAACAAGATGTAACCCATTCCTGGTTCCAGAGGTTTTACTTGATAATATAAGATCGCTAGTTTGGGCATTGTTTCTCTCATTATATGGTGACTCAGTTTAGGTTCCTTTCATGCCCATGTGTATTGTAGGAAGCTTCCGCAGTAGGAGGTTTCCATATGGCTTTTCAAAAGGCCTTTGGAGTTCCTTGTCCCTACTTAAGTCCTTCCTTTGTTCTTCCTTCCCCAGTCCCTTCCTGTCTAAATCCCCAATTATAATTTCCCCTTTATCTCCTTATAATACTGTACTGTAGTTCCCCTCCTTTGGACTATTCTTCCTCTCCCCCAGTCCCTTACTAGCTTCCCAACCTCTGTAGTTGTTCTGAATAAAACTCACCTACCTAAAGCTGAAAAGTTAGCATCCTTAGTTACAAGAACACATGCAGTGTTTGTCTTCCTGGGTCTGGGTTACCTCCTCCCTCAGGACCATTGTTTCTAGATGTATCCATTTACCTCCAAATTACACTTTTCATTGTATAAATGTTTTTATTATCTATTCTTCAGTTGATACACATCTAGGGTGTGTCCAGTTTCTCCATCTTATGTATAAAGCAGCAATGAATATGAATGTACAAGTCTCTCTGATGTAAAATGCAGAGCCGTTGGGGAATGTGTCTAAGAGTAGTATGGTTGGATGTTTTGGTTGATGTATTTTCAGCTTTTGAGACACCTGCACACTGATTTCTATAGAGGGTGTACCAGTTTGTACTCCCAGCAACAATGGATAAGTTTTCCCCTTTCTCTGCATCTAACCATAACCTACTATCATTTGTTATACTATTCTTGGCCATTCTGAATGGGGTAAGATAAAATCTCACAGCAATTTTAATTTTAATTCCCCTGATGGCTAAGGATGTTGAACATGTTTAAGTTTTTCTCAGCCATTTATGTTTCCTCTTTTGAAAATGTCCAGCAAAATACCAGAATAGAAAATTAATCCAGTGTTGTGGGAAATATTAAAAAAGACCGTCCTGCCAAGTCTCCGTGGGTTCTGACTATGCTCCTGCTGTAGACTCTCTGGAGTTGTTGGTCTCTAGACCCATAAGCTCTCCAGCCCTTCCGGGCCATAGGGTCTCTGCTGGGCCATTTCACTCAGCCCTCTCTCTGTTAGCCATCTCTCCAGTGTGGGACGCCGAGTTCCTCTCGCTCCCACCCAGCACCCACACACCCCAATCACCCTGTAAAGAATGACTCTTAATGCTTGATTAGCTAGCCAATTTTATATATATATATATATATATATATATATATATATATATATATATTTACAAATACAAGATGTCAATAAAGTAATAACAAGGCCAATTAATAATGGTAAAAGTTTTCTCTCAAATTTCTAACCTTTTGATAACTTAATATTTCCTGAAACAACGCAGCAGATCCTATATACAAATGACAAAGTACTGAGAAAGAATGCCCTTCCTTCAGAGAAACAATACCACCTTTTTGCAATTGCCTCAAAACTATATTGGTATGACTCTAAGCAAGTGAAAGAGACCTGCATTATCAAAACTAGAAGACATTAGAAGATATGGAAATATCTCCCATGACTGTAGATCAGTAGGATCAACAAGTGTGAAAATAACCATCCTACCAAAAAGCAATCTACAGATTCAGTGCTATCCCCATCAAAATTCCAACACAATTCCTCACAGAAATTGAAAAACAAAAACTTTTGTGAAAACACACACACATACACACACACACACACACACACACACACACTGGGATGGTCAAATCAACTCTGCACAATAAAAGAACTGCTGGAGGCATTGCCATTCCAGATTTCAAGTGGCATTATAGAAACATAGTAATTAAAACCAGCAAGGTATTGGCATAAAAAGATACATTGATCATTATAATAGAATGGAAAACCCAAACACAACTCCACACACATGCAGATACCTGGTGGTTTTATTTTGGTATGTTTGGTTTTTGACAAAGAACCTACAAATACAAACTGGAGAAAAGAGAGTATCTTCAACCAGTGGTACAGGTCAAAGTGGATGGCTTCAAGTAGAAGTCTGAACATAGATCCATATCTATCACCCTACACAAAACTCAACACCAAATGGATCAAGAACCCCAATGTGAGACCAGATACCTTGAATATGATAGAAGAGAAGGAAGGGCGTAGGCTTTGACTCCGTGCACAGGAAAGGACTTTCTGGATGGGATCCCAATAGCACAGGCATCAGGGCTAACAAGAAATGGGACCTCATAAAATTGAAGAGCTTATGTACCATGAAAGAGACCATCATTTGAGCAAAGAGGCAGCCTGCATGATGGGTAAAATGTTTACCAGTTAAGCATCTGGCAAAGGGTTAGTATCTAGAATATACAAAGGACTGACAAATCTGAACATCAAGAACAAACAACCCAATTTAAAACTGGACTATAGAACTCCTTGCCATTTTTATCTTGTGGGACTCAGTATTTTATTTGTATAGTATTGTATTGAGAATTTCTTTTTTAAAATATTATTTTTTAAATATGCGTGTGGAGAGTTATGTGCACATGAGTATCAATGTTCCAGAGGCTGAGAGGGTCTGTTGGGTGCCCCGGGAGCTGGAGTTACAATCAGCTGTGAGCCACCCAGTATTGGTGCTGGGAACCAAACTTGGGTCTTCTGCAAGGGCTTGTTCTCTTAATTACTCAGTCAATCTCTCCAGTGCCTGGCTGAGATTTTTTTCCTCCTGTGTTATTAGGTATTTTGGTTTGTGGTCGTAGTTTGTATGTATTTGACCTTGTCTGGTTTGGCTATCAGAGAATCATGGGGCTCCCAAAATGTGTTTGGAAAAATTCCCATCCTTAAAGGAGCATGCTTGTCCCTTGGGATCACATCACTTTTTACTGGAAAATGTTTATTATGCATTTGGCTTGTAGTTGCCTGGACTTTCCAACCGATACCCTGTCCTTATATGGGAATCCCAAATGCCTCCTATTCCTAATCAACCTCTTTTTTCTTATAAATCACTTTGTTTCTAGATACTTCAATACCCTACCACCACTGAATCTCAGCAATTAAATAAAACTGTGCCTTCCAATATGCCTTGTGACTACAAATCATTTTGCATAACTTCTGATTTTATTAAGAACTTTCAGCCAGGTGCACATGCTGGTAATCCTGATTTGAGGTTCTACTGGGTTACACAGAGAGCTCTAAGCCAGCCGGAAACATATTTACGTACATGTCCACAGACAGATGGAGATACGTGCTGGTGTAGTTACAGCAAACTAAAAATAATCTTCATGTTAAATGGAGTTATTACTATGTACTTAAGGACTTGTAATTCTACTTTATTAAACTTAATATTGTAAATATCACAATGTGCTTATATGGTTTGTGTTTAATTGCTATTCTAAAAGTATTTTGTCTTACATTAATAAACAGTGACAAATAGCTCCAGGCAGGGCTGTGCTTTTCCCATGTCACAAAGTTACATAATGATAATTTTTAAAGTTAATCATTAAAAAATGTGCCCTTCCCTTAAATTTCCCAATTTCTTTCTTAATCTAATCACGTTATGTGTGCAATTTCACAATCTAATTCAAGTTAATTTGTAACATGCTTTTAAAGTGTTTCTGTTAAAAAACAGAATGACAGTTCGGGTGTTTTTGCTGTCTATACACATGTATCTGTTTTAAGTCAGAACAATTGTAAAATTATGAAAACAACCCCTCTTCCAACAAATAGAACCCCAACTACATGCTTATAAAATATAGAATTGTAGTCTTAACACAAATTAAAACATTGACTGTTACTGTTGAGTTCTCTGCTAATCCTAGGCACTCAGTAAACTAAACATATAAAGGTTTATAAAACTCTATAAAGCCTCTCTATCGTCCCCCATATCTGCTTCTGCATGCACTTCGGAGACAGATTCATGATGTCAGAGAGCACTGTCTGGAACAAGGCGCAGGGCACGGTCACCAGCACAGAACACCCAGCTCAAAATGTCAGGACAGTCCGGATGCTGAAATGGAAAACGATAGCTTTTAGACATGTGTTGAATGTGTGTTTGTGGGTGTGCATTACATATTCAATCAAGAAAAACGTTCCTTCCTATTATAGAAACTCTGTGGTTAAGCCTGTTGTGGGAAAGCCGTCTGGGTCTGTGGTCTGCACCTTCTGTGTGTTCTCGTAGGGAACCTGAGCCGATACTGGATTGACTCTGGAAGCATCTGCTTAACTGTCATCGTTAACAGGAAAGAGTCAGTCCAGCAGACACAGGGCTGGGGGAACTGTGCGGAGAACAGAAAAGATAATCCAGAGGGCGTGGAGCTCTCGATGTGTAAGAGATGGTGAAAGCAGGCACGACCTACTTCCCCTGTATCCCAGATTTTTGTCAGAGGCTGGAGAAGGCTGGGTGCTGCGTTCTTCATTACTGAATATCAGATAACTTAAATTAGATAAATTAAATACATTTATTATTTAGTTAGTTAGATAAGTTAAAGTTCAGTAATAAAACCCCTCCTAGACATTAGTGTTTGGGGACAGCCTGACTGCGTCTGCTACTGAAGATCTGACTAGGACTGGGAAACAGTCCTAGACAGGGGAACAGGAGGCCCACTAAGTTACCATGTCAGCATGCCCAGAGCAGCCATGATCAGACTGGGCCAAGACAGGGATCTTGGGCAGGGAAGAGGAGAGGGGGTGGGGGCTGCCTGCAGGACTCGAATCGCCTTGCACACGGTGGGCAGGCATCAGAGTGATGCATTAGAAGTGCCATTCTGGGCTTAGGTGTGGAAAAGCACCGTCCTGTGAACTGGGTGGGAGTGGAGCGCTCTGGGCGTCCTGCGCAGGAAGCCATGGGAACGGGATGGCTCAGGTTTACCCACGGGAAGTTACTGCCTTAGGGAAACAGTAGAATATAATTCCAGAGAGAAATTTTTGTGTATCTGGAAAACAGCTAGCAATTGTTTTTCAAACCATATCAAAATATTAGTTTTGTTGATGTAGATAAGTGCGTTTCGACATTTACTTATGGCAGAAGCCGATCCGTTGGTTACCTGTTTAAAAATTAAAATCTGGACATACTTTATAATGTTATGATTTTATGGACTGCACCAGGCATAGAGAGGATGCTGAGAAGAAGCTGTTAGTTCCTGTTACTGGAGGGTTTGGGGGACCCAAACCCCTGCACACTGTGTAGATGCCCGATATTTATAGAATCAATAAATGTCGTCCATTTTGATCTCATAGGTGGGTCCAAAACATCCCTAAGGACAGGATAACTGAAATTGGACTTCTTCACACTCCACCTGGCTCTTGCCCAAGTGCTTAGGAGGGAGAAGGGGTGTGCTGGGAGCACTCACCATTTACCTGGAGGAGCACTGGCTATTTATCTGAGGAGCACTGGCTGTTTACCTGAGGAGCACTGACTGTTTACCTGGAGGAGCACTGACTGTTTGCCTGAGGAGCACTGACTGTTTGCCTGAGGAGCACTGGCTGTTTGCCTGAGGAGCATTGACTGTTTGCCTGAGGAGCACTGACTGTTTACCTGAGGAACACTGTTTACCTGAGGAACACTGACTGTTTATCTGGTGCTTGCAAGGCTCTAGGTGAGAAGTCTGGCCTGCGCGGTACACAGTGCACCCTGGCACAGTCCCCAGATATTGTTTATTTGCCCTTTGTGACCTCAGTTTAATCGTCTGAATAGGGCAAAAATAACATCTGAGAAACAAAACTCAGAAAACAAGCACAGTTACCAGAGAGCTTTGGGAACTGTACTGAAGGTCATCATGGCAGTGCACGAGGATTCTAGCAGTCTTATAAATTTTATAAAAGATGGCCAATGAGATCCATGTGCTGTAGAAAACTAAAGTCCGTAAGATTGTAAAGAGCGCATAGACGGATGACATTCTAAGAGAAGAAAGAGGTAAGTAGCTGTGCCCACCTGGATACTTTGAATAATCCAAAATGAAAGACAAAGGAAGTGGGTATATTTCCAAATACCAAAATCTCAAACTAGCCTGTGGGGGAGAGATCACAAGCTGCCACACTCACCTTTGCCCTGAATAGAGCAACTCGAATCCTTCATTGATGTTATGGAAAGGCAAGGTGTGAGTTATCAACTGGTCCAGGTCAAACTTCTTTTCCAGGAGCTCAGTCACCAGTTTGGGGACATCATCTCTGCTCTTCCAACCTGTGGGTAAATTCAGGGTTGTTCTCGGCACTGTGTTAAGCAGTCCTCACCTCTCACGGCATGACGTCCATGTCATTTCTCTTGAGCATTATGACTGTCCCACCCCCTCCCTTGAGTCATTCCCAGCATATAAATGAGCAGTATCTCTCCCAGCTTAAGAAATAAAGGCTAGCAAACCCCTCCTCGGTTCCTGGTCTCCTCCAGTTCCACGTCTCTGTGCTGTCCAGAGCCATGGACACAACCGTCCGCCATGCATTGTTTCCGGTTCCAGCCCCTTTGATTCTCTAGAGATCTCACTCTACTGAGATTCACATTCGTACACACTGATGTTTCTGCTCTAGTCAAGGTTACCCCCACCCTGCATTTTGACACAATGGTCAGCAGTGATTCCTGTACTAGTGTGTACTCTGGGGGTCACTGTACTCGTGTGTACTCCAGGGAGTGTTTTGCGGTGCATTTCTCTGTCTCCCGCTCTGCTCTCTTGCTTCTGGTCTTTTGTTATCACCATTACTCTCCTACTTTAGCTAGGAGAAGATTTTGTGACTCTTCCACATCTCCCAGACACTGGAAACAGATAGCTCTCTTTTGTGCGATCTACATCACAGTTCCATTTGGGGTCATTTACCGCTCATCCTTGGAAGAAAGTGCTTTGAGGGGGAGGAGATGAGAACACAAGTCTCTCCTCCTGGATAGGCAGGAGAGGCAAAGTTACTTCCTGCTGTCCAGAGGCCCGGTTGCTCTCACCTCCAAAGACGCAGCCCTTCCAGGTCCGCCCAGTGAACAGCAGCATTGGGTCATAGGTCAGCATCTTGGCTGATGGGGGAGCGCCAACCACCACACTGGTCCCGTAGTTCATGTGGCAAGATGAGAGGGCATCAACCTAAGATGAACATAAAGGGCGTCGGTGCTTATGGCGAGCATGGGCTCAGAAATGACCAACGGATGGACAGGGTTCCAGCAGTTAACATGGCTTCCAACGGTAAAGTCAAAGCTGGCCCCCAGGCTTTAGGGTTCTACTTGACTTAACTTTAGTCCTTAGTATTTAATCTCCTATGGACATATGGCTCTTAAGGTATGAAGTAGCCTTTACTGTGCCTGTATAGTTGTGGTTTTTAGTACATTTAGTCGATTTTCACTGACTAACAAGACAGAGGAAATCCTTGTG
The DNA here is from genome assembly GCA_964023405.1 of Apodemus agrarius. Taxonomy (NCBI): domain Eukaryota; kingdom Metazoa; phylum Chordata; class Mammalia; order Rodentia; family Muridae; genus Apodemus; species Apodemus agrarius. The sequence continues at coordinate 23,333,474 of OZ030007.1, forward strand.
ATAATTTTATAACAGCATCAACACCTGAGGTAAGCCTTAAGTTATTTGAGCTAAATGAAATGAAATTAATCAATTAGAATGTTTGAATTTTTTGTCTGAAGATTAAATCAAATACTAAACTATGGGGCAAAGGAGTTCCTTTTCTTGGCAACATCTCCGAGGGTAAGACAATGATTTTGGCCATCTGTTCTTTCAGTTATTCATTAATAACACCTTGAAATGACGCAGCAGGTTGCAACAACAGAGTCTTCAGTAGACTTCATCATGGGTCTGGCTATTCACTTTGTAAAATACAGCCTAGACTGCCAAGGTTGCTGCTGAATAAATTGTAGGTGACATCACAAAAGGGATCTGACCGTGACCATGAGCTGAAGGCTTCTGCTCAATTACCAGATGCCTCAGAGAAAATTTCATCGATTATGCAATTGTAAGCAAATTTTTTTTTCTATTTTCCGGGTCTCCTTATTCTAGGACAGGGCTTTCTCATTCTAAGTCCTCTGTAAAGTCCGGCCGGCATGGGGCGCTACGCGGCAGACTTAATTCTCGATGCCAAGTTTGTGTTCTATGGGGATGGAGAGTCAGGATAAGCGAGCTCAGGTGAAGGATTTGGAGGGGGAGATCACATTTCGAACAATCTCCTTTCCCCTGTACCCCCTCGTTAAGGCTCTTCAGCCCACATCACAGATTCAAGAAAGGAATAAGTTTTGCCAAGACCGCCAAGCGTACCAGGAAACCTGTGGGCCTCGGGTCGCCTCCTTGCCCTGTAGCCACAAGAGAATGGCGTGAGATGATGCCTACATGATCAGGGAAAACTGATCTTAAGATTGTGACTTTTTAGGTAAAATTGCTATTACATTTTTCATTTCGTCTTAATGCATTTATTTGTATATGGGCATAAAAATGGCTAAGCGCATATGTGGAGATCAGAGGATAAACCTGGGAGAGTTGTTGGTTCTTTCCTTCTACATGTGAGTCTTGGGAAGCAAGCTTGTGTCTTAGGTCTGGAGACTAGCTCCTTTACTCCGTGAGCCAGCTCACCATCCCTGCGGTTTCTGGCCTGAGTCACAGATATTCCCATAATTGATTGCTAATGAAGCTACGAGAAATCCCTTTTAACTTTGGAGCTTGGGTAGTTTGGGGCTTTCCGAATCTTGAGTCTTACCATGGTCTCAAGACGCCCAATAACCTCAAAAGTATACTGTACAGTGTTGCCTGTCATGTCGGATAGCACCTCACTGATGGGCTTGGTGAAGTCCTTGGGACTGATACACTCTGTGGCACCTACGGCCAGGGCTTTCTGGAATTTGTCTTTGTTGATGTCAATTCCGATGATCCGGGAGGCACCAGCTGCTTTACAGCCCATGATGACTGACAGGCCAACTCCACCCAGGCCAAACACAACACAGGTGGAGCCAGGCGTGACCTGTGGAGAGAACGGTTCCTCGGAGAGTTAACAATGCCTGCACAGCCTTCTCGGTGTCAGGAGCACAGACGTCAAGGGATCGCCATGCCTTGGGCCAGGACTCCAGATGAATGACTCGGGTGAGGGTGACAGGAGAAGGATTACAAGGAGAAGAACGTCCGAGAAAGGAAGTATTTGCCAAAGCAAAGCAGCATTTGCCAGATTAACAAGGCTTTCCTAAAGGCTTAGCCATGGACCACAAGCCTTTGTAGCCTGCCTGGCCCTACCCACACCCCTCTCTGCTCTTACAGGGGGCTTAGACAAACACCGAGGTCTCCTTATTGTCTTACCACAAAGCCCTGCTGCTTTGTTTTAGGTTTGGTCTGAAGGACAGCCAGTGAATACCTTGACTCTGAGTCATTTTGAGATATATTGTCTTTTTTATTTTTATCCTGCCAAGTCCAACGTCCATGCCACACGGACTTCAATGGTTGATGAAAGTTACCATACTTAAGCCAACTTTGGGTATTTTTTACCCAGCACTGTGCTAGATTAAAGAAGGCTTCAGGACGTAGTTATTTTCCTGATAGAGGAATAACAAAGATTGACTCCAAGTGATCATTTATTTAAAAACTCACTGGCGCTTTCGCGTGGCACGGCAGCTGTGCTGATCTTCTCTGTTCCCTCCAACCATGTGTCAAAACGTTGACCTTCCGTATCTCAACATCTGGTTTTGTTTGGAGAGTGTCATTGCAGAGGTCACTGAGTTTCAGTGATATCGCTGGGAAAAGCTTTGCTGTGGTTTGGGTGTAGTTAGAGCTGTCTTTCATGGGCTTGTGTGCTGGGGATTTTGTGTGCAGTATAACCAACCAGGTGACACCTGTGTGGCCAAAGGATGGGGGAGCAGGGCCCTGAAGGCGTTGGCCTCAGCAGGGATTTGTTTTGGGGGGTCTTGGTTAGTTTCCTGGAGAGTGGGCTGTGGTCACACGCAGCAGTTAGCCTCTGCTGGGTCTGCTAGGTCTCCTCTCTCAGCTGTCTGTGCCATGAGCGAGCTAGTAGGGGTCCCCAGCCAAAGACTGGACAGATGAAACCCTGTGAGCTTGAAGCTTTGGTCTTCAAAACTGCAAGACAAGTAAACCCGTTTTCTTTGTAGGTACCCGTGTTCGGGTATGCCGTTATAGCAACATAAAACCAACCAGCGCATCCCTAATGCAATGCGACTGGTGTCCTTACAAAACAAAATGAAACTTAGATATCGTTGTTCTTTATAAAAAGAAAAAGAAGCCAGGGACATGTTAGGTGGGGGTACGGTATGGTGTGGGGGAAGGGGGTGCCTCTGCTGGCCCATGCTGAGGCATCCCTTCCCCCGAGGGACCAGCCATATAGTATAGAATAGAGTTTAGGGCATAGGGAGGGGAGTTGAGGGGGTGGGTGGGGATGGGGAAAGAGAGGAAAGGAGAGAAGGGAGCAAGAGTAGGAGGAGCTGGTGGAGGGAGGTGGAGGAGTAAGAGGAGTAGGAGGAGGGAGGGAGAGAGAGAGAGAGAGAGAGAGAGAGAGAGAGAGGAGTCAGGCATACCCAGCTGTTGCCAGGTAACTGTGGGGCGGAGCCTAGAAGGAAAGCCAACAGACAGAAAGCCACAGTAGAGAAGATGGTGGGAAGAGACTGGGCTATTAACATCCATGTACGCGGCAAGAAGAGAGGCCTGAAGCAGGTCCTCCCCCCAGCAGCCATCGGAAGGAACCAACCACCGTGCCAGTGTCAGCGTTCCGACTTTCGATGTCTGACCTCCAGGACGGTGGCAGTCAAGGTTTGCTTGTTTAAGCCGACACACCATCACCAAGATGCATTTGGTGGGAAAAGGGAGATTCGGGGAAGCCAAACTTTAGTGATTTAGCCGGAAAGACATGTGGCAGCCACAGAGAGTAAATCTAGAAACCGAAACTCGACGTACTTAGAAATAAAATTTCGACTTTGATCCCGCCTCTCTTTCTCCCTGTTCATCTGGCGGCGCGTCTGTTTTCCAAAGGTTTCTTTTCCAAATTGCTCTAGGGTCCTGTGAAAATCTCCGTCTGGAAGGCTGTCAGGCTAGCGGGTCCCACTTCTTACCTTGGCAGTTTTAACAGCAGCCCCGTAACCCGTGGAGAATCCGCAGCCGATCAGGCAGGCTTTCTCGGGAGGAGCGGCTCCATCGATCTTAGCGACGGAGGACTCATCCAGCACCGTGTACTCGGTGAAGGTGCTGGTGTTCATGAAGTGCTGGACCGGCTTGCCCTTGCAGGTGAATCGGGTAGTGCCGTCGGCCAGTACTCCACGGCCTGTCAGACTGTTGGATACATCACAAGTACACATTCCTTAAGTCAGTTCAGAAACGGCCTCGGGGAAGTCAAATGACAGGGTAAAGAATGCCACCTACTCGCTGCGGATGCAGAGGTTGCCCTCTGGGTTCCGGCAGGCGTTACATTCTCTACACTGCGGTAGAAAGAGAGGGACGACTTTGTCACCTAGAAGGAAGGTAGCAGGGCATAAGATGTCATTCGTTTGTATTAAAGTACGAAGTAAGAAGGTTTGGTGGCTCGTCCCTGTAATCCCAGTACAAGATTGATAGAGGAAGATTGCCAGCCTGGGCTATGTAGTGAGTTTCAGGCCAACCTTGGAAACATTACCTCGAGGACCATAAATAGCTATATTAGTTAATTAATTGATTGATTACTTAATTAATAGATGAAACATGTGTGAATTGAACCTATGTTGTACACAAAACAACAGTTTTATGTCTTTAAAATAGTCTAAGAGTTATACGTACCTCAAAGCAGTGTTAAGGACTGTGATTTGGCAAGTTGACTTTACTGGATACAATCTGGCTCTGTTTGTTCCCTTAAATTGCGTCTCTCTACTGACCCCTAGTGTATGATGTGCTGTTTGCTTTTTTTGGATTTGGTTGGTTGGTTGTGTTTTGTTTTGTTTTGTTTTGTTTTGTTTTGTTTTGTTTTTGAGACAGGGTTTCTCTGTGTAGCCCTGGCTGTCCTGGAACTCACTCTGTAGACCAGGCTGGCCTCGAACTCAGAAATCCGCCTGCCAGAATGCTGGGATTACAGGCGTGTGCCACCACGGCCCAGCTTGCTTTAATAGTATAATCAAGGCCTCCATACCGGGTCTCACTGTAGTGACGCCTTCTCCAATACTCTCCACAACGCCAACCGCCTCGTGTCCCACAATCACTGGAAACTTAGACACCATCGTCCCTTTTATTATATGATCATCTGTGCGGCAGATTCCTGTGGCCAAAATCTGTGTTTAAAACAAATGAACAGCAACAACGTTGCACGATCAGCAAACAGGAAAAAGTTCTCTTTTAACCTCGCAGTCATTTTCTCACACTATAGAGTTGATGCTAAACCAGCCTGAGCCTAAATCAAACCCCAGGTCAAGTTCCCTTGCTTCAGGGACTTAGAGCATTGCTGCCTTCCTTCCTGCTTGGATCCTGATGGCCTTCTGCAGGGAAGAATTCAAAAAAGATTAGCATAAAGTCCTGCTAAACTCAGGCGTCTACACCAAAGATGAAGGTTGTCTGAAGGGGGTGGGGCGGGGCACTACAGGAAGCTATTTCTTCTCAGGCAGAAATGAGTTCCTAGTGAGAATCCTCTAGATGGTCCTGGTGGCACAGGCCTGCAGTCACATCTTTTTGGGAAACAGAGGCCAGAGGATCCACCAAGTTCGTGGCCTACGCATGCTACAAAGTGAGTTCAGGGCCAGCCTCTGTGACTTAGTAAGACCCTGTCTCTGAGCAAGAAGTGAAAGCATAGCTAGAGATATATATCCTTAGGAAAGTACTTGCCTGGCATGCATGATGTCCAAGGTTCTGTTCCCTATGCCGTATAACACACACACACACACACACACACACACACACACATCTCAATACCTTGTGACTCCCAGAAGATTTTAAGACAATTCTTGGTTGTGACTATTGATATTTTCTATCAAACACTACATCAGTAATAGTTTGACAAATATTCTCTTTAATAAGCTAGATTAGCATTGTCAATTTGTGCACCGGGCTGGAGAGATGGTTCGGCAGGGCCCAGCCTTGATTCCCAGCACCCACACGGTAGCTCTCACCTGCATCTCTGCAACTCCAGTTCTAGGGGATCCAGTGGCCTCTTCTGGCTTCCTCCAACACTGACCACAAATGTCATGTACAGACATATGTGCAGACAAACGCGCCCCCCCACATTAAATAAATAAATAAATGTATAAAAATGTAAAAGGAAGTCAGCCTCACAGCAGTGGCTCTCTCTGTGTAGAAGACATCGGAGTCCCTGTTTCTGTGTCCCAAGCCCCTTCTTACCTTAACACGGACTTCCTTAGCCTTTGGTGGGGCCACTTCGATGTCCTCAATGGAGAAGGGCTGGTTCATTCCCCAGAGTACAGCTGCTTTGCACTTAATAACCTGAGAAGCCAAGCATCATTCTTGATTATTGGTGCTAATCATACATGCAGACCTCCTGAGTCACAGTAATATTTGCAGAAGATCATGTCTAACATCCTGATTGTCCATCCCATATACAGTCACCAAACCCAGACACTACGGTAGGTGCCAACAAGTGCTTGCTGACAGGAGCCTTGACATAGCTGTCTCCTGAGAGGCTCTGCCAGTGCCTGACAAATACAGAGGTGGATGCTCTCAGCCAACCACTGGACTGAGCACAGGGTCCCCAATGGAGGAGCTAGAGAAAGGACCCAAGGAGCTGAAGGGGTTTGCAGCCCCATAGGAGGAACAACAATATGAACCAACCAGTACTCCCAGAGCTCCCAAGGACTCAGTTACCAACCAAAGAGTACACATGGAGAGACCCATGGCTCCAGAGGCATATGCAGCAGAGGATGGCCTTGTTGGACATCAAAGGGAGAAGAGGCCCTTGGGTCTGAGAAGGCTGGATGCTCCAGTGTAGGAGAATACCAGGAGAGAGAAGTAGGAGTGGGTAAGTTGTTGAGCAGGGGGAGGGGGGATGGGAGAGAGGCTTTTCAGAGGGGAAAGCAGGAAAGGGGATAATATTTGAAATGTAAATAAAGATAATATCCAATTTTTAAAAAAGGAAAAGACAAGAATCCTTCCCTTCAGCGACAGAGTTAAAAGCTTTACAGTTCATTTTGTGTGGGCCTTTGTCTGATGAAATGCTCCAGGAAATCTTCCCAGAGACATGGAATGACAGATCCAAGACCACATAGCACGTGCGGTCAGGGCTGGGATTCGCACAGTTCTTCAATACACTTGTCTCTTGGTATGATTTAGAATGCAATAGATGGGTACCCCTGTCGCCCTCTTATTAACAAAGGACAAGTCCGTAACACAGAAGACACAGCTGCTCTCTGTGTGGGAATTTAATCCGGTCTTTGATTACATCCGCAGCCACGTAGCAATGGTGAAGCAGTGGGATGACCCACGGTAAGACGTGAGCTGTTGCCGTGGTGAAGCCTGTGGACCGTGGCTGGGCTGCCGGAGGTCACCGGTGCCTTTGCATCTCCTCATGGTGGTTTGAACCTAGCTCGAGTCAGAGCTTCGTGTACAAATAGTATACACCCAGCAATTGGCTGCCGGGCACTTAAGTGGCTTTGCTAGGGCGTCTCCGCTAACTGGTTTTAGTTAGACTAAGTTTGTTTCTGACTTCCACATGTGAGCCATGGCACACAGGCACCTATGGTCACTCAAAAATGGACGTGCATGGCAATTACGCATGCGCATGCATGCGCACGCATGGTAGGGAAGACCGAGAGAGCGAGAGCATACAGATAAAAATAAAACAAAATGCAAAACACTCATTTTTCCCCCTGATTCACAACACGCTACTCTTCAACTTCTTGGCCAACTCATGCAAACCCCTCCAGATGCCTCAGTGCCTTTCTCAGAGATTACATGTGAGAAAGTGGCTGGGGACAAATGAGTGGCAGAAAGCCACCGGTGTCTCCATGTAACATGCACCTCTGACTTGCTAAGGAAAGTTTGTATTTACGACGTAATCTGCTCAACACTGAACTAGAACCCTTACCGCCTTCATGGCGGTGACAGAGAGCACGGAGTAACTTTTATATTTAACAATGGTAGAAAAAAATGTCATAGAGCAAACAATTACTCCTCAGGGGCCATTACCCCACCCTCTTATCCTGCTGTGTGACTCAGGCTCTACTAGGCTGGCCCCAAACAAGAATCCTCCTGTCTCAAGCTCCCGAATGCTGGGAATACAGCATGTGTGGTGATCTCCTCGTGTTGTGTGCTGAGGGACAGCAGATTTTCTCGGCAGAACACAGAGATCCTTTGAGAGGATGTTTAACGTAAAATGGTAAAAGTCGCTTTTTGTCTGTCACATAGAAAGCTTAATCGGATGTACAGAGGAAGGATCAAGGTCTCCAATCACTGTTCTGCCCACCTAACTGCTCCTCCATCCCAGGAGAGGCGCATGGAGGACTTAAGCTGAAAAGAATCCAAGTTAATATATCGTGGCATATTTCTTCTTGGACTTAAGAACATTTTTAAGGGCTGGAGAGATGGCTCAGCGGTTAAGAGCACCGACTGCTCTTCCAGAGGTCCTGTGTTCAATTCCCAGCAACCACATGGTGGCTCACAACCATCTGTAATGGGATCTGATGTCCTCTTCTTGTGAAGAGGGCAATGGTGGTATACTCATATGCATAAAATAAATAAATAAATCTTAAAAAAATACATTTTAAAAAGAGTCAAAATAAAAAGCTATGATTCTCTGTTTATCAAGTTAATAATGACTTTTTAGTTAACAAGAATACCCAATTCTGTCTAAGCAGAAAAATGGGCAATCATACCCAGGTTCGCCGCTTCAGAACCAGTTTCCTCAGTGTACCAAGACACATAAGTATGTACTGACACTTTCATCCAACAGTTCCAGTTTAGAAATCAGCCTCAGGGAGAACAAAGTGTAGGGGAAAAAAACCCTTAATATGCTTCAGAGGCCATCTCAGGACTATAAGGGAAATATGTAAATAAGATCGGAGGAAACTGACCTAAATCTAGAGATCAGTGTAAGATACTAAACGGCTCAGGGGCTAAGAGCACTGGCTGCTCTTCCAGAGGTCCTGAGTTCAATTCTCAGCAGCCACAGGGTGGCTCACAACCATCTGCAATGGGATCTGATATGTCTTTTGGTGTGTCTGAAGACTGCCACAGTGTACTCATATAAATAAAACAGATCAATATATGGAAAAATAGGTTAAAGATATTGATATTTATATGAGTACACCACATAAAATGTGATTGGAGAACGCGTAAGGAAACAAATCAGACAAAAACAAAGTCAGTAGTAGTTTGAGAATATGAGAATACGCTTGACTTCCTCCATATGTTCTGTTTATCCAATATCGAGAATAAACATTGTACTAGTCCAAAGTCTTCATTATATCTGCGTGTTGGAGCCCTAATGCTCAGTACCTTAAAATCTGATAGTTCAACACTTGGGGACGGGGTCTTTCACATTGCAATCAAGTTATAATGTAGCCACTGACGCTAGACCAGTCCTATAGGCTATTTTCATACTGAGGTTAAGACATAGACACAAGGAAAGACCATGTAGAAACACAAGCAGAGCACTCCTAAGCAAAGGAAACAGCTTCTAAAGGAACCAATCTTGTCCACGCTCCATGTGAATCCACTCAGGATCCCAGCTTCCAGATGTATGAGTGAATAAATCTTTGCTGCTTACACGGCACAGTCCTGATATTTGGTTAATGGCATCTTTAGCAAATTATCATAATTGTCTTTTTTTTTTAAATGAAACAGAAAAAAAAAAAAACCAGGGGAGTCCTGATATAAAGGGAACCTCTCTTCCTGAGATGCACAGAAACAGCAGAACAGTTTAGGGAATCACATCGCCTGCTTTGAACTACCCCACGGTATAACATCGACAAATCAGCATTCTAAATCTGTTGTGCCATTTGTCATGTATGCTGGATTCCTAATGATGCCTGGAGTCCCTGAATTCCCCATAACTGGGAATGCTCTGACAGTGGCTGGACAGTCACATGATGGAGGCCACAGACGTGGTTGTGTGGAGTTGAAAGTGTTTTAAGATTCATTCCGACTCTCTTTTACTTATTTCTGTGGGCAACATTACTAACTTCCACGGTGCAAAGTTAATTCTCCTGATTATCAGTCTTTACTGGATTTCTGACTCAAACTAAGATGTTTTCGTTCTGGTTCTCTTCAGTTGAAGGGGAAAGTTATTTCAGGTTCTAGCAGTCAGACCTTCTCTCCTCTCTCGTGCTTCCCAGACTTCAAACATTATATTTAGCTTCCTAAAAACTTAAGGTAGACTAAATGCAAAGTTGTTTAAAAGTAACACCAGTAAGGAAAAGCCATCCAGAGACTGTCCCATGTGGGGATTTATTCCAAATACAGTCACCAAACCCTGACACTATTGCTGATACCAAGAAATGCTTGCTGAATGGAGTCTGATATGGCTGTCTCCTGAGAGGCCGGGCCAGAGGCAGATGCTCACAGCCAACCATCAAACTGAGCGTGGGGATCCCCAGTGCAAGAGTGAGAGAAGGGACTGAAGGAGCTGCAGGGGTTTGCAACCTCATAAGAAGAACAATAATATCAACCAACCAGACTCCCCAGAGCTCCCAGGGACTAAACCATCAACCAAGGAGCACACATGGAGGGACTCATGGCTCCAGCCTCATATACAGCAGAGGATGGCCTTGTCAGGCATCAATGGGAGGAGAGGTCCTTGGTCTTATGAAGGCTTGATAGATGCCCCAGTGTAGAAGAATTGAGGGCGGGGAGGTGGGAGTGGGGTGGGTGGAGGAACACCCTTATAGAAGCAGGAAGAGGGAGAATGGGATAGGGGGTTTCTGGTGATGGGATGGGAGTGGGGTAACGGGGAAAGGGGATAACATTTGAAATGTAAATAAAGAAAATATCCAATTAAAAAAGAAAAGAAAAAAAAAAGTAACGCCAGTAACACTTCCCAACGTCTCAAGCAGTTATAAGCCCTTTTAAAGCAGGAACCCAATCATCCCAATCGGCAAGTGGGGAAGAAATCCAGCCTTGATTTTTGAGTTCATGTCACCATTCTGGCCCTGTCATCTTCTGAAACGCTGTAATCCACAACACAGTTCTATTTTCCAAGAGTGTCTACACTTATGCTGAGATATAAAAATGTGTCCTCGGAAACTCGGACTGTGTGATGTCTCTGTTGTTGACTTTACATTCGTGAATTAGCATTTTCCATTCTCCACAGCAGGGCAGTTTCCCCCAACAGCAGCACAGGCGATCCTGGAAGCTTTAGACTCTAGAAAGGAATTGGGTACAGACCACTGACCCTGTTGAAGATTCCTTATGGAAACAGTTTGCTACCCAGAGCAAATGACTGGCTAGCTGGAAATTAAATTGTGGATAATGTCCATAGAAATCACAATTCTCTACTTCCCCTCCCTGCTTTCTGGGTGAACCTTCAGCATGTGGTTTTCAATTGAATCCTGCTGCTCTTGATATTCTGATGCAATTTACCCACATCTCCCCAAAGTGTGCCTGCTTAACAGTCTTGCCTTCCTCAAGAAATAGCCCCGAGTATTTAGTTTCCCTCCTGGATTCGAAGCTCTCAGAAACAATCCCCATTATTAGCTCAAGAGACGGAGCACAGAGCAAGCCAAAAAAAGTTTCCCTTACTTTTCCAGCGGTGCCCATCCTGGCTCTCCTGGGTTTGTGGTCTGCAAACAGGTCACTCTTCTATGGCCGATGCACAGTTCACCCTTCTATGAGTACCAGCATCTTCTGCCTTCAATAAATAGCGTGACTTGGACATTCTGCTTGCCTTAGGCAACATGACTCATTGCCTTAGAACTTACCCAACCCAAGAAGTTCCACCCTCCTGCAAGCCAAGTGGTGAAAAGAAACACAGTAAACATTATGCTTCGACAAGAATACGAATGTAGCAAGCACTGGGTAATCAAGTCTACTGTGAAGGGCCAGGAAACACTCTTACCCATTTTATTTTAGAGAATATGAAAACAGGGCACGTTAATTCGGCTCCGTACCATTGATAGGGATTGCACTGCATGCTTCTCCGTGCAAGTGATTCTGACGGGCAGCTGGCTTTAGAGGTGTGGTTGGGCATTTGTATTTGCACTCCATTTGCCCTTGATATAGCTTGTAGAAAATGTGGTTAAATATAAATGAGGGTTGGCGTATGACTCCGTAGTAGAGCACATGCCTTGATCTGGTCTCATTTCTTAGCAACACACACACACACAATTATATACCATGTTGTGTTATTTGTCGTATACACCACATTCTTCATTACAGTTAGGAGGGACTGCTGACGTTCCTGAATTCTCCATCACTGGGAATATATTTGTTTGTTGTGTGTAATAGATGCAAGAAAATGTGTAAAACAAGTGAAGGTGAAGGTTGAAAAGAAGGAATTGCGAGTCTATGAAATAGGAATAAAGATGTCTATACTTTCGAGGTATGTTGGAGCTAGGAAATTAACTATAACTTGTTTTCGCCTTCAGAACACCTGCCATCTGGTTCCAGATCGCATTATTTGCCCACAGAATTGCTTGCTGCTTACACACATTGCTATCCAGAAGGAAGCAGAATCCTGCTGTACACAGAGGCGCTCGCGTTCTTAAAGGAATTTACTTGGGCAAGCATTGAGCTGTTTCATCATTTCAAGTTACTGTTTTCTAGTAGGCAGCAGCACCAGACCCTTCTGGATCTGCCTTTGCCTTTGAGAGGAGAGTGCCCAGGGTATTTCTTACATGTCAGTGGCTAGCTGTCACATTGGCACACCACTGCCTCCAGCAAACTCTCCGTCCAGTAATGAATTTTTCCCCCTGTGGGGGTGACACAGTGAGGCAGGCTTTCTGTCTTTAGACAGAACTTTTCAGCCCTGAAATACAGAATAAAGGCCAACCCAGGAGAGGTATGCCAGAGTTTGTTGTTCAGCTACTTACGCATCAACAAAACCCACCCTCTGAAAACCAGAAAACATGGTCACAGATCTCTGTACATAATGCAGTAGGCACTGTAAGTCCAATTTCACCCATATTTATATCTAATTCAGAGGTAGTAATTACAGTCAGTGATTCTAGTGCATTGGCCAAATTAAACCCAGCAGGTAAAAGCATTGCCAGTGGACCAGGCTCGTATGCGAGTGTCGCTGTTTTGGCAGCAATGGTGGAGAACTCCAGCTTATGTCGTAAGCACAGAGGAGAAGAGATCGGCAGGTATGGACACAGACAGACATTCTGAGTCTCAACTGTCAAAGACCAAGCCCAGGCTCAGCAGCCAGCGCTTGTTTACTTCTGAACAAAAGCAAGAGTACTAACAAGGGTGGAGCCGGCCCAAAGGCAGCAGAGAGCCCTCATGGGCAGAGCTGGCACAAAGGCATGGCTTCTCAGTTGGTAAACTCCTTAATCCTTAAGGGTTTTGCAAGACCTCATAGCATATTAGTCTGAAAAGTAAACTATTCTCATGGCATTCCGCCGGGGGATGCTTAATAGCTAAATAAGGTTTTAATGTTACCAATCCATCTCTCCCCAGAATGGACTGGCTAAAAAATAAAAAAAATAAAAAAATAAAATGTCAAAAGCTGAAAGTTGGGACGTATCCAATTAAAAAGTGATTATGTTGGGGGCAGGGCGGAGGGGGAGACTCCGGAATCCAAGAAGAGCTGAAGGGAAGGAAAAGATGGACGGCTATGATCAAAATGCATTATATGCACGTGTGAAATGAAAAGGCACACTTAAAATGCACAGCTCGGAGGGTTTTTTTGCGGGGGGGGGGGGGGTAAGGCATCAGGTTACAAGCCTCCTCCAACGAAGGAGAAAAGCCAAATGGCAAAGGATTGAAAGCCATGAGTTCAGAACAGAGAGAGGCTGGGAGCCCCGGCTAGCACTGAGGATGTAAGAGGAAAGGCAAAGTAGGGAAACACAGCAAAAGGCACTGCAAAGGAGGGGGCAGCACGGGGCTAAACTGTGGCTCTCTGACAGGAAGATACCTTATCTAAAGATGGGCAACCGACAGTTCCTCAGGCCTGAGTACAGAGGAGGACTCTGCAGCAGGGAGTGACTCCAACTGCTGTGATTGTTCACAAGACAAAGACAGATCTTGAATTAATAGACTAATGATTCACTGCAAGCATTAGAGAGCAGGTATAAGCTGAACCTAGAGGAACTGGACAAAGCAGTGAACTAGAAACTCAGGGGACAATGGAGACAGAGACATAAATAAACCTTTGAATCAAACTAGCCAAACAAAAGAGAAGACCATGTTAATAAAATAAAAGAAAGACAGGAGAGCATACACCAGGGAATCGTGGGAAAAATACTTGACCATCCTATATTCAAAGAGCTGGAAAGTCTAGAAGAAAAGAATAAGTTCAGAGACTCATATAACATGTAAAATTTGTATTAAGTATATACAAACAACTGATCTATAATGAAAAACATTGATATAATAACAGTCATCTAATAAGGAAACTTCAGGACAGTAGGATTCCCTGTTGAATTCCACAACTCATTTACAAAGAGCTAACAATGGTACTTTTCAAATAATTCCAGAGAATCAGAAGGAACACACCAAACTCACCCCATCAAGGCTGTTACCCTGATACCAAAGCCAGATAAGGATGCAATGACAAAAGAAACACCGTAGACCACTTCCCTGATGGAGGTAGATCCAAAATCTTTAATAAGAGGCCTATAAGCTGCTGGAGTACAGGAATTGCTTCACAAGCTACACAAACACTGGTCTCAGTCAGACAGGGATGGTTTATTGAGCGTATGTCCCAGAACTGGTCGACCAGGGCAATGATTCTGATTCAGAAACTGAACCATGACCCTGAGTTAAGATCTGACAGGGTTTAAGCCCCAAATCCACAAACATCTGTATCAAGTAATTTTGCCAACCAGGATTCAGGGATAGAGGATGTCCTCAGGAGCATGTCTTTGCTGTACATTTATCCTGCTCCCATTGGTTGGGGTTTCAACTGTGACGGGCGACGTGCCTAACATTCACGCCTTAATTTGTCAACCGGGATGGGACTTACCTAATATTCATGTCTGACTTTGCCAACCAGGATGTCAGTTTCCTATATGTACTTTTTCTAAGTACAATATCAGTATCCAAGATGTCCTCGGGAACTAAAACTTTACTGGACCACTACTCAAAATGGAAATCTTATTCTAAGTAGTTTCTTATGTTGGTGCAGGTGCCTCTCTTATGCTGGGGTCCATCCCGGGGACAGCTTATGCCATAAAAGCTTATGCAGGTGCAGGAAGTGCTGTTGGGTAGTTGGTTCAGGTCCAAGCGTATTGTGGGTAACTGTACAAAACAGTTCTATTGACTTTTATCATGATTGGCTTCCAAGGGCACAGAACATAACAGAATATGCAATCAATCTTGGCAATAGAAAGATTCCTAGTAACAGCAGAAACATATGAGAAGGTTTCTTTATAATGGTACACTAGCCAAGTAACAATTACCTAGGCCTCAACATTTTACCTAGGACTTAACATTCCATCTAGGCCTTAATATTTTACTTAGTCTTTAACATAAACTGAATTTAACAATACATGAAAGATGGGCATAGTGACCCATGCCTTTAATCCCAGCATTTGAGAGGCAGAGACAGATAGACCTCTGTGAGATCTAGGCCATCCTGGTCTACTTAGTGAATTCTAGGACTCTCAGAACTACATAGTGAGACCTTGTCTTTAAAAAAGAAAAGAAAAACAACAAAAACACCCAACCCCCAAAATCAATACATTAAAAAAGATCATACAACACAAACCAGTTGGTTTTATTCAGGGATGAAAGGAAGATTCAGCATATGCAAATCAAGAAGCTTAATGCGGTTCATAAGTAGGTTCAGGGCAGAAATCACATGTCCATTAATAGATGGACTTTGTTTCATCCCAGAGTTAAGGAGGGTCTGTCATGAAAGGAACTCACACAGTCCAGACTGTTGTGCGAGTTGGGAGGACTCTACGAAATGTGCTCTAAGAATAAAGGTTTGGGACTCAGTGTGCTTGTCTCCAGGCCTACATTCCCACCTAGGTGACCTCATCTAGCATATGTGTAAGCGGGAGAGACTAGCTACAGTGCTTGTGCGTCTCAAAGATTCGTGGTGAAGAAACTCCTAGTACACTGTTCCATTCATGACCAGGAACAAATGTTGGTGATAACTTGATTCCAGTCATATGGATTATTCTTCTGATTTATTGGTTGGATTTTTTAAGTGTTTGAGATGATAGAGAAAATGCCCTTGCATAGCTTAGCTATGAGGTCCCAGAAGCCTCCAGAATTTCCCAAAAGTTTGGACATGAAGAGTCCCCTGAATATCAACTTCTACTGAAAATCAGAAATAGAGCGATAGATAAGCTATGATCCATACACGAATTGATCACCCATCAGATTGTCTGGCAGCAGGAAGGTTCCAGAATGCAAAATTTTCCCTGCCCTGAGCCAGAGGAGGCCCAGGCATGTGAAAACTAGCTGATTACCATTATTTTCGAGCATTCCTTACCCGGTCTGTGAGTGCACGAGACCTACTGGGTGGTGTCAGCATGGGGTCATTAGCTCTTGTTTATTCCTGTTAGCTCATCCAGGATGCTGATCACCCTGTCCCACAAGGAGGCAGGAATAGAGTAGAGCCTTTAAGTCAGAAGAACTAGCTTCAGCAGTGGCCAGTAAGTACAGTAAGTAAGTGTTCAAGGGGACACACTGGATACTTGGGCAACACAAAGAGAAGCTGTTTCCATTTGTGGTTTCTTGAGAGGTGTTGGTGAGACAGAGGTGTAGGAGCACTCATGAAGTAAAAACAGCAATGATGATAACCATATCTATAAGGCTACGGGTGTGCCGTCATAGAAACATGAAAATGGAGATCAATGGACTGTTGAGTTCTCAGAAGAAAGAGCTGTGGAACTGTAATTACTGAAGGGCACAGAAGTGCTTAGTCACCCAGCATCATGGGAAAACATTGCTGTATTTTGATCCGCCAAACCGTGAGGGTGGGCTTCCTGCCTTGGTTTCTCACGTTCTCTCAGTCCGCTGAACATGTGAGCTGTGGGCAACCAGCTGCAAGTCGAAGCCCATCCTTTCCTACTTTCTGCAGCTATGCCAGGCCCTGTGGGGGCGAGGCATGTCAGGGGCAGGGCCACGGGAGAGCCCAGGCTCTGCCCTGATGTGGGAGGCTAATCCTCTGCTAGGCATTGGATGCCAGCTCCCGGGGTTGCCATGGAGACCATGCTTGGCAGTTCCAGCATATTCGCCTTTGCACGCACACCCAACTCAAGGCAATGATGAGGGTTTTTTTTTTTCTTTCAAAGCAAGACAGATATGTCACATGTGCTTTGAATAAAGTCTTCATTTGTCCAGTTTCCAACTGACTACTGTTTGATGGGAATTTCAATTTGAGATGGTCAAGTGCTGTGGAGAAAAAGAAACCCAAGTTGGTTTTACTTCTGGTCTTATCTCTCTTTAAACACACACACACACACACACACACACACACACACACACATACATTTTCGAGTACAAGGATGTAGGGTAGGTAGGTGGTAAATGTTTCCACATCTGGCTAGGTAGGGCATGTTGAAAATGGCTTCTGGTTATTTCAGAAGGACTAACAGTTATTTCAGAGACTAAGCCTGGAAGCTTCTTCTTGAAAAAAAAACAAGCAAGCAAGCAAACAAACAAACAAACAAACAAATGCATGTGAATAGCTGGAAAGGAATCTGGCCTAGAAACCCAAAGGCAAGAGATGGCCTTGGAAGAAGATAGCATCCATCACACCGATAAGTCAAGTTCATGATGTGTTCTCTCTTTAAATCTCTTTCCAGTGTTTTTGAGAGGCTAAACCTACTCCATCTTGGGAACAGCCTCCATCTTAAGAGAAAGTTGACCTATAGCAGAACCCAGGCTGCACCCAAGTACCAGGATGGACCCTATGGCTTGTCCTTGTCCCATACTCCAGAGTTACTCCTTAGCTACTTCCTATCAACAGTCAATCAAAGATTAGTCTGTTTCAGATGTACTTTCAGACCATTTGTGATTGTTGAGGGTTTTGCTTCAGAGCACCCACCTGTCGGCTTGCAATAGTCATACAACTAGACGCTTGCCAGGCTGACCCCCACCCCTCACCTGCTTGCCATGTGACAAGCCTTGTCCTCCTGAGAGCTCTGGGATACATCCTCCCATTCTGCTGCATCAGAGACGGCGATGTGGCCCAAGCTTGAGCTTGTAAATAAAGACCCTAGTGCTGTTGCATCGGCCGGCGCCTTGGTGGTCTTCTGGGGTTCACAAATGCTTTCTGGCACAACATTTTCAGAGACTCATGGCTTGCCTCAAGAAAATACTGAGTAGGAGCCCAGAATGTTAACAGAAGTGTCTGTAGGCCACGTCTTCGCTGTAGAGGTCCAAGCCCTATTCAGATGTAACTTTCTGAAGTACCTTGGGCTTCAGTGCTATAGTGGGTGGTGAGTAGGGGTGGAAACAGATGATACTCCACAGGAAAGCCTTCACTTCTGCTTCAACCTATTTTATGTTGACAGATCTTTGTTTTTAGCAGAGGTTCTGAGCTAAGAAAGTGAAAGCGCCTCCTTTGCTTTCTGAATCATGGACACAGAAATCAACACAAAACACTTGAGATGAATTTTCTTTTGATATAAAGGAGAAATTTTTCCAGCCCTCAATTCAGGGTAATTTTAAACTAATTGTCATTAAAAGGACAGAACCATTTACAAAGCAACAGTACAACAAACAGCCCTGCACTTAGGGACAGAGATGACTGAAGTCACTATTATCTGCACACGAACTGATTACTGGAAATACAGAAGATAGCAAGGACACATTTAGATTTAAGACCACAGAAATCATCATGACTGCTTTCACTGACGCTGACATTTCTGGCTGCTTGTGATGTCAGTGAAGTATGACATATCTTAGAATATAAAGTAGAAATTCCCCCAGGGGCCTGACTTCTATCTAATATATGTTGAAATATAAGACAGTTTGCAAGGACAATAAAGATTGTGACAGAGAGGAAGAGACACATGGCCTTCCACGTAATTTTATATAATGCACAGCCCCCTAGCATCAATCATTCCATTTATTTCCTTTTATATCATTCAAGCTCCATTGCTATCTGGACCTTCCAAGACCAAGAATTCTGCAGTCACCATGAGTCAGCTATTTCCCACTCTGGCTGTTCTATGCATAAGCTTCTTGTGTCCTGCACTACCAGATCTAGGATAGTCACCTTTGTTTTAACATAGGTTCTGATCTAAGAAAGTGAAAGTGCCTCCTTTGCTTTCTGAATCATGGACACAGAAATCTACACAAAACACTTGAGATGAATTTTCTCTTGATATAAAGTAGACATTTTACCCCACTCTAGTGCCAAATATTTTCAGCTCCTTGAGTCTGAGAATTGATTGTGTCAATGTTTCGGACTGTGGTGAGGTTCTAAAGTAAGATTCATACCAACCATACTCAAAAACAGATTGATAGACTAGGTTCCAATCTGGTATATTTTATTAATATTTAATGCCTGACAGCATTAAATATGTTTCTGAATCATAACTATGTTTTTCTGGTTGTACTGAAACATGATACAGATGTAATATTAAGAATATTTTATGAACCAAAAGAACCTGACCAATCCATCAGGTCCACAGGCATCATGATAAATGTCAGCTATTGTGACACTTCAGGTTGTATTAAGTAGATGCCATCCCTGGAAAAGGTGATCAGTGGGAATACTTGAATAATTATACTACTATGTCATGTTCTAGATTAATTTTTCTTGCTGTGGTATAATATCCCAATAAAAAGCAACTTATGGAATTCTATGAGTACACTGTTGCTCTCTTTATGCACACCAGAAGAGGGCATCAGATACCATTACAGATGGTTGTGAGCCACCATGTGGTTGCTAGGAATTGAACTCAGGAACTCTGGAAGAGCAATCAGTGCTCTTAACCACTGAGTCATCTCTCCAGGCTGGGAAGTCTCGTTATAGTCCATTGCTGTGGGGAAATCCTAGCAGCAGGAGCATGAGATACCTGATCAAAGTCAAGAGCAGAGAAAAATTAATTAATCCAGACCTGCTCAATGTATCTTTTCTCATACAGTTCAGGATTCCTTGTCTAAGAAATGGTGCCACCCACAGTGGACTGTGTCTTCTAGCATCAATTATTAATCAGGACAATCTTCTATAGACATGTCAACGGGCAAACTTGATTCAGACAATTCTTCCATTAGGATTACTTTCCCGGTCATTTTCTAAGTTGTATTACATTGATGTTAAGAATTATCACTATATATTAACATATGATATATAATCAATTTTGTGGGTTATATATACACTTATACAATGAGAACTCACAGGTAAACATTTTAGAAGCCATGGTTCTGAGACTTATGATAGTTTTCATTGATCTAAAGGGTACTAAAATGTAGTCTGAAGGGGTCTGTAAGGAACTGGGGCTCAGTAACTTTAGATAATTTGTCTTTGGTCTTATAGGTAATGAAATGTAGAGTTTGGCTTATAAATGTTACTGCTCTAGTTGGGGTAGTATAAACCTGGGAGAATGGGGCCTAAAAATGAGGTGAACTAAAGTCTCATGCAATAGCCAACTTTATTCACAGCATCAGACAATTTATACTCTGAGGGTTAAGAAGAGTCACCGTGAGCCAGGCGTGGTGGCACACGCCTGTAATCCCAGCACTTGGGAGGCAGAGGCAGGCAGATTTCTGAGTTCAAGGCCAGCATGGTCTACAGAGTGAGTTCCAGGACAGCCAGCCAGGACTACACAGAGAAACCCTGTCTCGGGGGAAAAAGAAGAAGAAGAAGAAGAGGAGGAGGGGGAGGAGGAGGAGGAAGAGGAGGAGGAGAAAGAGGAGGAGGAGTCACCGAAGTGTATGGTCACAGGGACAAACTGCACACAGCAAAAACATGTTTTTCCATAGAGACATATGAATAGCTAGAGTAAACTCCTATTTGCTACACATGAAGGGAGCATAAAAAACCTATTTCAAGAACAACCCAAGTTATAAAGATATTACAAGACTCTCTTGTTTACAAGGTCTCAGAAATCTAACACAGCTTCATTCATGGACTGTGTTCTGACAATAAACATTTCATGCATACTATAATGTACACAAAATGTATTCTCTCTTGGTAAATTCATATGGGAAACAAATTTAGACCAGATAATAGTTTATATTGACATAAAGGCAAAAGATATTGTTGTTTCTTTTAAAATTCTTTACCATTTCCTTGTGAATACCAAGATGGTCATTAAAATATAAAAACTGGACTTTCATTTTGGTGACACTGGGCCGAAATTGGTATTGTAACAGTTATGGCTGTTAGCTGAAAAGAGATTTTTCAGTAAAATCACCGTATTACATTTTAAAGCAATATTTCTTAACTGTGGTGCATATTAGGAAGACTAGAAAAGTGGTTAGAACACACAAGACCAACTCTCACACACTTTTAACTAAATACAAATGAATGGAAACCTTTTTCAGTTGATTCCATGAGAGGTCACCATAGGAGCCAATTACTACTCTAGTCTGACAGTGCTGTGACCATAATCTAAGGTTCATGTGATCACTTTGCTGAAAGACTGGGAGATAGAAATTAAGTATAAAGAAATTTGTTGGAGGTTGGCTTTGAGAAAAACAGAAAAGACATGTCTCACATCTTTGATTGTGTTAGATGGGCTGAGGGTGCTTATACATCACATCAGGTTACAATGACAGTGGGTAGAGAACCACACTGTAGGGAGACTTTCTCTTTAGGACACATATGTGTGCACATGCATGTGGAGGCTTAAAGTTGATGTTGGGAATTTTTCATGGTAGCTCTCCAGCTCTTTATTGAGATGAAGTCTCTTGCTGAACTCCATAGAATTCACGTTTGGGCTAGCTAGTCAGCCTGCTCCAGGGATCTCCTGTCTCAACCTCCGGCATGCTGGGGCCCATCTTGCCCATTGAGCATTTATATGGGTGCTGGGAATGCAAACTCCATACTTAAGTCAAGCTTGCAAAACAAATGAATTACTGATTGAACCATCTCCCCAGACCCTAGTGGGTGGATTTTCAAGTCCAGAAGTTGGAACACCCTGATCAACCTTAATCTTCAACAAACTCCTAACTAGACAAAGACTCAGACCAACCCATCTTTCTGGCCTACCTAGGTTTCCCTTGCTAAATGATACCATCCTTTTGTTGGGAATCTCATTTATCAAGGAGCTCTTACCCTTTTCTTTGAGGTTTAGTTTGGTTTTGGGAGAGTTCTCTTAAGTAGTCACCTTACTCAAGGACTGAAGTAATCACCTGGCTTGTGAATTATTCAACCATTTTCACTGAGAGTGGGACCAGCGATTACTTAACAAGAGAAAGCTAGAGACAAGTCGAGACCTGAAGTATAAGCCTGTCAGAGGTCTACTTATGAACAAGTCTGCAGTCTGTTCTGGATTATTTCAAAATACAAAATCTTCAAGTTCAAACATAGAGATGGCTCTACTATGCCTAAGCTGTGGTAAATTTGTTTTTCTAATTAGAAGTGTGCCTGGCATCGTAGTATACACCCACATGAGGCACAGGCAGAAGAAGGGCCTAAAGTTTGAGGCTAGCCTGTTCTACCTCGTGATTTCAGGTTAGGGAGAGCTGTAAACTGAATGAATGAATGAATGAATGAATGAATGAATGAACAAATGAATGAGAGGAAAACAAGTCATTGCACAGTCTGACAAGGAATTGGGTGTGTTGGTGGTGGGTTCATCCCCACAGTTGAGACCTAGACGTGGAAATATTCACTTGGGTATTCATTTCTAGGGATTTCTGAGATATGTCAATACTTTGTGGGAAAACAGGCATAGAAAATTTTATGTCAAGGAAATTCTTAAAAGCCAGAAAACAGGTCCAAATGTCTGCAGTGTGTAAAGAGGAGAGATGACTTCCTTACATCTGATGTAACTTCTTGGGAATGACCTCAGTCAAGCTGATTTGTTTTCTTTATGATTTAGTGAATTTTCCTTCAAAAAATTGTATGTAGTGCTCATTAATCCATTATCTAACTTAATCATTAAACCCCTGCAAGCTAAGTAATCTTGTAGTTTATTTTAAAGATGAGACTAAGACTCAACATAGTCTCAGAGGTAGTCTCAAGAAGGAATGAGAAGCTCCCTGAAGGACATAAACCTGTGAGTGGATTGTGGAAATGTTTATAATATAGCTAAGCCAAAAGAGGTAGAAGAGAAAAAATAGAATAAAATGGAATTGGGAAGGAGAGAAAGGAGCTGTGATTGGAGCAGTGTTCTGAGCCTTAAGACGAATTCCTTCCATCACTGCACAAAGTCCCTAGTGAGAATCCTGAGATCCCACACCCAAGGGCAGAAGTGTGAAGGCCTTCCTAGCCTGCTCACCACTGTGCACACTCACAGCTGGGCACAGCCAGGCTGACGTGGGTTTCATAAGCTCATGGACAAACAGGCCATGCCCTTCCCCCTGGTTCTACCACCTCCTTTTGAGACCTGCTGTATCTTCAAAGAGCTAATCACCCCTTTCTCATCTCTCATTGTTTAGGTCCCTGTCGAATTAAACCAACAGATGCCAAAAAAGGAATCTAGATTTACATACAATCAAACTATGGCTTGCATTTCAGATTCACTGGGTATGAGACTTTGGGAAAGGATTTCTTGTTTTCTACATTTTTTTTCTCATCAAAAATGGAGAAGATACGGACTGGAGAGATGGCTCAGTGGTTAAGAGCACCAACCGCTCTTCCAGAGGCCCTGAGTTCAAATCCCAGCAACCACATGGTGGCTCACAACCATCTGTAACTAGATCTGACACCCTCTTCTGGTGTCTGAAGACAGCTACAGTGTACTTATACATATAGTAATAAATAAATCTTTTTTTTTAAAGTGTTTCCTGCAGTGATAGAATTCAATGTGTAACTAGAAGCTGAAATAAAACCTTTCCTCTCCCTGCAAAAAAAAATGTTTAAAAAATTTTTTTAAATGTAGAAGGTTCATCTTCTTATACAGAAAATACCGAGCGGAGCTTAAGAGTTCAATGGCTGAACTCTGACATCAATTAAAAAACTATTGTTATTTTTGATGTATTGCATGATTTCTACAAGCCTCATTTTCTTCATCTATAAAAACGTTAAGTAGCACATACCTCATAACATTGTATGAAGAAATGTAACATGGGACACTTGACTTACTCTCTGACAAATGGTGAACCATTGACAGGTATTGGTTTTACTGCTGCTGTTGGCTCAGGGAACATCTAAGCATGAGGTAGTACCTTCACCACAACATCATCTTGTACACTAATAATTTATGTATACTTATTCTTTTAGAACTATTGACTTTAAATGTGTTTACAAGTGATGCAAAATTAACTTGCAGTTCTCTTTAGATAGATGAGGCTATGCGTAGGAGAGACTCAGACTGTGGACTAAAACTCAAGAAAAAAGGTGAATACTGCCTTGTGTTTTGGTGTGTGTGTGTGTGTGTGTGTGTGTGTGTGTGTGTGTAGAACTCTCTATAGTTTATAGTTTTGCTGAAGATATTTATTGGCCCTTTAAGTTGGGAATCTTCACTCTCTTCTATACCTATCATCCTTAGGGTTGGTCTTCTCATTGTGTCCTGGATTTCCCGGATGTTTTGGGTTAGAAGATTTTTGCATTTTGCATTTTCTTTGACTATTGTGTCAATGTTTTCTATGGTATCTTTTGCACCTGAGATTCTCTCTTCTATCTCTTGTATTCTGTTGGTGGTGCTTGCATCTATGACTCCTGATCTCTTTCCTAAGTTTTCTATCTCCAGGGTTGTCTTCCTTTGTGATTTCTTTAGTTCCTGTTTCCATTTTTAGATCCTGAATGGTTTTGTTCAATTCCTTTACCTGTTTGACTGGGTGTAATTCTTTAGGGGATTTCTGTGTTTCCTCTTAAAGGGCTTCTACCTGTTTACCTGTATTCTCCTGTGTTTCTTTAAGGGAGTTATTTATATCCTTCTTAAAGTCTTCTATCATCATCATGAGATGTGATTTTAAATCAGTCTTGCTTATCCAGTATGTTGAGGTATCCAGGGTTCGCTGTGGTGGGAGAACTAGGTTCTGATGATGCCACGTAGCCTTGGTTTCTGTTGCTTATGTTCTTGCCCTTGCCTCTGGCCATCTGGTTATCTCTGGTGTTAGCTGGTCTTGCTGTCTCTGACTGTGACTTGTCCCTACTGCAAGCATGTGTGTCAGTACTCCTGGAAGACCAGTTCTCTCTATGGAGAGCTGTGACACAGGGTCAGCTCCAGAGTGCAGACGGAAACTGAAAGGATCCTGTCCCAGACTGTTCCTTGGTTCCTTTGTCCTCATGGCTCTGGGCAGGTCCCTCTTGGGCCAGGAATTTGAGCAGAAGTGGTGGTCTTAACTGTGCTCACAGGTGTGTCAGCCCTCCTGGGAGACCAGCTCTCTCCCAGTGTGTAGAACTCTCTGAGAAGAAAGAAGACTGCATAGACTAGAGTCAACCTCAAATTTATGTCTACCCAAATACCAGAGTGTGACCTTATTAGAAATTATTTAATTTTTGTACATACATTTTGTCCTTTAAGGTTGGACCTAAATTCAACATTCAGTGTCTTTTTAAGAAGGCTTCGTGAGAACATGTAGGTAAGATAGCTGGCTAGAAGCTGCATCCGTATGACTCAGTGAAGTAGGAAGTCAGAACAGCACATAAGGAAAATCTTCCCTGAAGAAAGAAAAAAAGGGGGAGGGGCTTAAAATCTCTACAAGGGAGAAGCCTGTCAGGCTACTTCACAAATGCAGAGGTGTAGCGGTGACTAAGTTAAGCCACTTTGGCTCCTGGCATGTCACTCTTCCAGCCACCAGAGCCCTCTGGATTTGCAAATGAAACACACACACACACACACACACACACACACACACACCAGCTTAATTTTGATATGCCTTGACTAGCTCCATGGCTGGACACTTCTAAAACTCCCTGCAGCCACCAAACACTCCCCTCTGGTTTTACTGGCTTATTACCTTCTAAACCCATGTTTTATCTTTGCTTCCCTGGCTCCTTCTGGGCAGCCCCTTATCTTTGCCGCCTAAGACCCTTCCAGAAGGCTGCCTGGGCAACCCTTCTAGGGGGCAGTTCTTTCTTCCTCCTTTCTTCCCTTGGGAATCTGGAAGTCCCGCCTCTTTCATCCTGCCCAGTCATTGACCATTGACTCTTTATTGATCAACAAAAACCAATTGGGGGACAGAACATATATTCAGCGTTTGGACACACAGATTCCCTATTTGGGGGGCTGAATTTAGACAAAGCACTAGGACCAATCCCTGACACAGTGGAGAGAGGGCAGTGCCTGAA
This sequence comes from Apodemus agrarius, assembly GCA_964023405.1. NCBI lineage: Eukaryota > Metazoa > Chordata > Mammalia > Rodentia > Muridae > Apodemus > Apodemus agrarius. The sequence goes on from OZ030007.1 coordinate 23,359,308, forward strand.
CAAGAAGGAAGCCAGGTATCCTGGAAGCTTAGCCCTGCAGGGGACCAGCTAATGAGTTCTCCTTTGGGTGGGTACCAGTCCAGATAAAAGACTCAGCATGTACTTTTCCAGGGGACACCATGAGAGCAAGTGGCTGTCTTACTGTAATGTTGGGAGATGGTGGCTGGACTCATAGGTACACTGGGCATAGTCATACTGAGTTATTAGAGACTTGGCTGTTCAAATCTCTTCAAGAGATACTGATGGCAAATTCATGTCACCATGATGGGACTGTTATGTTAGGGACTATACTCCCCAGACAACACTCACAAACTCTTTTAAGCATGTAGCCAAAAGCTGTTTACCACTGTATATTCCAAAGACGACGCGGAGTTTAAACAACAGTAGTAAATGAACGTGTACCGGCCAGTGTTCGTCTGACGCCTGTTGTCTGTTTGAAGGCAGGATCTCTGACCTTCAACTTTCAATATTCTGCCTCAGCCTCCTCCAAGGTGCTGAGAGTAACGGTGTTCACTGCTGCACCACCAACCTGGAATCCTTGACAGTTTTAATCAAACCATTCATTTGTTCTATTTGTCTTCGTGACACTTTGTTTAAATGAGCATAAGATGCTCTACCGAGACCTCACTTGGGCATTTCTTGGGATTTTTTTTTCTTGCCAAATTCAAACAGATGTTCTCAACAAACGGCACGTCAGAAAGTGGAAAGTGGCAGCAGTGGAAAGGGGGAAGCCATTCCGACATGGGGTTTATCTCCCTTAGTAGCTGGAGGCGAGGAGCAAAGACACTGCTGGACTGGTTCATTTTAGGAACTACCCCATTAATAATTTTGGACCATGCTTAGGCATAGGGAAGGGAACTCACAGAGGTAGAGGCAGGGGGTTAGAGGGGATACTACACGCTACGCTATTATTTGAATCATGCGATGCCTTCAGTCAGGCAAGTCCTGGGGCATTTCAGGCACAGTCAGAATGGTTGGGATTCTCGCTGACTATTGCAAGTCAGAGACTTCCATCTCCTGCGTAAGCTTCTGTAAAGGGAATTTCTTAATTCAGTCGGAACAAGATGAGGATGTGAAAGGTACCGAGGAAGACACTGTGCTGGTCCCGTGACAGATGGGTAGATTATCCTAGAGTCCCTAAAGCTCACAGCTCGGACGTACCTGCAGTAAGTCCTTTACCACAGGTAGGAAGCAGTTTTTCCTACCAGGAACACCATGCCTTAAGCTAAGAATGTTTATGTAGTTTAATCCCATGTAGCAAAGCTTGCAGAAACCCCAGCATGGCCAGAGTTTGGGGTTACCCACTGTTCTGCTTTCTGCCAACCGGAAGCATCTTTCTCCTTCCCTTTCAGGCACAGTGATGTAGCTCACCCCACTTTGTTTTTAGGGGAATGGTCTCCCAGACAGCATCCTAGAGAGGCCCCTTTATGACATTCCAGGGGACCGGGGCTACCTGGGCAGCTCAAGGCTCCCACTTGCTGTGAGGCATCTGCCTCCGGCTCAGCAGCCAGCATCCGCATGCAGTTACGGAGACCATGGAGGACTGACAGAGAATGCCTGCTGGCAAGCAGTCTCATTGTGTCCAGGACCACACCCCACACACAGTTATTTCAGAGGAGAGAACATGAGGCAACTGAATAGTATAAACACTTTAATATCTGAACTCCCATGTCATAAAAATTGATTTACTGAAAATATGAATAATATTTTCCTTCACCTTAGTTCTGTCTAAGGTTACCTCCCCAATTGCTCTGGCCCTTAAAATCTTTTCCAGAGATTTATTAATAACCTATCAATTTCTCAGTTATTCAACCTAAAGATACCATTTATTTCCAGCGAAAACTAAGCATGACAAGATTCACTAAATTCCACGGTGGTTCTAAACTTGGCTTCACTTTGTTTTGATGGATCCCATAGAGGACCCCATGACTAAGAGTCTTATCATAAATCAAATTCTCCCATGGCTTTCCACCAGAGCCAACATGAGTCTGGGTTCACGGAGTAGTTATGGATACACAGAAGCCTTGTTTTCAAGCAGAAATGGATCCTCATCTGGAGAACCTCCTATAAAAACATCCCTGGGAGACCCTTTGTTACCCCCAGGGCTGAGGACGTCCCTTCCCGGCGTTTTCGGGAGTCAGCAGTTACCTCGGGTTGCTCTAGCTCGTCTGAGCCTGTTCGGCATTCTCTGGAAAAGTTACTCACTGTGCACATCCTGAGTCTCAGCCTGTGAACATTCACGGCTCTACCTCAGTGAACAGGAAACAGAACATCGTGGAGGGAAAGTCTAAGCAAAGGCCATCTGTGTTTCAAGCGTCTGTCCACTAGTGGAGGCCGTCAAGTCTGGTGGCCCAGTAGCCTTGATTTTGATGGGGATTGCATTGAATCTGTATATTGCTTTTGGTATGGCCATTTTTACTATATTAATCCTGCCAACCCACGAGCGTGGAAGATTTTTCCATTTTCTGAGGTCTTCTTCCATTTCCTTTTTAGAGACTTGAAGTTCTTGTCATACAGATCTTTCACTTGTTTGGTTAGAGTCACACCAAGATACTTTATATTGTTTGTGGCTATTGTGAAGGGTGTTATTTCCCTAATTTCTTTCTCAGCCTGCTTATCCTTTGAGTACAGGAAGGCTACTGATTTGCTTGAGTTGATTTTATAACCAGCCACTTTGCTGAAGTTGTTTATCAGCTGTACAAGTTCTCTGGTGGAGTTTTTCGGTTGCTTAAGTATACTATCATATCATCTGCAAATAGTGATAGTTTGACTTCTTCCTTTCCAATTTGTATCCCTTTGACCTCCTTATGTTGTCTAATTGCTCTAGCTAGAACTTCAAGTACTATATTGAAAAGATATGGAGAGAGGGGGCAGCCTTGTCTAGTCCCTAATTTTAGTGGGATTGCTTCAAGTTTCTCTCCATTTAGTTTGATGATGGCTACCAGTTTGCTGTATATTGCTTTTACTATGTTTATGTATGGACCTTGAATTGTTCTTTCCAAGACTTTTAGCATGAAAGGATGCTGAATTTTGTCAAATGCCTTTTCTCTCTAGCCTAGTCTTAGACCTCGTTGTTTGTCATATTATAGCCCGTAGCTGCCACCTAGTGGTCAATTTGACATTTACAGGCTTGAAGCGAAGATGAACCCCTCAGAAAGCAGCTTCTGTTTTTAAGGAGCATGAATGTCAGTGCCCCTTTCCTATCTTTTCTCTAGTCACAGATTTCTTCCCCTTATCTGCATTTCCGTGTGTGCACGGGTGGAGGAGGCACATGTGCACAAGAAGACATATTCATATGTGTTGAGGTTTGAGGTCGATGTTGGGTATCTCCCTCCATGACTCTCCACATTAATTTTGTGTTTTGGTCAATTACAAACTTTCCTAAATAGAGGGGGGGAAAGAGCTATTGGTCAAAGTCCATTCTTACTAAGTTCCCTGCAAAGTCCGGAACAAAGAGTCACTATGCTTTTAGTCCAAGCTATGCTTTTTCCTGTCTTCAGATGGCAGACTCACGAAGCCAAGTGTAGTGAATCTACGAATGTGTGTACTTGTTCCAAACATGCAGCCTAAAGGCAGAAGCGATGATGGGCAGATTCGCGGCCAATAGTAAAATAGCGCCCGCTTTGAGCCCCGGGAAATCCCTGCGCAATCACCATTCTATGGTCCTGGCCTGCATTGTGCAGCCTGCCAGCCACCGCCACCCCCACACCCCGACGGGTGGGTGGACCTGCTATGTTGGAAGACGGGTTGCCGCAGGCATGGAAAGACAGTCTGAAAGTTTGACACTATTCTTTGACAGTTTCATAGAGAGGAGAGCTCACAGATTTCTAGACTGGCCGTCGGCCAGCAAGCCCACGCATCCTCCCTTCTACCGGCAGCACTGGGATTACAGGCAGGCTCTTCAGCACCTGGCTTTTTATGTGGGTGCTGGAGACTCGAACTCGCGTCTTCATGCTTGTGTGGCAAGCACTGTACCAACAGAGCCATCTCCCTGACCCTCTCTAGGCACATCTTATGGAAGTAGAAAAATGAAAGGCTTTAATTTCTCCGGATCTTTGAAGGATCCCATATAGATATACAAATGGAAGAAAAGGGCAGTTAATCCAACACTTGATAGCGGCTCTTCTCCCAGTGAAGAAAACTGTCTCGCGCTACCGTCTCACCAGCAAGAACGACGCGGCACACTCAAGATCCTTCTGCAGCAAAGCTTTAATGCTCTTGAGAGGGAGAGCATAAGCCTACAGAGCAGAGACCCAGATACCCAGAAGCCCATCCCTTATATAGGCTGCAACCCCTGCCTCGGACGTGTCATCCCCTGATTGGCTGCAGTTCGGGAGAGGCGGAGACCAAGGGATGGTAAACTACCCAGCACCTGCGCACTGAACTTCACGCCGGCAGGATGTTTGGGCCGGCCATCGGCTCCCCACATCTCCCCCTTTTTTATTATTTAAAATAAAGACCTCAGATTGTCGATCAACCTTCAGGCTCTTGTCTGGACCTTCAGGGTTCAAAACAATCTAATAATGAGGCCCTTTTGCTCTTATAGCAAGTAGGTCACCCAATCTTTAAGGGGTGGAGACAGAGGTCGAACTCCCAAGCAACAAAATTAAGACTTCGTACGAGAGTCGCCACTAGGCTGTTGGTTTGACCCGAAGCGCCCTCGACCTGTCACTCTGCCGTTTTTCTGGGAAAGGGAAACTAGGGCAGGCAACCCTTATGCAGGACAACATGCCTCCCAGAGAGACCCTTATGTCAGGTGTCTCTCTGTGCGATGCTTTGCTCGGCATCCCCCATGGGCTGCTCAAGCTGGACACTCTACCCTGTGCAATGAGTCTAAGCTCCGGGTGTGCAAGAGCTGTCCAGCCAGTGGCCTACTGCTTGAGCATTGTTGGCCAAATGTCAGTGGGAGCTCCTTGTTCCAGAGCCACAAGCGCTTGGGCAATAACCACCTTGTCTCTCTTGGTTTGAGCCCCGAGCCCACAGACCAGCCAGAGAAGTAACACCAGTCCACAGCAAAGGGCTGCGCCAAACAATCCCACCCCCACCCATTCCTTAAAATAGGAGACAGCTGAAGCGATCCATGATGATAGTCCCTCCGTCAAGGACAGGTCAAGGCTCGTAGAGTTGACCTGGATAATGGCTGCTCTCAACTCTCAGAGCGTGAGTGACTAGGCGGTCTGCGGTGTCCTTCTGCTCCAAAATTGTTCTAGTAAGCCTCTCAGGGACCCAGAAGGGGTTTTCTTCATTCTGTGGGAAGACACAAACGGCTCCCCTGGATCTTATTAGAATAGGATCCGGGCCTTTCCATTCATTAGTCAACACATCCTTCCATTTTACCAATTCTTTAGGTCGATGCGGGTCTGAGCAATGTCGCTCTGCTGCGGTCTGATCATGCTTATCTGAATTTAGAAAATTTATAGTAAAGAGTGCCACTGCTATGGCAACCCGTGGCACGGGGGGCAGATCTTTTATTATTCCCCCTTTTTGTTTAATTAGATATGATTTGAGCGTACGGTGTGCGCGCTCAATGATACCTTGTCCTTGAGGGTTATATGGCAAGCCCGTAATATGTGTGACTTGCATTTGTGCACAAAATTGTTTAAATTTTTGAGAAGTGTAAGCGGGTCCATTGTCAGTTTTTAAGCACTTAGGCTTTCCCCAGGCACTCCATGCCTCAAGGCAATGTTGGATGACGTGAGAGGCCTTTTCCCCAGTGAGTGGCGTAGCATGGATTACGCCAGAGCATGTATCTATTGATACATGTACATATTGGAGCTTCCCAAAGGAAGAAACATGAGTGACATCCATTTGCCATACTTGCAATGGTAGAATTCCTCTGGGATTTATCCCGGTATGGCGGGTAGGGAGAAATTGACAACAGTTGTGACATTGGGTGACAATATCACGGGCTTCTTTTCTGGTAAGAGAGAAACGCTTGCGTAGGGTTTCAGAAGTGACATGAAAATTATCATGAAAGGCCTTGGCGGCTTGCAACGGGGGGGGGGGGGGGGGGGACAAGGACCGCTGCAGCAAGTCTTGTGGCTTTATCCGCCAGGTCATTTCCTAGGCTCATCGGGCCAGGAAGCCCTGAATGAGCCCGGATATGGGTAATATACATGGGAGCCCTCCTATTTAGCAAGCACTCTTGCAGGTTTTGAAATATAGATGCCACTTTGCTGGAAGACCTAATGATTACAGCTGTCTCTAATAAATTGACAGCATTTACCACATAGGAGGAGTCAGAGACAATGTTAAGGGGACCTGAAAACTTTTGAAGAACATCTAGCACCACCAAACATTCTACTATCTGTGGGGAGGTTGATGGTTCTATGTGTCCCAAAGCCAATTTTTCTGCAACAAGATTAGTCACAGTTTCTAGTTTTTCAGAGGTTAACGGCCACTGGGGAACCCACACCGGGTCCCCTGTCTTCCATGGTATGGGTCGTGCTGCCCCAGTGGCACCTAGGAAAAACCCAGGCCCTGTCTTCCTTGATTTTGGACGGGGGATATAGGTTCTACCCGCCCTCCTTCAGCGCCTTCAAAGACTGGGTAAGCAAGGTGCAGCTTTCTTTTTACTTTTTCAGACAAAAAGGAGCAAGACTTCGGGCATGTCTCATAGGGAGAGGGCACCGAAGGAACAACCTGTGAAAGGGCTGTTAGGGGCTGCCGTTTTCGAGGTTCTTTACTATTCTACCTTCGATCATCTGGATGGTATCTTTCCTCCTCATATCTGGCAGCTTCCTCCTCTAACTCAGCCTCTTCATCGGGGTCCAAGACCTCATCCTCTGAGCTATTAGAGCTATCAGAGTTATCAAAGTTTAAAGCCTTAAGATCATGTACTGGATACAAGCTAGCTCCTCCTCTTGGTTTAACAATAGGAGAAGTTTCCTTAGGATCTGACACATTCACTCCCTTGTCTCTAGACGACCTGGGAGGGCCTTTTTCCTTTTTTGGGACTGGTTTTTTCTTGCGCGCGCCCAACCTCTCACTACGCTCGGTTTCTGATATGCTATCCTGGACCTCTTCAAGGGTGTTCCAAACTTCCGCCACGGCAGCCCTACAAGCTTTATCTTCTAGACAGTTTTTAACAAGTTTCCCAATTGCTTTTGTCCCCTGCCTCAAGTCTCCTTCCACCATTTTGCCGTCAAGATCTCTACCTAATTTGTTCCACGAGGCAAGAGTCAAAGACCTGGAGCATTCATACATGACAAAGAGAAAGATTAAAAGGGCTCCAAGAATGGTCACAAAAGCTTCAATACTACCTTCCCAGGGTGGCGACAATCCCAAGTCGAAGCCAAAGAAGAACATACCTCTCCGAACGTATCTGCCTGCAGTTCTGAATCTTCCTCGTAGCTGAGGGGTCTCCGATGGTGCTGACGATGATGAAGTCTCGTATTCCCGGGTTTCGGCACCAGATGTCCCGCGCTACCATCTCGCCAGCAAAAACGACGCGGCACACTCAAGATCCTTCTGCAGCAAAGCTTTAATGCTCTTGAGAGGGAGAGCATAAGCCTACAGAGCAGAGACCCAGATACCCAGAAGCCCATCCCTTATATAGGCTGCAACCCCTGCCTCGGACGTGTCATCCCCTGATTGGCTGCAGCTCGGGAGAGGCGGAGACCAAGGGATGGTAAACGACCCAGCACCTGCGCACTGAACTTCACGCCGGCAGGATGTTTGGGCCGGCCGTCGGCTCCCCACAGAAAACCCTTCTTTGCATGAGAAGAAGTGTGCAAAAATTGCTCTGGGTTGAGTCCTAAGAAGAAACCGGAAGCTTGCCCCAGAGCAAGGCTCCTCCCTGGTGCTCCGCAGGCGTGGCCCCTGTGGGCTCCTTTTGTTCAGGTAAGAAACATGATCGCTCAGTCACTCTGGGCACAGGCCACGTCCTCACTGTGTGACAGGACCTGTTTCTCTCTCTCTCTCTCTCTCTCTCTCTCTCTCTCACACACACACACACACACACACACACACACACACACACACACACAGCCTGCAGAACTCTCTTTCTGTAAGTTTAAGTTACTCACTCAAAAAGATTCTCAAAAAGAGCTACAGGAAACAAATACACACCTTACTTTTATTTTCCATAGCTATTTCTGAATTACCGAAGTGTCTAGTTTAAAATTTCAAGGAATAGCGCTACCATCGAGTACTCGCCTAGCATGAGCCAGATCCTGCGTGCAAGTCCCAGAACTCCAAAGATGCCTGCGTTTGCTGTGCATGCAGCTCGGCCACAGAGCACTTCCCCCGCTTGTGCGAGGACCTGGGATTGATCCCGGGACCACAAACAAAACAGAGCAGAACGCAGCGACCGGACACAAGACAGACAGGGCTCGTAGCAAATGATTTGGAAACGACCCAAACCTAGCGGGGGAGATAGAGCTTTATTTAGTTCCTATGTGCCCAAAATTATGTGCATGTACTTTTAGCCAAGTGTTGTGACACACACCTGTAATCACGGCATGCAGGAGGCTCCTCCAAAGTTCGAGGCCAGTTTGATCTATACGGCAAAATTTCATGACAGGCAAGGCTATATAATGAGATCTTGTCTCAAGGTGGAAAAAAAAAAACAACAGATGGTCTCACCACACAAGCATGTGTTTGAGCACGCACGTGCACACACACACAAATGTAATAAAAATTCAAGCTGGTGGGTATGTTAATTGTCTTGAGACCATTGATTGATTTGTATGGTGTACCAATGCAGCCCTGTGTGCACCATAAAAACATCAAATTATGTCAACTAAAATATTAATTAAAATGGGGCAGACCAATTCTTAGTTGTACAAGAACTTGCACACAAAGTAGTTTTGTGGCAAAACCTGTGAGAAAAATATGTCTGCATAGAGACTGTTTAGATTTGCTTATTCTCAGTGCTCCCACTCAGGACTCCGCACTCCTCTCTCACTGCGTTCTCTTTCCCTTCCCAGGAAATCATTTTCGTAAATTTTGAGGTTTTTTTTTTCTCGGGAGATTCACTATGCATTATGTGTTTGCAAAAATTTTACAAATATTCTTCTTGTATTTCTGTTTAAATTCTCATAAACTCTTCAACTTATTTTTATTATACGTTTTTTTCAAATGCATCCATGTTAAAAATGTAATTGACTTTTTAGCTACATGCCTCATAATTGATTTGCCTGCTCAGAAGAGATTGCTCCTGTGAATTCTTACATGGATGGCTTTGTGCTTGAGTATAAATGTTGGAGCTAAGGTGGAGTTTCTGGGTTTTCAACGCTATCTGAATGTCAAGTTGGATTTAGAGGTGATTGTACTGAGTTATAATTCTAGTAATATTAGGTGCGAGTGCTCAAGGTCTGCACAGTCTCCAGAACTCTGGTGTTAGGAGATAGCTTCAGTGTGCTTCTGTCTAGTCACCGACGCAGACCTATTTATTATGCATGCCCATAGTGTTGCTTTTGTAAAATTCCTGTGCATAACCCTCATCTGTGTTCTGGTTGTAGCAGGGCACTAGACCTTAGCAGGCCCCCAGACCTTAGCATGACTGACTCCATGATAGAAGTACCATTCAGGCTGTAAAATGCTGCACAGAGACAGCGCCACCTGCTTGAAACTAAAACAAAGACCTAATCCCTCAAAAACCACAGTTCTGGGAAAGTCACTAAACCTTGCTCTTTGGCTTCTGTAGCTCTGCTTCTGGATAATGTCCTTGTTAACTGAAGTATGTCAGCCCAGGACATGGTTTTTGTGCTTAAGAGCTCACCCTAAGAAGGGCTTGGAGCTAACTACACTGGGATCCCAAACACTCGGTGTAGGCTGTAGGCTGACTAATACTTTTATTGGCTTAAACCCATGTCTGAAAAGTCTTCTCTTGTGGATACCCTACAACTCTACTGTTTATGCTACACATATAAACATTTTTAATATATGTTATGCCCCAGTCAGTTTCAAGATGCTATAATAAAATGTAAGAGACCAGCTAACCTACAAAGACAAAAGGTATGTTGGGCTCACGGGTTGGGAGGGTGACGGATGGAACAGTACGCTGCCAATTCTGTGAAGTCCTCACAGCAAGAATGGTGGAGCAGGTGAGAGGTGTGAGAGGGAGAGAGCGCATTGCAAGATACCAAACGGTAAAGAGTTAAAAATGCAGTTTCTGGGGAGCCCAGGAGCAGTTTCTGGGGAGCCCAGGGCCGCGAGAGCTGCATTTCTTGCTGTTAATGCTCCCAGCTAATGTTTGAAAACTCGCTAGTCACCCCGATAAGCTTGTCAGACGTCCCAGGAACGTGTCCTGTTTTTGTTGTTGTTTTATTATTTTTCAGACAGGCTCTTACTCCGTAGCCTGGGCTGGCTTTGAATGCACCGCAATCTTTCTGTTTAATTCTCCCAAAGTCTTAAACTATAGGAATGGGTCATCACGCCCAGTTTCTTCCTCCTTACTTTATATTTTCTCTCTCCTTAATTTATTAATTTTTTTTTTTTGAGATAGGGTTTCTCTGTATAGCCCTGGCTGTCCTGGAACTCACTCTGTAGACCAGGTTGGCCTCAAATTCAGAAATCCACCTGCCTCTGCCTTCCAAGTGCTGAGATTAAAGGCGTGCGCCACCACCGCCCGGCTTCCTCAATTTATTTTTAATATGCATGCAAAGTAATGGGTCTCATTGTGGCATTCTTTAATACATACCTTGTTTTTGTTGATTTCCCACCATCCCTTCCCCCACCATGCCCTCCCCTCTCCTTCTGCCCCTCCCCTCTCCTTCGTGTCCCCACCCCCTCCCTCGCCCCCTTCCTTGCTCTCCAAGCCCCCCCTCTTTCCCGTTATGGGTACTCTATTATCCGCTTTTCCTCTTCGCCCCCCTAAGACCTCCTCTTCCCACCTCTTGAAAATCAAATGGTTTCCTTTCACAATAAAGGGGAGGGCTTCCCGGCATCCCAGCCTGCACTATCCCAGCAGTTCAGAGCTGTTTATGACCATAGCGCGCACTGTGCTGTCTCTCTCTCCCTTTTCTTTTCTCTTTGCCTTAGATCCGCAGCATGTCCACTGCGTCTGCAACCGGGAAGAGATGGATGCTTTGTGCTATGCTGCTGGAGCTGTGCGACTAGAAGCCTGAGAGCAAAGGCTGCCACGGAGTTCTGGAACTTAGATTCCCTATTCCGTTGCTAGGCGCTATCTCCTCACAACCGGGGAGGCAAGCGCCTGGGCTCTTTGGCATGAGAGTGGGAGAAACTGGAGGGACACAGCTTTGCTCCTTGAAGGCATTAGACAGTCGGCTGTTTCCACCGATAAAATCTCCTTAAGTCCCGAGACTTAAGGAAATAACAAAATCTCAGCCCAGACCCAATATGCGGCTGGAAGGATTGCTGCCGGCCTGAGTTCCTATCAGTTGATGTATCTGCTTTAAAAACTGTTCTCAGGTATAGTTTTCTATTTATCATTAGAAAAAAAATGCTAACATTTTAGGTATGCTTACCTATGAGTTTCAGATATGTTTTTTAAGGCATACAAAAACCAAGTAAATCATTTTAACAAAAAATGATGCTGTCTTTTAAAGTTGGTCACCACGCTATTCATAGAGACATTTATTCGGGGGGCGGGGGGAGTGCTAGCCCATTTAACAGCAATTACTGAGTTTATACCAGGTATGTAGTATACACAGCAGGAAAGAAGATGAAACACCGGGGTAAATCGAGGCACGCCTGATGATAACATCCTATTGAAAGGCGCCAGGCAGAAGTGACGTTTTAAAACAAAGAACAGAGTGCTTTGAAGAGTGGTTTGAAGAAGAAAAAGGGTTAGAAGGTGGCCGAGGCTGGGGTGCCAATGGGAATTACTACAAGGAAAAGAAGCCACGGGGACAGCTCGGGTGTGGGGGAGCAGTGTGCGTGTTTCCAGCAACAGCTGTCCAGGATGACCAGCGCAAGTGACTTTCAGCTGCTCCTTACTGGGTGTGTGCCCTTTGTAAGCCCATGTGCTATGTGTGTGCTATTTTGAATTTAAGGATATTAATATTTTATGCAAATGGGCAGGCATTTTTCTGAATAACATTAACTGTTTTTCTTTTCAATCCTTCTCTTTGGAGGATTGTACTTCCCTTATTTTAATAAAATTCGATAATTTACTCATATGTGGGTAGATTTGAGAGATCACAAGAAAGGAAATTTTGCTTTTATCTTTGAAATGTCATGTGTGTGTGTGTGTGTGTGTGTGTGTATAGACACATATATGGAGAGAGAGTTTTGCCTGAATATATGGGTGTGCGTCACATGCATGAAGGGCTGTGGAAGGCTTTAGACTGCCTGGAGCTGGAATTATAGACAGTTTCGAGCTCTCCAGCGTAGGTCCTGGGAAATGAGTCTGGGTCCACGGGAAGAGCAGCAAGCGCCCTTAAGCCAGTCATGTCCCCAGCTGTAGATTTGGGGATGACGAATGTGATGTGCAGTCTTCACAGTCTCCTCTCTGCGTGGCTGCAGTGGCAGCATCACAAAGCAGAGTGCAGACGGGACTCATCGATCCTCTCTCGGGAAGTCTCCCGGGTATGCTGGCCTAGTGAAGACGGCTCAGGCAGGTTTCATAACACACAAATGGTAAGAGCCCGGACGTTTACTAAAAACAGCTAAAGTTCCTGTGTGTTTACGAATGATCGTGTTTTTAATAGAAATTAGTACAAAACAAGGTTAGGTTCTAGACCACTCTCTATTGCTTGTACTAACTTGATTGGACTGGCTGGAACTACATACAGCCCACGGGTGTCACTTTTGCAAGCCATAGTCCCTGACGCCATAGTTGAGCTGGTAGTTTTTAGTATTTTGCTACCCCATGATTTGAGATAGGTGCTTCTGTAATGTAGACGTGTCTTCTGGGTGACCATCTGGGGAAATAATCTGGGATTGTTTTCTATAGCATGTAATGAGTACCTGTGAACTACTGGAAATGAGTGTGTGGCTTTTCCCCCCACCACCCGTCTCTCCATCTCTCTCCCTCTCCTTCCTCTCCCCACCCCCCATGCAACACACTAATTCATGGCTTACGTGTAGAAGTGATCATAACTTTGCTTATGGAATTCATCTATGGTACGTGTCAGTCAGTTTAGCACTAACAAATATCTCTAATACTGAGTTCAGCAAGAAGATTCAGTCTCTCTATGGTAAATATCATTTCTGATTTTCCAGTAAAGATACATATTCAATAATTAAGTAACTAGTTTCTTGGTCTCTACTACCATTAATCTCGTTTCAAGATGTGTGCTCAGGGCTGGAGCAATGGCTCCGCGGGTGAGCACACTGGCTGCTCTTCCAGAGGACCCAGGCTCTCTTCCCAGCCCTCGCATGGTGGCTCACAACTGTCTGTACCTCAGCCCCAGGGAATCTGACACCCTCTTCTGGTCTCCAAGGCATTGCATGTACATGGGGTACACATACATGCAAAGAAAAGATCTGTATTCATAAAATCAATCAATCAATCAATCAATCAATGTTCTTATGTTAAACTTGTTTTGTAAATGTATGTAAATATGAGGATTATCATACTTTAATTTCTTATGAGTTTATAGGTCTTAGGAAGTCATCACTCAGACTTGTTATCTGCTATCAAGTAAAACTTTGAAAGAAAAATGTGGTTCTAAACCAATTCACAAGCTCTAGAATAGGGTTTGATAAACATGGGAGGCAATAACGAGTCCCAGCAGCGAGGTCAGTGAGCATGAAGTGGAGGGGAAGAGTAGGAGCCATTATTAGCAAAAAGGAGCGTGGCTTTGCTTCTCTTCTGGTTTACGCTATTTTTATTTTTTTCCATTAGTTCACGTGCTAAAATAATCTAAAGTACAACTTTATAACTAATCAACTGCATTTCCAAAGTGTAAATTTCTATTGGACTTTCAGAGGACATGGTCCTAATCCATTTATCTAGATAGAACAAAAGACCAGAAGCAAGGCAGGTTATAAACAGCAGAAAGTTATTTTCTCATGCTTCTGGAGACTGTGAAGTCTAACATGAAAGCACCAGCACATTCTCAGGCTAGTGAGAGCCAACTTCCTGGCCTTTGGGCAATGTCTTCTCAGTAAAGTGGCTCTCTGGAACCTTTTCAATAGGGCACTGATCTCAGTCTTTGAGGACTCCACCTTCCAAAGGCTCCATCTAACATTATCACGATGGTGGTTAGATATCAACAAAATAATTTTGTGGGGCACAAGAACTCTGTGTATAGCTTAGATTCTGCAAAAATTGAATGATATATCCGAACAAAATATTTACATGCTGTCTTCATTTGCTAAACACTCACCACGCAGAACACGACATCTGGTCGACCTTTCTCAAAGCAGGCATACAGCATTTCTTTAGAAAGAGTGAGATGAGTCCCAGACCCTTCCATGGTTCTTCTGACGAGAAAAATGGGAGATGTATTGTTTTCTAGTTTATCTGTCATGACCAAATTCCAGGACTATGTCCCTTCAAACTGACCTAAGAGAACTCATGTGGGACAGATGCACCAAGGAGAAAAACTGGACATTCCAGTTGACATTTAAGTCACTTCCAACAGAGTGTAGATGAACAGATGTGAACCTAGAAAATCAATTAACTAGTCTGTGTTGATCCCAATTTTCATTCCTGGTTATCTCCCCTTCCCAATAAGCTCTTCTGTACTACAGATTAAAAATGAACTTATTTGCTTGCTTGAACCAAAAGACCCACATTGGAAGACTAAATGTAAAGTTTGGTTATAGGTCTGGTGTGGTAGACATATGATCCCAGCACTCAGAATATTGGGGAGAATTGTGAGTTCTAGGCCAGCCTGGGCTGCATAGTGAGTGAGACTCTATCTCCAAAAAATCAATCAATTGGTAAAATAATATAGTTTGACTATACAAAGAGATTCGAATTAGTCCTCTTTGTGATATTACCCTAAAGGGTTAAAGCAAAATAAGTAAGGATACTTTCTAATTTAATATTTAAGTATAATTCATTTAACCTAAAATAATTTTGGAATGACATACTAGTTTCATCGTGTTGCTATATCAAATGCCACAGCCAAAAGCAACATGTGGGATGGTAAGGTCTGTTTTATCTTGGCATTCGGGAGTCTGTCCTTGAGGAAAGCCAGACCAGGAGCCCAAGCAGGAACGTGGAGGCAGGTCTACTTGCCATTCTAGACAGCATTATCTCCAATCAAGGGACTCACTTCACAGACGAAATAATCATAACAGAACCATGGAGGGTGCTGCTTACTGGCTTGCTTACAGGCCCACTATGCTGGCTACTTTTATGTCAACCTGACACAAGCTAGAACCATCTGAGAGAAAGAAACCTCAGTTGAGAAGATGCCTCCATGAGATCAGGCTGTGGGCAAGTCTCTAGGGTGTTTTCTTAAGAAGTGATTGATGTGGGAGAGCCCATCACTGTGGGCGGTACCACCCGTGGGCAGCTGATCCCAGGATGCATAAAAAAAAGCAGGCTGAGCAAGCCAGGAAGACCGAGTCTATAAGTTGCATTCCTCTGTGGCCTCTGTTTCAGTTCCTGCCTCCTGCTTCCTGACCTAGCATTGTAGATGGAAATAAACCCTTCCCTCCCCAAGTTGTACTTAGTCATAGTGTTTTATTACAATGATAGAACCTGAAAACACTCATGCGTACTAGCTTTCTTGTCGAATCCAGGACCACCGACCAGGAAATGGTACCATCTGCAGAGGGCGGAGCCTTGTACAATTGGCAACTGTGATACTCCCCCACAGACAGGCCAACTGGATCTGGAAATCCCATCAATTGAGACTCCCTTCCTCAAGTGACTCTGTGCTGGGTCAAGCTGAGAGTTAAAGCTAACGAAAACACACACACACACACACACACACACACACACACCTAAATGAGATTCTTGAAAGTGTTTTCTGGTAACATGGCTGGTAATTTATATATCATGCAGTCGGAAGTATGCCTTGAGAACCTTGAACAGATTGGTATAGTATAAAAAGATATCAATATGGGCTAGTGAGACGACTCAGTGGGTAGAAATACTCGCTGCACGAACCTAATGATCTGAGGTGAATGCCCAGATCCATGGTGGAAGGAGACCCCACTGTCACCTGCAATGTACACTGTAGCATGCACAAGCCCACTCTTAGACACACACACACACACACACACACACACACACACACACACACCCCAGTGCTATGAAATGAACGAATAAGTAAAAGATGTCAACAAACTAGACATATTCAATGGTTGGTATGACATGTTCTTCTGACCAGGAAAAAAAAATGACAATAAAAATGTCTCTTTGCCAGTTCTGGTATGATGAACAAGGCTTCCATTATAACACAGAGAATATACAACATCCATCATAATGTCTTTCTTAGATTTCAAGAGCAGTAGGTCATTTGAAACTGCATTCATTTTTAGACCCGTGGTGTGCGACTGATGTTAATTAGTGATAGAGGAACATTTGCTGTCTCTGAATGCTGCCAACAACTTAGCAAATGTGGTCCGGCTTACCAGCTGAGCACTGGGGTCATTTCCCCCAGTGTTTACTCTCTTAGTAGCATTATTCATTTGGAGGATGATATGAATTTGAAAACCTGGATTTATTACAGATACAATATGAAGTTTTTTTATATAAAGCTAATTTAATATAAAGTATTTTTGCAGATATATTACTTTAAAAGCCTAAATTTACTCATTAAAATAAATACTAATCATGTAAATAATTTGCTCATAAGTCAATAGTGATCTTAAACACAATGAAAAATAGAATATGGTTCATTATTCATAAGGGCTATGACTCCCCGGGGGTGGGGGGTGGGGCAGAGGACTTATGTTCTCTTCAGACCTGGAATGCTTATAAAAGTTTGTTTTGACAACAAAACAAGTGCCCTTGTCCCTCTTTGTTTATTTGTTTATTTTGTTATTCTCATATTATTTTTACACGAGAAATAATTTAATGCAAGGATGGAAAAATACTTAATAGACAAGTGACTGTCAAGGATCTTTTCTCGGGGTGATTGTCATTATGTGATTTCAAGGGTACAGCCCCTCTGTGAGTGAGGCCAACCAAGTTAGATCTCAAGAACTTTTGTGGCAATGGCAGAGAGGGGAAACCAAGAGGCCATGAACCCTATCCTTAAATCCTCAACATCTTCTCTTCACCCAGAGTACAAAGCCAGACCCATGTCGGAGAGAATCGAAGGCTGCTTTATCGTCAGGCACACACCTCATCCCAGAAGAGTTTGCCACATCCAAGGTAACAGGGCCTCGGCTACTCAGACGTGTGTTTCTTCCATGCATAAACTGTAACTTGCTAACAATATTTAGCCATTGGTAAAGGCAGGTGCTAAGACACCGGGAGCTATGGTCCTACTGCCGGTAGTGTAGACATTTGTAGGCACCTCTAGTCCATAGATGGCTTGTGTTGGGATAGAGGCCTGGGGAAATGACCAAAGTAACTAAGAGCCAGGGAAGTCATTCAGGGAGCTCAAGGTGGCAATGACTTAAAAGTATTTTAATATCTAACTACTTTCATATTTGTATTAGTCAGGGTTCTCTAGAGTAACAGAACTCACAGAATGTACCAATTAATCTCTCTTTCTTCTACTATCTATCTATCTATCTATCTATCTATCTATCTATCTATCTATCATCTTGCTGAAGGGAATTTATTAGAATTATTTACAGGCTATGGTCCAGCTAATCCAACAATGACTGACTAACAATGGAAGGTCCAATAATTGCCCAATTCATTAGGCTGGCTATCCAGATTAGAAGTTGATCTTCATACTTTAAATGGCCCAATTAAGCAAAAAAACAAAAAACAAAAAACAAAACAAAAAACAAAAAACAAAAAACAAAAAACAAAAAAAAGCTACAACAAAAACAATAAACAAAATCCTCACAGGTGTGCCCAGCCATTTTTGAGTTTTAGTTCATTCCAGAGGTAGCCAAGTTGACAAACAAGAATAGCCACCGCAACACCCATGCTTGGATTTAAACATAAGCCCTAGGGAGCTACATTTATGTTCATATATGTGCACATATGGTAGGTGAAGAGCCCAGGGCCTTGCATATATTCTCTCCCCTTCCTTTCTTCCTCTCTTCTCTTCCTCTTTGCCTGCCTCCCTTCCAACCTCTCCTTTCTTTCCCATTTCCTTATTTCACTTCCTGTAGCAAGCCTCTTAGAAATTAGACATTGGTAGTATCTTCCCTTACCCTGAATAGAAGCATATGCGCTTTTGACGTATACGTGGGCCGTGGAGAGAAATGGTGTTTTGAGAGGTAGAGTTCTCAAGATCACGAAGTACGTGGAAAACAAACAGAACTGTTGGGACCAGGTGCAGTGAGCCAGCCAGTCCATCCCAGACGAGGCGACTGTGGGACACCGCCCACCAAAGCCACCTCAGCTGGTTGGCTAATGGTTAGTCTCTCTCACCCTTCCCTGAGACTCATTGCGATTCGTCAATAAGTGTATTCGACAAACGCCGACCTGGAGTGACGATGAAGGCGGAGCCTGATGACAATTGTACTATGTTGTGGCTGCATACATGGACATGGGAAGTAAAGGGAAAGGGGCCAACATGGAAAAGAACGCCCGGAAACTGAGTAGAAGGCAGGCGTGTCCTTACTGAGGAAGACATGCATTAATGATGTATGATGACCCTGATAGATGAAAATGAGTTGTATTCCTAAAAAAAAGGGGGGGGGAGGAGAGAACATTTTATAATAATAAAAATGAACCATCTCTTGGTGGAAAGGGGCAGAGCCTGGAAATAAAGAGCCTTGGAGGCTGCCATGCAATGGTAACTAAGCAACACTAGAATGCGAGGCTGGAGAGGATGTTCAGGGGATAAAAAAATGTCATGGTGACCAGCTGGAACAAGGTATGAAGGAGACATGATGTGACCTGTGCTGCTTTGCTTGGCCACCGGAGGTTATCAGGTTAGCCTTGTGTTTATAAGGTTACAGGAGAATATGCTGCTTCCGGCGAAACGGGGGAGCTAAGGGAAGACCTGGAGCCTTTTCACCCAGCAGTGACTTGTGTCTCAGTACCAATTAACTTGCATTTCTGGACGTAGCAAACGTATCAGCGAAACCCAACGATCTTACAAAGATCCCATTCTAGTCAAACGCCGTACTCTGCTCTGTGAGACCGACCGACTGCATTCCCGGTACCCAACCCCCGTGCCGTGGTTACGTAGATGGCACGGGAGATGAAGGGAGAGAGCATCAACAAACAGAGCAGAAGGAAGACTTGCGGAGGAGAGTGCCTGTGGGAGGGGGGAAAGCGGACACTGGCCGCAGAGCACAGTCATGACGCGCTGTGTAGCATGCTAAGAGACTGAGATTGCGTCCCAGCTGGAAGAGACGAATGTGTGCACTCAGGGCTCCATGAGGCTGATAACAGAAAAAGTCAGCTGCCCTTGTCCAACCCATTCTCCAGGAGAGCACCGCAAGGAGCACAGTCACGGTGTCGATTTGGCTATTTGGGCCTCCTGCTAGAATCCCCCAGAAGCGTTTAGGACGATGATGTCTAGTCCTGGGATGTGTGTTCGCCTCCTCAGCTCACCTCACACACCCCCACCCCTGCGTGCACACACCTTGTAGGCTTACGGGAGTCACTTGAGACATAGCAATCCCTTGGCAAGTTCTGGCTTTTCACACATACTTTCTCTAGACAGAAAATTCCCCCATTATTCGCTGTTTCTCACCTTTCATGTAGTGATTTAAACATTTCAAAAGACTCCCTAGGCCCCATAGCCTCAGTCTAGACGGCCACGTGCTGTTTGGGCATAGTGCCCTATATTTTCCTCCAGAGAAGTTTTCTTAAATTAGGTTCTCCGGGGATACTGATCTGGGAATTTGTGTCAAGAAGCTTTATTTGGAAATGCTTTGTGGAGCCACATCTGTGAAGGAAGCAAGGAGGCAGGATTAAGCAGGAAGGCGAGGCCAAGCCTGCCACACAGGTGTCACAGAGGCCACAGGGGAGAGGGGGACCCTTTTATAGGGTTCTCGATTCCAGGTAAAGACTTCAGCCTTTTCTGACTTCTATCAGTCAGGCCTGGGAGTGGTGGTTAGCGCTTTGTTGTGCAGGAGCTCCCGTCAGCCGGAAGGACATTCCCAGACAGAGAAGACAGAGCCTGAGCCATAAGACTCAACAGTTGGCACTCAGGGCAGTGGGATGGATGACCCCCGCTCAGGGCAGTGGGATGATGACCTCTGGATCAGGGCAGTGGGACGGATGACCCCTGCTCAGGGCAGTGGGATGATGACCCCTGCTCAGGGCAGTGGGATGGTGACCTCTTACTCAGGGCAGCGGGACAGATGACCCCTGCTTCAGGTCTCCCTCCAGGCCCCTCTCTTTGGGCTCCTGCTCTGACTTCCCTTCACGATGCACAGTGATGTGGATGTTTAAGCAAAACCAGCCCCTTTTCCGTTAAGTTTTTGGTTATGGTGTTTTATTTACAGCAACAGAAAGGCAAGGCAGGATCCGTAGTATACACTGTCTTAATAATGTCTGTCATTTTAAATCTCCTGATTGTTAAGGCACAGGTGCCCTGGACAAAAAGAACAAACAGCAAAAGCACAGAATGAGACAAGAAACCCCAAACACAAAAACAAAACAAAACAAACAAACCAAAAAAGAAACCCCAAACAA
This sequence comes from Apodemus agrarius, assembly GCA_964023405.1. Lineage (NCBI taxonomy): Eukaryota > Metazoa > Chordata > Mammalia > Rodentia > Muridae > Apodemus > Apodemus agrarius. The sequence continues at coordinate 23,379,904 of OZ030007.1, forward strand.
CAACAGACTCTCCTGTTAGAGGCTGACCATCAGAGACTACGGGTGTGTAGACAGCCTCTGCCTGGCTCTCAGACAGGGAGCCATGTTAACTTCAGCAGCGGAGCTTGACTCTCTACGGTGGGTGTGGTCTCCGCAGCTCAGTTCCCGAGCCCTCTGCTGAGCTGCTGGACGGGTCTTCTTTCACTGCTGGGTGGGACTCACTGCTCTTCCACACACCGTGCCCTGACTCGCTGGACTCTCAAACCACTCTCCTGCTGTTCTGTTTGTGCCTTTACACCTCCTAGAAGCAGTTCTTTCCCAACTCGTAATCGATGGAATCTGAATTTTCTGATATTATTTCTGACTGGTGTGAGATTTCCATGTGTGCACATTTGTGTGAATATGAAAGAAAGTGGGGACCAACAATAGAAAAGAGAGGAAATGCAGTAGGGGCAGAGAGGGCTGTCCTCCCGCAAAGGTGCTCCAACATACACAAGACATGGACTGCATGATTTCTCTTTCAAAAACAAATTATAAGAGAAATTAGGGGTTTCAATAAACATGTGTGTGTAAGCTGGCCTATATTTAATTTGGTATCCAATTTTTTACTGTGTGCTGGGACTAATCACTATGCTAGTGTTTAAAATATAATAATGATAACATGATAATGTCAGAGAGACAGTTACTATTAGTAAAGTTCGAAGTATATAACCAAATAAAATGGCTAGCGGTGTTAGCCAGCCATTCATTCAACCGTCAGAGAACCCGGCTTTCTGCCAGGCACTGGAGTGGGTACTAGCCACAGACAGCAAAAACAAAGACAGGGGCGAAACCCCCACCGTGAGACTCACGGCCTAGCGCAAGGTGACAAGGTGTTTACAAACATTTAATAAGACTAGCGGGGCATGCTGGGGAGGGCATGGGGACGTTAGGAGACAGTGAGTGACCGTGTGTGTTCTCAACAGGCTTGTCAGCAGACACATAAATGCCTGCCCCTGTCCTTCCAGGCCTGAACAACATCCCAATCTGCACTGTGAATGATGACGACATATTTCCCAGAATGCTGTATTGCTCCGACCAGTTTAGACCTTCAGAGAGGAATGAGACATCAATTGCAAAATTCAGGAACTCACCCAGCACTGCATCCCCAGAGAGCCTGAGTGTCCGAGGACTGTCACCAGCCCCAAACAAAGTGCCTGCAAGACCTCGCTCTGGTGAGTCCCTCTAAGGAAACGGAATGTGTTCTTAGGCCTCTTGCAAGCAACTGGAAGGAATCTGATAGCTTAAATAGCTGCAGCAATGATGAGCTAGGTAATTCACCACAGACAATTTACATCCTTCTAACCACAGTTCAGGAAGACTTTATTGCTAGTGAATACTATGGTTATTATTTTTATTATTGTCCAGGCCAGATTTGGTGTGGGTATAGTGCCCGATCTTTAGAAAAATAGGTGTGGTGCCTGACTTCAAGTGTCAGCTCTCGATGGGATTTGGAAGGCACACCTCTGGGTGTGTGGAGGAGGGGGCATCTGGGGGAGGGGGATGAGCGGAGAAGGTGGATGGCGATGTTGCACACACTGGGTATCCCCAGCTGACTAGAGAAATGGGGAGAGAAGAAAGAAGCCAGCTGAGCGTGGTCGTCCATCTTCTCCGCCTCCTGACTCCGCCGCTATCTCATACTCCCTCTGTTGAGCCTTCCAACGAGGATGGATGTCCAACCTCAAACCATGAGCCAGAATAAGTCTGTCCTCCTCTCATAGGCTTCTGACAGACATTTGTTCAGTGGGATGAGAAAAATAATAAGCCACCCAAGAGATATCAGATATGCGTGTGCACTGATTAAAAAACCCAACGGACAAAATGTAGGTCCAGTAAACCCAACAGGGATGGAAACGCATACAGATTCCCACAGGACTCTCGTATCCATACATTTGTGCCCCAATGACATTGCCTTTTGTTCTCAGGACACACTTATCCTTCTCTCTAGCCCACAGGCACTGCCTGGCCTTAGGTAGATAGTTAAATAAATTAACAGATGCTTACTGTCTTCCAAGCTCTCACTAGACTGGGCCATCAGGCGGTTTCCGGCATGCGAGGGCTTTCCTTGATGGGCATATCAGCAGCTTCCACATTCTTCCCACAAAATAATCTCAAAGTATAAAAGCAACATGCTCAGTCTGAACTTCTGGTTTTGGATTTATTTTGTCTTATATGTATGAACGTTTTGCCTGCATGCACACCTGTGTGACTGGTCCAGAAGTGGGTCAAACGAGGGCATCAAATCCCCTGGAACTGGAATGAACAGAGAGTTATGAGTCACCAGTGCACACTGGAACTGAACCCAGGTCCTCTGCAAGAGTGTCCAGGGCTCTTCCGCCCAGCGGCCATCTCCCTAGCCTTTAACACAGCCAGTGTTACCACAGCAACACTTCCTTAGTGCTTCTTTTGTTGTTGTTGTTGTTGTTGTTGTTGTTGTTGTTGTTGCTGTGTCTGAATACTGAGAAAAAGCAGCTTTGGTTTAGGTCACAATTCTTGGTTACAGTCCATCACTGCTGGGGGAGGTCAGAGCGGGAGGAGCTTGAGATGGCTGGTGACGTGACATCTACAGTCATGTCACAGCAGCAGAGAGAGAATGTGCTGCCAGTCATTGCCCTCCTCCTGGTCTGCCCCCCTCTGTCTCCAAGAGGATGTCCCCCTGCCCTGCCAGACCTCCCCATTCCCTGGGGCCTCAAGTCTCTCACGTCTCCCACTGAGGCCAGACCAGGCAGTCCTCTGCTGTATATGGGTCGAAGGGCTTGGGTCACCTGTGTATGCTGGTTGGTGTCTCAGTGTCTGAGAGATCTCAGAGGTCCAGGTTAGTTGAGACTACTGGTCTTTCTATGAGGTTGCTTTCCTCTTCAGCTTCTTCCAGCCTTTCCCTAATTCAACCACAGGGGTCCCCAACTTCAGTTCAATGGTTGGGTCTAAGTATCTGTGTCTGTCTCAGTTACCTGCTTGTTGGGCCTCTCAAGGACAGCTATGCTAGGCTCCTGTCTGCAAGCACACCATAGCATCAATAATAGTGCCCGACCTTAAGCCTCCCCTTGACTTACATCCCAAGTTGGACCGGTCACTGGACCTCCTTTCCCTCAGTCTCTTTTCCATTTTTGTCCTTGCAGTTCTTTTAGACAGGAACAATTCTGGGTCAGAGTTTTTGACTGTGGAATGACTACCCCATCCTCTCCACTTGATGACCTGTCTATCTACTGGAAGTGGACTCTACAAGTTTCCTCTCCCCATTGTTGGGCATTTCATCTAAGGTCCCTCCCTTTGAGTCCTGAGATCACCTCCCAAATCTCTGGTATATTCCAGAGGGTTCCCCCTGCCCCCTTGAGCTTGCATATTCCCATTCATTCTGCTGGCCTTCAGGGTTTCTCATATGTCTCACCACCTCCCCATACCTGACCATGTTCCCCCCTTCTCCTTCCCCTCTCCTCTCCCACCCATGTCCCTCCCTCCCTCTGCCTCCCATGATTACTTTCTTCTTCCTCCCAAGTGGGATTGAAGCATCCTCACTTGGGCCCATCTGCTTGTGGCTGCCCACTCTCCCCGTATCTATTCAATACAGTGCTCAAAGTTCTAGCTAGAGAAATAAGATAACAAAAGGAGATCAAGGAGATGCACATTGGCAAAGAAGAAGTCAAGGTATCACTATTTGCTAATGAAATAATAGCATATATAAGCAACCCCCAAAAATCTACCAGAGAACTGATAAACAAGTTTAGCCAAGTAGCTGGATATAGAATTAACTCAAACAAATCAGTAGTCTTCCTTTATACAAATAAGAAAGAAAATAGGGAAACAACACCTTTCACAATAATCACAAATTATATAAAATAACTCTAACCAAACAAGTGAAAGATGTATATGACAAGACCTTCAAGTCTTTCAAGAAAGAAATTGGAAAAGACCTCAGAAAATGCAGAGATCTCCTGTGCTCATGGATTGGTAGGATTAACATAGTAAAAATGGCCATCCTACCAAAAGCAATCTACAGATTCAATGCAATCCCCATTGAAATTACAACTCAATTCTTCACAGACATGGAAAGAGCAATTCTCAATTTCATATGGAAAAATAAAAATCCCAGGATAATGAAAACAATTCTTAACAATAAAAAAACTTCTGGGGGACTTACCATCCCTGACCCAAAGCTGTACTACAGAGCAATAGTGATTAAAAAAGAAAACTGCATGGTATTGGTAGAGAAGACAGACAGGCTGATCAATGGAATAGAACTGAAGACCCAGAAATAAACCAGCTAGCCTTCTTAATATGATAGAGTTCAGTGACCAAACCGGGGATGCTTCTGCTCACCTTAGGGCTGGGTCATCCCAAATCAACTAAGACAATCAAGACAGTGCCTCAGAGGCATGCCCAAGGACCAACCTGCTCTAGAAAATTCCTTCTGAGACTCTTCCTAGATGATTCTGGGTTGGGTCAGGCTGTCAATCTGATTTCTAGATCTCAAGACGAGAGTTTATACCCCTGTCCTTCCAATGTACTTACACATGTTCAGTTCCTCATATTACTTCATCTTTTTACAAAGTAGTTCCTTTGCAAGGGAGCATTAACTGAACGCAGTCACCAACTAGAACACTGTGTTCATTACCTGAACACAGTTACCAACCAGAACACTGCTCATTACCAGAAGGTAACAATCTTTCTTCAGGCGGAACTGATCAATTTAGTTACTATGGGTACTGTGCACAGAAATTTTACCTTAAAAAATGTTGCATAACTATGGCTTTGCTTAGAAAAGACACTATCTTTGTGTCAGTAGAAAGGAGGCCAGGCAAAGCTGTGGACAATTTCAGGCTGAGAGGGATTTAGTTAGATCACAGATGAGCGATATGGTTGGAAGATGAGACACAAAATAAAGAATACAACTATAGCCCAGGGCGAATCTTCTGTCTTTGGGGCAAACAAAACATATACATTGTCTGTGAAACAGAAGTGACAGGGACATGCATAAGAAACATACAGTAAGAGTCTGCTTTTACAGTCAGTTTAACTGAATCAAGAAACCTTGGAGTAGCCAGGGCTGCTGGAAGAGACCTGCAGTTCTAGTCACTTGGGAAGCTGAGTCACAAGGTTCACAGGGTCAGCCTGGGTAGGGGTGTGAGGTAGGACAGGGGCAAGAAATGGAGGGAGGGAGGGAGGGAGGGAGGTTTGCAATTGGTTTTTATCTTATGCTGGCAATAGAATCAGTATCATTAAAAAAACATAAATGAACTTGTATAACATGATTGCTTTTAAAGAATTATTTATTTTATGTATAAGTACACTGTAGCCATCTTCAGACACACCAGAAGAGGGCATCGGATCCAGTACAGATGGTTGTGAGTCACCATGTGGTGGCTGGGAATTAAACTCAGGACCTCAGGAAGAGCAGTCAGTGCTCTTAAATACTGAGTCATCTCTTCAGCTCAAAAGAACTTGTATAATATTATTGTACACAGTTTCACATCCTAAGTTTCCTTATGCACACCTGCGGCAGGGCTGACCTTAGTTTACATTTAGATAGACGGGCCTATTTCAGTAACTGATACATAAAGCATGTACGGAACGGTTTGACTTAATTTAAATATATTTTCTCGGTTTCTTTCAGAGCCATGTAGAAAATTCTGTCAGAGCTTCAAAAGTTCCAGAGACAATCCCTTGGTGAGAAGTAAGGTAACGACCTGGCTGCCTACAGCGAGATTCAGATTCGTGGCTTCCTCTGACTTCTGGCCTTGATCTTCCTCACAGCGCTTCTCCGAAGTCTCTTTCACACCATGTTACAGCTCCATTAAAGTACAGCTAACGACATATCAAATGTTTACATCTGAAATACACAATCTGATGCACACTGACAAATACACATACCGCCCCCCAGCCCCCAGGGAAGCAGCACCCAGAACAAAGCATGAGTGCGGCTACTAGGTCCATGGGTTTCCTCGTGAGGGCCCCTAGGGACAAACGATGATCTGCTTTGTGTCACTGAGGTGGCACAGACTTTTAATTTTTATGTAAATGAGACCACATGCAAGTTCTCTTTCAAGATTAGGTTTCGCTCAGCAAGATGATTCTAAGATCTACAGGAGTTGCTATGTTGATTTCTAATGCCAAGAGACTGGTTGCCTCTTGGGTTGAAGTCACCTGTTGACAGGCACTGGGTCATGTCCATCTTCTTACCAGCTATGATGAGCGCGCGCGCGTGCGCACGCGCGCGCGCGCACGCGCGCGCACACATACACACACACACATACACACACACACACACACACACACACACACACACACATTATATGCTCCTTGCTCCGCTCCGGTCAATACCTGCAGGTACAGCTAACAGTGATTTTGTGACCAAGCTGTTTTCTGTTCGCTTAGCAGCGTCCAGAGTTTCCTTTCCTCCACTTCCTCCTTACATGCAGTCTGCTGGGGTTTTGTTTTCCGCTGATGGGAGTGGAGTGTCGCTGCAGCTTGCTGGCCCAGCACGTGGAGGCTGAACTATGGCGGCTGCCTTAAGCCTAAACCAAACACAAAGCCTGCTAGCCCAGCAACGGGGTGCGTTGCTTATGTGGTTTTAGTTTTGATCTTTCTCCCAAATGATGAAGACGGCAGCTTTCTTCTCCTTCCTTGTCATATATGTGGCCTTTTATGGATGCTCAAAGCTTTTATCTGTCTTTAAAGTTGAGTTGTTGGCCTTTTTTGTAACTGTGATATGGAAGCTTTCTACATAGTCACCTCAGCCCTTGCCCACGTGTGCTTTGCAGATGTTTTCTTTACATCTCAATCTTGCCTTTCTGTTTCAATGTTAATTGAAAAATTATTTTAGTTAATAATTGAAAATGATAACTTTTGGCAGGCCTAAATTTCTAGTGTTTCTAGAATATTTTCCGATGTGCACGCTGCGCACCTCTGCTATGCTTTGCCGTGACGGCTGGCCCCTGAAGAACGTTAACAACAGGGCCACGTCCTCGCCTTACACTCGGCCCCCGGCTCCCACTGTGAAGGACAGTGACGGCCTGTCTGCTCAGATGCTCACAAGGCAGCTCCTTCTCATTTCCACATTTGATCCGACGTGAAGGATGAATTTTGCCAGTCGATTTTTCTGCTTTTGAGATGCTAGGTTATGAATATAGTGCATTACATAGGCCAGTTTTCCAATATTAAGCCGTCCTTGCGTTCTGGGGTAAAGAGTCGACTTTGTATGGTGTGTTGTTATTTTCAATAGTAGGGTTTATAAAATACGGTTTAACATTCTTATGTCCTTGTTTGTGAGAAGCTATAGTTTTATAATGTCTTTCTCGAGTTTGCTCTCAGGACAATGCGGGCACCATGTAACTGGTCGGGAACCTCTCTTTAATTTTCTAGATGATCTCAGTTGATGGCTAAAATTCTCCAGGAAAGCCAGCTTGGCTTGAAGTTCCCCGCCAGTCAAAAGTTTTAAGCTGAAGATAAAGTTTCTTTTGTTTCACAGATAGAGGTTTGCTTTTTATGCCATCTTTAGTAAGCTTAGGCAACTTGTATTTTTTAAAGGAATGTGTCTATTTCATTTAATTTTTAGGATTTACTGATACATGTGTTCACAAAATGTATTTTTTCATGATTTTACGTCTGTGCAATGGTCTGTCTTCTGTCCCCTAGCATTGCCACTTTGTTCCTTTTCTCCTTTGATGTGTCCTAGTTAGGCTCATCATGGCTGTGATGAAATACCATGAGCAAAAACAACTTGGGGAAGGAAAGGGTTTATTTTCTTCATCATCGAAAGCAGTGAAGGCAGGAATCCCACCAGGGCGGGACCCTGGAAGCAGGCGCTGATGCAGGGGCCATGGAGGCATGTTACTTACTGGCTTGCCTCTCATGGCTTGCTCAGCCTGCTTTCTTATAGAACCCAGGACCACCAGCCCAGGGATGGCGCCACCCACAACGCACTGGGTCCTTCCCCGTCAATCGCTTATTAAGAAAATGCCTTACAGATGGATCTTACAAAGGCATTTTCTCAATTGATATTCCTTCCTTTCAGATAACTATAGTTTGATTCAGATTGACATAAAGCTAGCCGGAGCAATGTGTCTGTCGCCAGGCTTACAACTTCTGCTCATCGTCCCCAAGAATAAATGTTAAATTTTCATCAGTTAGCGCCAATGTCTTGGCCTTTTTATACCCTCATTGATCTTATACAGAGATTGTTGCATGACTGGGTCCCCAGCAGCAACAGATGGGAGTCCTTGGGTGGTCCTCATTCAGACAATTTCAGGATGTCAAAAAAAGTTCTTATTTTTCATTATCATATGACGATCTCAAGGCAAAGACATGTGGTGTATGTAACAGACTTCTGGCTCCTTACCTTCCTTTTGCTTCACCCTGTGAACTCCTTGTTGTCTTGTATGTTCTGACTTCTTTGTTAGGACTCCAGGCATTTCGGTTCTGTTCAGCGGGAGAGTAGAAGCACAGTGTGCATGGCTGTCTCCGTCCCAGCTGAGTGTGTGCGGGAGAAGTGTTCAACACAAGTCTGCATGTGCGGCGGCTTCCCCCCTGCCAGCTGCCAGCCATTAAACCTGTTGGTATCATTCTGGTCCTCTCAAGTCCAGACTGGCTCATTTCCTCATTAGCTTGGTGTCTTAGTTAGGGTTTTCCTGCTGTGCACAGACACCATGACCAAGGCAACTCTTATAAGGACAACATTTAATTGGGGCTGGTTTACAGGTTCAGAGGTTCAGTCCATTATCATCAAGGTGGGAGCACGGCAGCATCCAGGCAGGCATGGATCAGGAGGAGCTGAGAGTTCTCCATCTTCATCTGAAGGCTGCTAGTAGACTGGCTTCCAGGCAGCTAGAATAAGGGTCTTAAAGCCCACACCCACAGTGATACACCAACAAGCCACACCTCCTAATAGTGCCACTCCCTGGCCCAAGCATATGCAAACCATCATACTTGGTGTGCTGGTCAGTATCAGACACAGCAGAAGGTGGCTGAAAAGCCTTTCCTGGAATAGACATGGAGATCCATGGCTTTTGTATCTCTTTTGGACATAAAGTCTTCATCTTGTGTTGTTACCATTGCTTAAACTACAGGCTGTATTTCTAGCCTACCCCACCCCAGGCAGTTCTATTCCTTCTCCCACTAATAAAGCGAAGGAAATTAGTTCCTAATTCTAAGTCTCCAGCTCTTAACAGAGTGGGGGTGCACAGGTCACACAGTGAAGTCTCTTCACAGACAGAACATATATCTTCTCACTTTCCTGGTGAAAACATATCTCATTGGGGTGGGAGTTCATTGCTGCCTGAAGAACAATATACAAAAACTTTCACACAACATTTAAACTATTGCCTTGAGTCTTATCAAGACTCAATGATAAGCAAAGTTAATAACATGTTCCCATGTGCTTTGTCTCCAAACACAAATGTTTGGTTAAACAAAAGTTTAAAGGACACTTTACATTATTAACATTGTTTTGCTTCTGCGGTTCTCTTCTTTTTTTTTTTTTTTTTGTTTTGTTTGTTTGTTTGTTTGTTTGTTTGGTTGGTTGGTTGGTTGGTTGGTTGGTTTTTTGGTTTTTTCGAGGCAGGGTTTCTCTGTGTAGTCCTGGCTGTCCTGGAACTCACTCTGTAGACCAGGCTGGCCTCGAACTCAGAAATCTGCCTGCTTCTGCCTCCCAAGTGCTGGGATTACAGGCGTGCACCACCACGCCCGGCTGCGGTTCTCTTCTTAAAGGAAAATCTCTCTCTGGCACATGAGATGGCACTTGTTGCCAATCCTGATGACCTATGGTAGAAGCCCAGGACTCACAGGGTATACGGCAAGAACTGCATCCTAAAGGTTGTCCTGTGGCCACACACGTACCATGCCATATTCCTATGCAAGCAAGCAAACTCTCAAACACACGCACACACACACACACACACACACACACACACACACACAGTTAAATCAATGCAATTAAAGAATAAACAAAGCTAAAAGCTTCTTATTAGTTTTCCATTTAATTTATGTAGAAATTGAAAATAAAACTGTATGCCAATCATACTGTATCTCTGATTTAGGATGAATATAAAGCTAAAAAGCATCTAGAATCCCCAAGGATGTACTCTGCGGCTGCCTCCCAGTACTCAGATGTGGTGAGCCCCAAGATCGATGGGAATGAAAACACTGTGCGGATACCCAACTACCTGGACCAGGAGATAAAGGTGAGAGGGCAGGTCTAAATCTTCAGTTTGGAAACAGCATGAACACACACACACACACACACACACACACACACACACACACGAGAATAGTGAGCAGCAGTGTCACAGGGGTATGACACAGGTTACAAGATGAGAGATTCGCTCAGGACAACCTCCGCTGTAAATCATCGAAACCGACAGGACAGCCTGCCTCATGACCATGCAACTAGGGCAATTACTATATTCAACTTAACCACATTCACGGTACAGAGACGAGGCACCCACGGAGCAGAGGGCTTCACCGCGGGGGAGAGGGTCTAGAGTCTGAGGATGCTGAGGTGCCCGGAAGAAGAAAACTCAAGGTAAGGAACAGGCTCCATGCACATGCAGGCCCCCTGGAATCCTTGGGACAAGAGCAAGCTTTCCAAGCACAGAACCAACCCCAGAGGAAAGAGGGACTGAGGGGACGGCTCTGGGGAGCTGCTGGCTGCCAGTCACACATCCCGGAGTGCCGATAGCTGCTTCAGTCACCAGCAGGCAGAGGAGACCCAGACATCTCACACCTGAGGGATGGAGTTACCGAGATACTATAACCAGGGAGAGTGAGCAAGACATGCAAGGTCAACCTTTGGCTTCCACACGCATGTGCACACATGTGCACACATGCCTGCACACTCTCTCTCACTCTCTGTCTCTGTCTCTGTCTCTGTCTCTCTCTGTCTCTCTGTCTCTCTCTCCATATACATAAATATTAACACATTTAAACACAGAGCAACTAAAAACTATCTGAACTAAAGTAGACACCCACATATAAACAAGCCTTATTGAGCCATCAGAATATATTGACTGTCCTAATATTTGTGAAACAGGACTCTTGGAAGCAGTACAGATTAGAGTGCGTAAATTATGGGGAGAGTTAGTGGCTAATATTCTCCTAAAGTTGGCAGACACTTAAACTCAAGGAAGATCACTTCTAGGCACTGTAATCCAGCTGCTGAGAGCTAGAGAAAGAGGACACGCCCACAGGGAGCTGTCTTGGCTGCTGACTGACTACTCAGTCGGCTGCACACTCACGAAGGAACGCCATCTGTAAAATGCTCTCCTCGAGGAGTTCTGGTCTTCAAAGGGGAAGGGCATCGTGACAGGGAAGGCCCTTAGCTACAGGGAAATTTGAGGGGGAGGGGGCAGAAAGACAAGCAAACAGAATCCCCTTCAGAACTTCAAGCCCAGTTTCTTGCTAACTGAAGGGATTTTGATTGCTGTCTCAATTGGCCAGCCCTGTCTTCATAGACCTGAGGCACTTCTAGCTCCATTCTGCTCCGTTCACATCCTTCTTAGCCACACGGAGGAGGGTAGCAGCCAAATGGGCCAAATTCCGTGACCAACAGATTCCTGCTAGAGCCCCCTCCCGCACCCCACCTCAAGCCTCCATAAGGGGCCTACTCCCTGAAATGAGTTGCAGACATTAGAACCGGACAGACCCAGCACGATAAACAGCAAACACCACTTGTACTGGTGATGGTTTCTCTTTGCACTGCCTGAAAAGGATCCCAGAGTATCATGTACACAGGGTGACTTTTGGGGAGATGAGATTCTAAAGAAAGAAGCAAATGGTGTGAGCCTGGTACCACGGGCTTCCTCATGACTCTAATGTTCCCTGTCAGATCCTGGCGAAGCTCTGTGACATTTTACATACCGACTCTCTGGCCGAGGTTCTGGACTGGCTGCTTCAAGCAAGTACCAAAGGTGAGGTTAAGACAAGCATTTGTGGGGACCGACCTCAGGTGATGAATATGCCAAACTGCAGCTTTCTACTTGCCCGTTTGCAAATAAATATTGCAAAAATGATTTGCCCAGAGCTCCTTACCAGAGCACTTGCAGGACTGTATGCTGGCTATTCAGGTATCAATATAGAGTATCTCAAACTGAATCCACTAGAGGAATAGGAACCATGTATTCTCAGCTAAGGCTGGCTTCTGCCTCACCTCCATGTGGTGCAGAACCCACGGGCTCTCTATGGACACACATCCTCAGGCCTGCTGTGAAATCTGAACGACACAGCCTGGCCTTCCGTGTTGTAGACTCCTAATGGCTCTGATCATTTAATCCTAGCTAATGACACAGTTGTCTCTTGGCCTCCCTTGGGCTTCCCTGCTATATGACGCGAGACCACCAGCCCCAAGCAGGGCAATCCGCTCAGCGCACAACAGATACCCTCAAACTAGCAGACCATCAAACTGAGCCTAAACCTCCTACAGGGGTTCCAAGAATCTGCTTTTGTAACACATTCCTGGGTGATACTGACGGGTGATGTTGGTCTGGGGCACATGCTTTGAGAATGGGGAGCATTTTGGAAAAATAGTGCCTTGCTATAGAGGTCAAGGCTACCTTTTAATTGGAAAGTGCTTGGGGACAGCTTTCTATTTTTGGCAGGGGGGGTGGGGAGGCTTTTAAAAGAATGTGACATTTAATTAATTACCCAGATAATAACTCCTTCTTTAAAAACATGTGTCTGTGTGTATATTTGTGAGGCTGTGTAGTGTGAGGGGGGTGCAGACTTGTGTGCATCCTGCCACTGAACACTGCATGACAGTGACGTGCTTCTAGTCAAATGCGACAAAGACAGCGGTAACCCATGCTCTCCAACCTTTTCCTTTTTTTTTTTTCCCCAAATCAGAAAAGGAGTGGGTATCAGCTCTGGTGCATTCCGAACTAGCTGACATAAACCTGTTGACTCGCCAAAGAACAAACACCCCCGCAGAACCAGCCGCCGAGCCCAGGAAGACATACACCTCTGCCACACCCAACACAACCAAATTGCTGCAAAACTCACGAGTAAAACTAAAAGCGCTGACTGGACCTAGAGAACACCAGCAACTCAGGTGACTAGACACAGAAACCACCAGGTGATTAGATACAGACGCCACCCAGGTGATTACATCTGGAAGCCACCAGGGGACCTCTGTGACATAAAGACTTCCTGTAAACATGAGTGCAGTGCCCACACAGGCCAGAAGAGGGCATCAGTTACCCTAGAGCTGAGTCGTAGAAGGTTGTGATGCTTGGTGTGGGTGCTGAGAACCAAACTGGGGTCCTCTCTGAGTCTGTGAGCTTTCTTTACCATTTGAACTATCTTTCCAGCCCCAAGAACTTTAAAAAGGTTTAAATATGCAAGCCATAACAGAAATTGAAACTATTTTTAGTGTTATGCATATTTTGCATATTTTGTTAAATGATACTATTATACAGAAATTATTTTAATGTAAAGCACTGAAGATAAAAAATAAATTGCTTCAACTGATTGTCACTGATATATTCCTGGGACATTCCAGAGGGGAAAAGTAATTACTAAGTCATTTGGAAACTATTTTAAAAGAAATATATCTTAACCCATACAATTGTAATAGGAGAAGAAAGAGTCGGGTGTGATGGTACATGTCTGTAATCTCAGCTCCAAGGCAATGAAGCAAGAGTTTTGCAAATTTAAAGCTAGCCTGGACTACATAACAAGACCCTGTCTCAAAAATAACAGAAGCAACAAACAAAAGAAACACACACACACACACACACACACACACACACACACACACATTTATGTATAACATGTTGAAGGAATATGTGTTAGGCTTGGAGAGGCAATTTTGTTGGTTTAAAATTAAAAGTCTACAAGTTGGGTTAAATGTAAAGTCACAGAAATAATACGATGAAAACAGTATGTTACTTTGAAAAGTATACATTCTAACTTGTCTGCACCATTTCGTTTCCATAGAGTCAGAAAGTAGGATATGGTAAGAGCTGATCTCTTCAGTGAGTGGCTTATTACAGGCCTGCTAGGTATCTGCTCACAGTAAGCTGTCACTGGTTAAATATTTGAAACACGCACTGGGGATGGTGTGTTTATAGCCCCTATCAGCTTGGCAACGCTGTAAGTCTATTGCTGTCTCTCATCTTGTTTTTCTTTGTCCACTTGATTTAGAACGTCAAGTCAAGGATCGGAAGAGAACAAGCCGCTATCGCAAGGTTAAGTACAGTTTGTGGCTACGGAAGATTGTATAAGGAATCTCTAGGTGCTGCAGATCTGTGCTTTAAGGGAAACCATTAGCTCCAACTCTTGGGAAATGCATCTGCTCAGTTTTGCACTGAGATAAAATCTGACAGAAATGTGTCTTTGGGGACAAAACACCCTAAAAACACAGACGCAGGAGGTACACGTGGTTACACTGGACAGGTTCGCTGACCCACACAGACACAGCGATTTCACGGGTTAACTCTGTTGACAGTTAACACAGCTTAACTGTCATGGACCTTAATGATTTCACTGTAAAGAAAATCAGCCAGAGGAAAGAACCCGGCCGCAGCAGTGCCAGACAGGCACCGGTGAGGCAGCTGGAAAACAATGTGCCCCAATCAGAAGCCCTGCACCAGCCTGCAGTTTAGACGAGGGAGACTCAGTAGTTCTAGGAAGCCCTGCATTGGTCCTGAAGAGTCCAACAGTGACCTCTCTGGAGGGTAACAGAGCGCCTGTCAAGTATATCCACAGGCCTCAAATTAGAAAAAAATAATTTTCTTGCTTCTCCAAGTTTCTCTTGACCAGGAATGAGAGGTATTCCTCTACACCCTGTCACTTGCCTATGGAGTTCACCAAACCCCAAAGTAGCTCTAAACGTTAACAGAATGTAGCTAGAACGGAATAGTAAGCCCCGCCTCCTCCCCCTGGTCTCTCCTCCGATTCCTCACTTATCACATGATGGTTTCTATTCGACTGTCTCCCTGACAGCCCACACATAGATTTACCCCACCTAGATACATAAACTTTTAAATAAGCATCTTCAGATTCTGCTACTTCTCTCTATGGTTGGCATTCAGCATCTTCAGACCTGCACTGGGTTAGGCATGGCCATGCAGACTTTGAGGTCTCAGGGGTGTGGTTAGATAGTTCTGAGATGCTTGTATCCTGTCGAGATAACAGGTCCTTTTATCTCACTGGTCCTATCATTGCCCCAACACCCTCACGCATCACCAACCTTAAATCATTCCCACCAACATCTCCAAGATGGCGAAGGAAGGCTCTCACTGGAGGTGAGCATGGTAGAGATTAGTAACTGGTCTGATTCTCTGACCTCCATGTTTGTTTTGTTCCTAACCCATGCCATTCAATGATAAAACAAGGCAGAAGTTGCATTCAGTCTTTTGACTATGATCTTATTTGGATTTGAATTTTCCTATTTCAGGGGCTGAGAACCAGCTGTTTATAAGAAGAAACAAGAAGAAAATACCTGTTACAGAATATTTCAGCAATCCAAATTCTCCTGTCAGGCCCAACACTGTGGGGAGCAGATCAGCAAAAACAGGGTCAGCAAGGAGTGTGCAAGGCTACAGCCCTCAGAGAATATTCTATCCTTAACACATCAAAGGGAGAAATGGACACTGGGTGGTTCTTTCACAAAAATGGGCTTCACACCCATAGAACATCAAAGTAGCTTTAAAAATAACCAAACAGTCCTCTAGATGGTGGCACATGTAAGTCTCAAAAACACTTACATAAATGCTAGAAATAAATATTAATGAAGACTATTTCTATTGTAGTTAGTTTTAATACTTGTAGAATAAATATGCTTATTTAAACGCCATTTCTTCTCCTGTACTAATAGTATTTGTACTTGAACATAGGGCCAATACCAGAGAATCATCCATAATCAGAATTAAGTGCTGAATCCAAACTCAGAGTGAGGGGAAACTGCTTGAGAAGTTTAATATTTGAGCCAATTTTGGCAATCTATACTGTTTCCATGTTTGGGGACCATTATGGAGAAACTCTCATCTCCTCTCCAAAAGAAAAAAAAAATGTAAGCCGGGCGTGGTGGCACACGCCTTTAATCCCAGCACTTGGGAGGCAGAGGCAGGCGGATTTCTGAGTTCGAGGCCAGCCTGGTCTACAGAGTGAGTTCCAGGACAGCCAGGGCTATACAGAGAAACCCTGTCTCGAAAAACCAAAAAAAAAAAAACCAAAAAAAAAAAACAGAAAAAAAAATGTAAAAGTTATCCTTAATTCCTGAGCCAGAGAAGAGTTTATTTTCACTCAGTGCCAATGGTGAAGTGTTACTTTAATTGTGTGTGTGTGTGTGTGTGTGTGTGTGTGTATAACTATTCTTGGGCCACAACTATTATTCATTTAATATTAGGTTTTACCACGCTGTGGTTCAGGTGTAACAGGGTCGTTAATATGAGACCAAGGCTCACGGTCATACTTAGTGGGTACTTCGCACTGCTTGCTGATTTGGAGGTATGGGGTCCTTCCACCTTGTAGCTCGGTGACCTATGATATCTGAGCCAATTGTAACCAGCTGACAGAAGAAAATCAGACCAGAGGAAAGTACTAAACTGTTCTACTGTTGCTGTAACAAAGTATTACAAACTTAGCAACACAATTTCACTCTATTACAATAATAGAGGTAGAGATGTTGGTTAGTCTAAAAAGAAAATGAAGCCCTTTTCCTTTTGGAGGCCCTGGGAAGAGTTTGGTTTTTGTTTCCTACATAAGGTCTATACTCCTTCACCCACAGCTCTTGTCTATCTTGAAAGAGAGCAGCAGCTAATCAAGGTGTTCCCTTCTTGTGGGAAGGCAGTCTGACACTCTTTTGCCTGTTTCTTTTAAAGACTCTCATGATCACACTGGGTCTCTCTGTTCTCCATATTAGTAAGGATCATCTCATGGACCTGGGGCAACGGCTCAGTGGGTCAAGTGCTTACTTTTAGATTTGATTTCTTCTTTCCAGTTACTCAGCGTTTTCTTCTTCTTCTTCTTCTTCTTCTTCTTCTTCTTCTTCTTCTTCTTCTTCTTCTTCTTCTTCTTCTTCTTCTTCTTTTAATGTATAGGTAGTGTTGGCATTTAGACTAGGCTCCGCCCCACAGTTACCTGGCAACAGCCAGGTGTGCCTGACTCACTATAAAAGCACCTGCTCGTTCCCTCCTCTCTCTTGCTCTCTTATTCTTGCTCTGTCCTCTTGCTCCTTACCCTCTCTCCCCATTCCCCTCCCCCATCTCCACATGCTCATGGCAGGCCTCTACTCCTCTTCTCCCTCCCCCACTCTCTGCCTTTCTCTCAACTCCCCTCCCCATGCCCTGAATGAACTCTATACTATACTCTGCCATGTCTGGTCCCTCAGGGGGAAGGGATGCCTCAGCCTGGGCCTGCAGAGGCACCCCCTTTCCCCGACACCTCACCGCACATCCACCAGACATAAACACAAAGGTAGGGAGGATTTTATCTCAATACATTTTTTCTTTATGTGTCTGGAACTGTGTGGGCGAGCATATGCATGTGTGTACAGCACATATGTACATGGGCATTCATGTGAGTGAAGGCACGTTCTGCCCCTGTGGAGGCCAAAGGATAACTTGTGCTGGGAAGCCCTGCTATTTGAGGATGCAGCCCACAGTGTGCGGAGAGCTCCTCTGAGCTCCATGTAAAATGGAGGACTCCCCTCTCAGCAGGCCTCCCTTTTACCTGCTTGACCTTATCTGGGGAGCCCAAACCCCACATTCTCTACCCGAGAAATGTCAAGTAGTCAAGAGATTACACATGCAACTTCCTTTCTCTGTATAAGAACCTGTCCAGCAAGCACCTGGAATTCCTGGAATGCCTCTCCATGCAAATGAGACATTCCTACCACCATCAGGATGTCTAACCAAAGATACATACCCAACCTGGAAATCCCTACCCATCTCCCCTTAAACTATACTACCCTAGTTTACCCTGAATAAAGCTGAGCTCCCTCCTTGAAGCTGAGTCCGGAAGTCAGTCATTCCATCCTACTCACGGGGCATCTGAACCCTGTCCTTGGAATCTGCGGAGTGTGTGATCCCCCCACTGCCTCCCAGAGGGATCTCAGCATCTTTGCCTGACCATCTGAGCCTGAGGACCAGTTTCCTACTCTAAGCTTTACTTTCCGTTTGTGCCTACGAAAGGGACCAGACACAGCTTGCTGACAACTGAAGCCTCTCTGTCAGGTCAACTCCCCGGCATTGGCCTGTAAGATTCAGACGAGCCTTAGCTTAGGGGGACCCCCCACCCCCACGAGTAAACAATGAGGAGCCAAGGGATCGGTGCAAAAGCAGGAGGAATTTATTGCTCCAATGAGTTGGGGTGGTCCCACACCCAAAGGAGAGGTGGCAGTCCGTTCGGCCAGTTTTGTACAGAGCAGCAGTCATTAGGTTCAATGTGATTGGCAGAGCAGTGTGACTTTTAAACTGATTTGTCCTTAGGGAATGAGGTATCAAGGGGTGTCACATGGTTGGTCCCCACAGTGGTCTTCCAGGAGGGGAGGGGTGTGATGGAATTTTCCAGTGGCTCTGAGATGCCCTCTTCAGGCCGAAGGTCCTCCCACCTTCTTTCTGGACCTGGGCATCCCAACTAGGCATGGCAATAACCTTTCGTGTCTCATGTGCAAAAATCTGGTAACACAGCAACCATTTAAAAAGTCTCTAGGACTTTTGGGATTCTCTCACTGCGGACAGGCTTGACTTTGTTGGGGTGTTTTCGATCCCTGAGTGGCAGAACTGCCTTGGAAACATTGGAGGTCATGGGCAGCACTTCTCTCTTCTATTTTGGGGAAATTCAGCTGTTGTCCCAGAGGGACCTCCAAACTCCCTTACAGCAGTACTTAAATCAAGAGGGCTTAAAGTCTCCCAAAAGGAAGGTCTAGAATTCTGGAACAAGGCACTTCAATTTGTGCCCTGGGTCCTGCCAACAAACATCTCCAACCCCACGTCTGGACCCAGGTTGCCTACCTGGGTCCTAAAGTAAGTCCAGGAAGGCTATCTTTTGTCCCTCTCCTTCCTCCCTGTAACAGCCACCATTAGGCAATGTACAGGAAAAAACCCAGAGACCAAAGCACGGGGAGACAAAGGAGAGGCCTCAAACAAGGAGGAAGACCCGCAGGGTTTCCCTGGGGCTGATTTAGCTGCCCAGACGAAGGCAATCAAGGTAATTAGGCAAGTTACTCCCCAAGCCACAGTGCCCCTTTCCTCTTTAATCTCCTTTACTCCCCCAACTTCCCATGAGCCCTTGCTTGTTTCAGACAACAAAGACCAGGAACCCTCACTGATCACTAAGAACAAACCTCCCAAACTCAAAGTCACAAACAACCACAAGCGCTCACAGGAGCCCTCCCCTCAGTCACAATGTCACCATTAATGGTGGCACCCTTTTCAGCCGTTGAACAGCTCTGCAATCTCGGGAAGTCTAGGAATATCTCCAGCCACGCCAACAACAGTGGCAGCCATCCCAGCCACGAAGGTCTTGGTCCTGATGCCGCCACCTGCAGAGACCTTTCCCATGAATGTCCAAGTAACAAGGCCAAGGCTTTCCCAGTAACAGATCTAGAGGAATTGTGCCAGGCCATCTGTGAGGGCAGACTCCATGTCCCCTGGACAAAGTCTGTTTTACAAAGCCTCAGGAATGATAATCTCCTGACCCTCAGGATTAGAAAGACATATGTCGATCCACGCTCCCGAGTCCTTTGTTTGTACAATGGGAAGACCTGTTAAAAGATGAATGCCAGATGGCAAGATAGAAAACAAAAGAAAACAAAAACAAAGAACAAAAAAAAAATCATAATCATCAACTAGGGCCACAACAAAAGGAGCGAGCCCTTCCTTCCCATTGGGTTAGTAACCTGGACTCGTGGCCAACCCTTCAGTCAGGGTACGCTCTCCATGAGTCCCACAGGCTGCACTTCCTGCTGGCTGCTTCCAACAGGTCCCTCTGTGTGTGCTCCAGGTCTGGGACAGGTCTAACCCCCTAGTCACCAGACCTGGAGATGCCTCCTCATTAACTCTGCTAAACAAAAACGTACCGAGACCCTCCGAGATTTTATAGTAAGAGTACAAGCCGGCTTAGACAGACATATAACATCCTACAGTCAAGGTGATACTTTTAAACAATCTTGTCTGGGAAGGAATGACCCAGACCACAGACAGGTGCTGCTATGACGCCAATTGATTCTATAAGACGAGGTTTTGCAGACTGAGGCAAGGAAATGCCTCTTGGAGCCTTCCGGATCACCTCCATTCAGAAGCCAAAAATGTCACTGGCAGCCTGCTTTACTTCCTAAAACTTCCCCTCTTCCTAGTAGCCGGGACTAAGAAAAACCAAGCAAATAGATGTAAAGAATCCTTCTTTGAAGTAAATCACTGGCCAAAAAACCTCTCTTCTTAGAACTGCACCACTTTGCCTTAGTCATTTACATAATTAATCTCCCAACAAAATGTAAACTTTTATGGCTATGTTAATGAGAGTGGCTCTGACACTGTGGTATGAAAAGCATTGACTGAGCACAGCAAATCTCAAGTTTCTACAGAGAAAAGCTAGGTGACAGGTTAAGTTTACCCACAGAATCTCATTAAGACCTACGGGGTCTGGCCTAACATCCTATGAAGGACTGAAGGAACATCCTCTTTTAGGACTGAAGTTTGTATCAGGAAGATGGATGTTATCTATATTTGAGCTTCTAATTTGTTACACGGGAAACATTTTACCTGGTTGATTTTACATTTCCTTATGGCAAATAGTTATGTTGATTGTTCTTTGTGCCTGCTTTACTAGATACATCTTCTGAAATGGAAAAATCTCATGCTTAAAAACCCCTGCCTCAGAGCAGCCTAATACACTCAGACACTAAACCACCTCTGCCTCTGGTGTCTGTTTGTCATTCGCTGAATCTGTGCCTCCCTGCTTCACCAAAGAATCCTGGTTCCCGGCAACTACAACTCCCGGTTGAGTTTGGTCTATGGCAGACAGGCATGTCAGGGGCTAACGGATGAACATCATGATACACGGATTGTGGCTACCCATGACACTGGCACTTCTTCCTACCAGGCTTCCTCTTTTTCCCAAGCCTTTGTGGCCACAACATGGTCCAATTCAAAGTGTGTTAAATGTAGGGAAACCAGAGGCCAGAAAGGAGACTGCCTCCAGGATTATCCAACTGCCCTTCAAATGCCGAAAAAGCCCTTCTCAATGCAGGAAGGGCTTCCACTGGGGAAAAGACTGCAAATTTAAATATGATGAAGGCAAAAAGCCCTACCACCTTTCAACTCCTCACGAGGCAACCCTCAGCCCCTCTCCATGAGTTCCACAGGCTGCACTTCCCGCTGGCTGCTTTCAACAGGTCCCCCTGTGTGGGCTTCAGGTCTGGGACAAGTCTAACCCCCTAGTCACCAGACCTGGAGATGCTTCCTCATTAACTCTGCTAAAACAAAAACATGCAAATGACTCTAAAGCACCTAAAGAAATGTTCAGCATCCTTAGTTATCAGGGAAATACAAATCAAAACAACACTGAGATTTCACCTCAGTAAGAGAGGAAGACCCACAATTCTACTGGGTCCTGGAGACTGTTTTAGAGAAATCTCATCCTGAACTGAGAGTAGGTAAGGCAAGCCGAGGTCCTTCACATTGGACACTTCTTGCCAGGACCTCAACTGACAGAGAAGATGGTCTCTCCTGAGTATTTATTACCCAAGACAAATGGGAGATCCAGATGGGACAAGTGGGACCACTAGTCCTCTGGTGTCTGATGTGACCACCAACCTGCTGGGTAGAGATACCTTAGAAGACTTAAATGTGGCCCTTTTTAGAGAAGAGGGAGAAGGCCCCCAAGTATAAGACTACCCAAAAATCAAGATCAAAAGAAGCCCCAATTCTAAGGACCACTGTTGAGTGCCTTACTCCTTGGCTAGAATGGATCACAGACAATCCTGTCTGGGTGGAACAATGGCCACTAAACAGGGAAAAATTAACAATATTACAACAACTGGTTAATCACCAGTTAGATACGGGGCACATTTGACCCTCTAGGAGCCCCTGGAATACCCCAGTTTTTGTAATTAAAAAAGATCTGGACCTGGAGGCTCCTCCAGGATCCAAGAGCAATTAATAGGACCATGAACATCTGGGACTCTCCTCAACATGGCCTCCCCTTTGCCTCTGACATAGCTGCTATCAGTATTAGACATCAAATATTGCTTCTTTCAATAATACTCCATGAACAAGACTGTAGCATTTCAACTTCTCTGAAACTAAAATCAATGACTCGAGATCAGCTGACATGTTTGAATGGACTGTAGTTCCCCAATGCATGGCTAACAGCCTTACTATTTGCCAGGAGGCTGTCGCCCACACATTAAATCAAGTCTCCATATATATCGTTACATGGGACACTATTAATGTGGCAAGACAAAAGACAGGATCAAGAACCAACCTAAGAATATCTTAAACAACAGACCATAAAAAATATAAATATATGCCCAGGAGTGGTATAGCTGGGTCCTCAGGCAGCACTATGTCTAATTTTCTGAGGAATCGCCAAACTGATTTCCAGAGTGGTTTTTCCAGCTTGCAATCCCACCAACAATGGAGAAGTGTTCCTTTTTCCCCACATCCTCTCCAGCATCTGTTATCCTCTGAGTTTTTCATCTTAGCCCTTCTGGCCAGTGTAAGGTGGAATCTCAGTGTTGTTTTGATTTGCGTTTCCCTGATAACTAAGATGCTGAACATTTCTTTAGGTGCTCTGGAGCCATTTGCATTTCCTCAGTTGAGAATTCCCTGTTTAGCTCTGTACCCCATTTTTAATAGGGTTATTTGACTCTCTGGAGACTAACTTCTTGAGTTCTTTGTATACATTGGATATTAGCCCTCTATCGGATGTAGGATTAGTAAAGATCTTTTCCCAGTTTGTTTGTCTGAGCAAGGGAACAAAATACTCACAGGAGCAATAAGGAGACAAAGTGTGGAGCTGAGACTGAAGTAAAGGCCACCCAGACACTGCTCTACCTGGGGATTCATCCTATAAACAGTCACAAACCCCTGACAGTACTATGGAAGACGAGAAGTATATACCAAAAGGAGCATGCCATGGTTGTCTCTGGAGGGGCCTTATATATACAGAGGCAGATGCTAGCAGCCAACCATTGGACTGGGCGTGGGGTCCCCAATTGGAGGAGCTGGAGGGTGGTTCAGAGGAGCTGAAAGGGTTTACAGCCCCATGGGAAGAACAATGATTTTGGCTACCCAGATGTCCCAGGAGTCCCAGGGACTAAACCATCAACCTAGGGGCACAGATGGTTCCATCCAAAAATGTGGCAGAGGAATGCCTTGTTGGGCATCAGTGGGAGGAGCGGTCCTTGGTCAGGTAAAGGTTCAATAGATGCCCAAACAAAGGGAAACTGAAGCGGGGGAGGTGGGAGTCGGTCGGGTGGAGGGGCATATATGTGGAGGCAGGATGTGGGAGGAGGGGTTGGGGGTCTTGGGGGGGGATCGGGAAAGGGTTTACCATTGGCAATGTAAATGAAGATAATATTCAATAAATAAAAAATATATATAAATATAAAAAGGGTAAGGTTCAACTCATTTCCCCCATCACATTCCTAGGGCAGAAATCATCCTGACCTCAGTCTGGCCAGCTAAACCTGTTACTGACCTCCCCAACCCGCTAACTCCAAATGCCCTCCGAAGCTTCTTGAACAACATTAACTGGCTAAGACCTTGGCTCCTCATGCCGACCAGCCACCTACGGCCTTCATCTGGCCCCTCCTCGCCTCACTCTCTAATGCTGGCTCTACTGATAACTACATTAAAATGTCTCCCTGGCTTGCTGTCACCCACGGTTAGCCAGGCCAAGTCCTTATGTTCAGTTCTTCCCCCACAGAGGTCGGAGCCTTATATTGACCTCAGGGGATCCTAGAATGGTGCTATATGCTATATGCCTTGATTACTAACTCAGGTTGATTACGGTCTCACAGCCAACCTAGAAGGAACATTTTCCCGGGCTGGAAATGTGTCCCCGGCCTACTTTCTCTCCTACTGCAATTGGCCTGTGACATGTGAAGGCTTACAGAACCTATTTGCAGCTTTTATTTTGCAGAGACCTTGCAATTACTTGTATAAATTTAGGAATTCTATAAAATTATCAGGAATTATAAAATCACCATGTACTGTATGAAAGTACATCTTTATGTTGGTCTGCAGAAAATCTGCCCGATAGGTTGAGCTAGTGCCCAGGGTTCATTAGGCTATGTAATAGTGACAGGAAAGGCATCTCAGCAGCAAGAAGCAATCCAGGGCGGAAGTCTCTAAGGACCATGCATTCTTAGAACTCACCTGCCCCAGTCCATGCGAGATGGTGGGCCATCTCCAGAGAACTCACTCGCATGCCTTGAGCCTTCTGACATTTCACAGATGGGTGGTGACAAGGAATTGCCTATGTGACGTATAGAGGAGATTGGTGACACTGAATCCCTTCTCTTCTTCCTAGACATATCTCCCTAGTTCTTTCTGGTTCAAACATACCTCGAAGAGTCATTTGACCTACATTCAGACAGCATTTATCTGGTTTATTAGCCTGCTTCTTTGGCTAGCTGACTCCTGTGTCAAGTTAGATGGTAACCCTCTCTCCCCTCTGTGAATAAAAATGTCAAACTTTTATTTGAAAGCAAGAACATGTCCCATCTTTGTCAGTCATATAAGGTCACACTTCCCCCTCCTTGAGCCCCTCCCTAGTGAGAACATCTTAGGTGATATTCCGCTATATGGCCCCTCACTGGTAAAGATCTCCTTCAACTTGAAAGGGTTACAACTTAAATTCCCTACAAACCCCAACGAAACACCTTAAACAAATTCTTAAAACTTGCTCCTTCTGTGCCTTCCTAATTCACACCCCAAGAACCCCTGTCCTGGTTCCAGAATGCTTTGCCCTTGGCTCCTCCCTTTATGAGTCCTCTGATTCTGTTTCATTTTTATGCTTGTACCTGCCTCATCCAACTTCTAAACCAGCATAAGTAGCCAGTCAGGTTCTGGAGGACGCCCTTTCCCAGCGGGGCTTCCCAGCCCTACCCCCACATCCTCTACCTGAACAATGTCTTGGCGAGATTACAGGTTCAGTCTCCTTTCTCCCAATAAGAACTTGTCCAGCAAGCACCCAGAATGCCTCTCAACGCAGCCATTCCTAGCACCTTAAGCCCAGTCAATGGATGATACATGCCCACCCTGGGAATCCCTTCCCTCTCCCTCAGAACTGTACAGTCTTCCAGGGAGCTGCCTCCCTGGAGCTGATCCTGGAGGTCAGTGATCCCACTGGACTCAAAGGCTGTCCGGAGCGTCCTTCGACTCTGTGCTTGTGGGCCGGTGGCCAACAGCCCTGGGAGAAGGGACGACCACACCTTGGGTATCAGCCCTAGCCTACCTGTGTGAGACACGGTCTCTTCGTAGATTTTCGCTTTGTGTGTCAGGTTAGCTGCCCTGCAAGTCCCTGGGGACTCTGTTTCCATTTTCCATCTCTGAGTAGAAGCGCCAGGATTATAGGTCTTGCTTTTCATGTGGGGCCTGAGGATTTGAACTGAGGGATTTGAACTTCATGCTTACACGACAAGCACTTCTACCACGGAGCTACCTCTCCAGCCTCCAAGTTTTGTTTTCATTGTAATGCTGTTGCAATCAAAGACCCTGCCTTTAGAGTTTAAGTTTTGGCTTTCCTTGGCAGTTCAATATTGCCACTTTTTAAGAAATGTTACATAGATGATGGAAAAGAAATTCGATTTTGTTTTTATTTTCAACATATGGATCTTGTTCTAGATAGACCTATTATTAATTAAACTGTTTCTACTTCCTGTATATTTACTTTTTATGCATTTGCACTGTCATGCCACAGGGACCGTGATTTAAAACTTCTCCTACAGATGTGTTTCTAGTCCATCCCATCCTCACAAAGCTGCCTCTCGATGTGTGCCGTGCCAGACAGCAGCCCTGCTCGTGGTTGGAGACTAGGAACTGCCTTCACCGCAGCAGCCCCTCCCCTCTCCCCTTGCTTACGTGGAATGCTAAAGTCTCTCAACTGCTAGGTCTTTGCTATTAGCTTGGTATACCCTTTTTCTTATTTTTAAATTTCACCATTACTATTTTAAAAGTAGGCATTAACATTTTTATCTAGTCATTAAAATGTAAACATGTTAATATTTAATAATGTTAATATTAGCTGCCAGGACATATGGATTTGATCTCGCATGCCTGTGTTTTATGTTAGCACTGCGTTTTCACTGTTTTAATAACGGCTTCACTAAATGATATGTGTTTATTTCTTTGCCCCTGTTCTGGCAGAAAGGAGATTTTCAAACCTTGTCAAGGCTTGTACTCCAAAGGCACAAAGAGTCTGAAGCAGGTTTACTGCGATTTTAGAGCTGGCAAGGTCAAGGGAGAAGGGATCCGGGAGAGGAAGAAAGCCGCGGAGGAGGCGTCACCAAGTTCCCGTGCTCATCTCACACGCGGCTGCTGACAGGATTAATATGCAACAGGCACATGTTATTAAGGACACTGAGTTCCAACATGCCCAGTTCCACAGTGTGAGCGCAAGGGTACCAAGGCTTAGGGCCCGTCTAACTCCCGAGTGTCCCCAGCCACACTCCGACTCTTGAGGCTGCCCTCACGCTCTCCTTCAGGCACTAAGCTCACTGCACGCCCCTCGCCCCTCGCCCCTCACAGTGAGCTAGGGAACGGGGACAAAGGTCTCTGTGTGCTCACTCACTGGCTGCTTTAGGGCTCTGCTGCCATCAATTCAAATCATTGCTGCCTATTCTTTTCTCCTTTTCTTTTTCATCTGTTGCTGTACAGGAAAAAAAAAAGAGAGAGAGAAAAGACTACATCGAGGTTAAAAAGACCATCTGTGGCCAGAGGGAGCAGGGTCCACCAGGCTTGATCGGAACGTGCAGCCTCTGAGACTGGAGAAAATAAGCTGTGGTTATTTTAGCTTACTAGGTCTGTGATGTTTTCTTATAGCATGCCCAGGAAACCAATAGAGCTTTTGCAATTAGTGAAAATTAAACCATGTGGTACTTGAAATAATTTCCTCCACTTTTATAGGGTCCTAATTCCATATAAGATGATATGTATTAGTTAGATACTTTTATGTTGCCGCATGACAAAAATACCTTGACAGAAAGCCAATAAGGAAGGAAGAGTTTATTTTGGTTTAGGTTCCGTAGGAGGTATACAGTCCGTCATGGCCGGGAAGGCCTGGCAGCAGGCTCATCGGGTTGGCCTGGATGTCCGGAAGCAGTGATCACATCTGACTGCATAACGGAAAGACAGCACAAGAAGCAGTCCTGGCTGTTGACCTGAAAAGCCCGCCCTAAGTGACATGCCTCCTCCAGTACAGCTTCCCCTTGCAAAGGTCCCAGAACCTTAAAACAGGACCCTCGGCTAGAGACCAAGTGTCCACACGCATGGCCTCAGGGGACATCTCACAAAAGCTGAGTCTTAGAAAGTACAGTAACATGAACGAACTTCATTCATTCGGAGCTATACCATGACTGTTTACACACCTCATTTATAGACTGAAAGAGCTAGCTACAATAGGTACCTAAGAACAAAGCAACAGAAATAGGCAGAGACCATCAATACCAAGTGTAATGA
Source organism: Apodemus agrarius (assembly GCA_964023405.1). Classification (NCBI taxonomy): domain Eukaryota; kingdom Metazoa; phylum Chordata; class Mammalia; order Rodentia; family Muridae; genus Apodemus; species Apodemus agrarius. Next base: position 23,407,539 of record OZ030007.1, read on the forward strand.
GCTTCAGTCTAAGTGTGATGCTAACACAGCACATACATCATGTCAAAGAGAAAAGACCAGAGACTGATTCTGTCACAGTTCAGAGAGAGCGCCTGTGTGCAGAAGCCTGCCGGCGTCCCTCTGCTCTGCCTCAACCAGGTTCCAAACTGCTGTTCAGTCCCCATTTAGTGAACTCACACTAGTGACTTCAACACAAGCACTGCATACATCTCAGTCCTGTCATCGTGGATTAAGGCATGAAAGAAAGCTAAGTCTGATATGGACAGATTTAACCATTACTACATGCATTTCCTACATGCATGTTATTTACAGAAACACACTTATATTGGTTGGGATATTATAGTAGGAGGCAGATGTACAATATTCACATTAAAAGCTACCATTATGGAAATACATGAGATATATATATATGGAAAATATATGGGAAGGATAACTTTTTTGTTTTGTTTTAAACTGAGGTACAGACAAATTGATCCTTCAAAAATAAGCTTATAAAATAATCTAGCCAGCAAAACTTAACTGTATAATTGAATAAGTTATTGTCATTATGGGATTTGTGATTATTCTTGTGACTATTTTAGAAGCATAAGAAGGTATCACAAGGGAGGCACAGGAATGGACTCCATTGTCCAAAAGGAATGAATTGTTGAGCCCAGCAGACAACTGGTGGTAGTCCTCCTAGTCTCCTTAGAGAAAACCGAACACCGAAGCTACAGAAAAAAGCCTAGCTTCCCAAGTTCCTCATTCTAGAAGACTCACAGGGCAGTTATGAATATCCGCTCCACCAAAGAGGCATGAGACTGAAAGGACACAGGCAGGGGCATGCGGACTAAGGAAGGGAGGAAGGCACATCCTGGAGGACATGCTCCAGTGCGTGGCGAACGAAGGCAGACTCCACACAGCATCCTCCAGGACTGATTCGAGGCTTAAAGCAATTTTGAAATCATACCTTTAAGTCTTCTTACACAAAACCAAACAATCCTTTCTTAGTACTTAAAGGGTTTTTTTTTTTCATTATGATTTAACTCTTTAAAAGGGTTTAAAATTCCACACGATGACTAGAGAAAATATTCTCACAGTCCGAGCACTCTGCGAGGCACCGTGCCGTCTGGTTCCTCCTAGGTGAGTCACTGAGGGTCGGGCTCACTGTGGACTCGGGCTGCCTTGCTGGCCCTGCTCCTCTGACTGTGGTGAGCCAGCGTCGTCCCCGCAATGCTCCTCCTCACTGGCACTGTCCCATTCTCCTGGCAGGGCCTGGTGGTCCTGAGGAGAGCTTTCGCAGGCCTTGTGTGCAGGAACAGCTCCTTTCCGTTGGGGTAAGATTGTAAAAAATGCCTCTTGCCAGTCTCTTGTTTCCAAGAACTCCAGGATAATTTCAAACACTGCAACAGGGCACATGCAGACACTTCTTAGTCACAGCCACCCGACGCTGCACACTGGCGTGTGACGTGAGCCTGTGCTGAGTGCTCTCTTGTCCTAACTACAGGCAAAGTTCTCCCCTTTCTCCTTTTGGCTCTCGGGCACAAACTGCCCCAAAGCTCTCCAGCCCTTCGTCCTCTCCAGCTTCTCCTCAGTCAGCTAAGCCTTACTGATGTGTGTGGTAATCGAGAGGGGCTCCATCATATTCTTCCTCTCTGATACACTAACTCACGACCAGGACACACATGGTTAGCATTCAGGCCGTTCCTCCTACCGTCACTACAAAGAACCACTGAGCAGCTTTGGCCTGCTCTCTGCTCTTGCTTCCACAGTAATAGAAACGAGGCCAACGCCATCTCTAGGTTCACCACACTATGGAAGGTGCTCACTCTAGGTTATTTTGCAGAAAAGGAATTTCCACTAGGTATCAAAGGTTCTAGAAGAAATTTGTTCCTTGAATAATTAATTTCTTTTCTCTAACTCCATATAGCATGCTATATAAAACATATTTAGGATCACATAAATTATTGTGTACTGATTAAAATGGTTTCTTAATTAAAGGTGGTGGAGAGATGGCTTAGTGGTTAAGAGGACAGGCTGCTCTTCCAGAGGACTGGGGTTCAGTTCCTAATAGCCACATGGTTGCTTACAGTTGCCCATAACTCCAGTTCCAGGGATATAATTTTCTCTTCTGGCTTCCACAGGCACCAAACATGCACTAGGTGCACCTACATACATGCAGGCGAAACACTCACACACAAAAAATAAAAATAAATAAATCTCAAAAAAAATTAAAGCTCAGTGGCTTGATGGTATCTGTCTTTAATCACATTGGTGGTATCTGTCTTTAATCACAACATTTAGGAGGGAGGCAGAGGCAGGTGGAGTTCTCAGTTCAAGAGAAGTCTGGTCTACATAGTAAAACCCTGTCTCAAAAAAATTTTATTATAATTTAAGTAAATAACACTAGAGGCAATTAATTATATCTAAGCATACCACAATGTTATTCATGATTGCTGTTAATCTTGAGATTCGCCAGAGAAAAACAAATTCTAGCATTTGGGGCCAAATTTAAGACAAGCTTTGTTATATATTAAATACTGACCAAGGATGGGCTTTGGTCAGGACCATTCCTGGAGTTCCCAGTTGAGAATGTAGAACGAAGGGCTTTATAAGGACGAGCCTAAAGGCCACTGCCCATCCCATGAGGCTTTGTTATTTTCCAAGAACTACAATTCCCAGTAATCCATGCTGTTACCTGGCTCCTGGGCAGGTGGAGATTATAGGATAATTTGGGGCATTACATAGCAAAAAATAAAATATAATTAAATTTATATTTTTATATTATAAAACAAATTAAAAATATCCAACAATGGGAGAATGATTAAATGATTTATCTATTTAGAGGATGGAATATCACAGTCACTAAAAATCAATCCCATGGAAACTACAATGAAGTGAAAGATAAGTACACCAGGTCAGTAAAGCCGGCAGAGACCACAGTCAGCAAGAGAGCTGGAGGAGACACACCCAAGGGCTGACAGCAAGGACCAGTCCCGGGAGTCATAGTTTATAGCTACTTGTTTTATACTTCGTATATTTTCAAAAACGTCTCAAGTATTCCCCTTTACTTCTAATGAACACGTGGCTTCTTCTTTCTGCTTGTCCAACCCTGAAATGTGCGGCTCTTTCAGCGCCCACTTAGGTCTGCTCAGGCCCCTCCGCAGCTTACCGTGGTTAACCGCCAGGACTTTCCGACTATTCATCTTCACAAAGTCTGCAAGAGGGAGCTGTGCATGCTCAATTCCATAACTGGATGCTTGTTTAAATGTGAGTCCCTGAAAATAAAGACACTGGGACTTAGGTGTTGCGCAGTCTAGAAAAATGTAGATCTTTTCCAGAAAGGTCTTCAGTGCAGAAAACAGCTTGTGTTCAAGTCCTGACAGTAGGAGCAGTTACAGCCTTTGCTTAACCACCTCATTTTGTATGGGTTAAGAAAAGACGCTCCAAAGCCGGGCGTGGTGGCGCACGCCTGTAATCCCAGAACTCGGGAGGCAGAGGCAGGCGGATTTCTGAGTTCGAGGCCAGCCTGGTCTACAGAGTGAGTACCAGGACAGCCAGGGCTACACAGAGAAACCCTGTCTCGAAAAACCAAAAAAAAAAAAAAAAAAAGAAAAGAAAAGACGCTCCAGCTTCCCAGTGGCAGAACAAGCAAATCCTGGAGGGTCTGCTCTCTGGAAAGGACTATTCCCTTTCCAGTCCCCTACCTGTTTCTGTCAGGGAAACACTCCATCAGAACTAGGAGAGAAGTGCCATCACTCTTTCGGTGTTCTAGGTTATGCTGGATAATTGATCAAGGAAAGAGAGACAGCAGTCGAGATGAGTTTAAGCTCCTCAGCAGCATGGGATCAGGCTCTCAAGGGCTGAATGCTTCCAGCTGAGCAGGAGTGCTTTTTACTTAACATAAAAGGCACTGCCAGCAAGTCAGTTTCCACAGACCTAACCTCTAATACAATCTAGGACTTGTCTGAAGGAAACATTACCTAAGCAATTCTCAGCCATAGGAGACTTCCTGGTTTTCCAGGTGAGTCCCCCAGACTGTTATGTAAAGGCTCAGAGAATCCTTCAAATGCACAACCCCATACAATCTCAGGTAACGGTCACTGACTATTTACAAAAGTTCACTTCAAAGCCTAGGTGCCACTACTCAGAGTTCATGCCAGATACAACGGCTCTGCTAAAATTCTGCTACAAAAAATTTTAAAGGAAAATCAGTTTCAGTTATATACCAAGACATATATATATATGTCAATGAAATAAAACCCTGAGTGAAGAGTATTTCATTTTTTTCTTACATTTTATTTTTCCCTTTCTACCAACTGTTAGATAGGGGTTTTATATTTTTCTCAAACTTAAAATGCTTGAAATCTGTGTCTATCCCAGACAAAAAAAAACTGTCCAGGAAGTGTAATCTGAATTTCTCAACAATGTAGGGGCAAAAAATTAGAGGAGCTAGGGGCTTTTAGAATAAAAATGCTTTATTAGAGAGACAGAGACAACCTGAGCAGAGAATCTGTCTGTGCGTATATTATAAATCAATCCCCTGACAACAGAGAGGCTAAGGATTCTGAGGAGCCCGGGATGTTCAGAGTTACTCACCCAAAGCCTAGCCATGGCTGAAAACTTCAAAATTACAATTAAAAAAAAGACATCGAGTTTCTCGGCCATATCACACCTAGGGGCTCCCCAGCCACGCGGTCACCACCAGACAGGCAGATCCTGTGAGACAACCACACACTGCTGCTGAAGTACGTCATATACTGTGCTGATCTTCACTTGGAAAAAATACCCTTTCTTTAGAAAACTGAGATGAACTGAGCATATTGCAAAGTACACAATAATGGTGTCTTTAGAAAGTAACTTTTTATTTAGATAAAAACATAGGTGAGAAAAGAAAAATTGGTGAGAAAAAATGATTTGAGAAATCATATATTTAAAAACTAGTATAGGGCTGGAGAGATGAATCAGAAGTTAGCACACTACTCTTATTGAGGACCCGGGTTCAGCTCCCAGCACCCACATGGTAGCTCACAACCATCTGTAATCAGTTCCAGAGGATCTGACAATATTTTCTGACCTTCAAGGACATCAGACAAGCACTAGAGCAGATGTATATGCAGGCAAAACACTCATATACATAAAAATTAACTATTTTAAAAATTAGTATAAACTTCAGCGGCTTAGCAATCCATTAGTATCAGAGCTTTCAGTAACACCGCACAGCTTGAACATGAAGACAGTAGCTGTCTGGTCATTTCTTTTTCTTTTTCTTTTTCTTTTTCTTTTTCTTTTTCTTTTTCTTTCTTTCTTTCTTTTTTTTTTTTTTTTTTTTTTTTTTAGAGACAGGGTTTCTCTGTGTAGTCCTGGCTGTCCTGGAACTCACTCTGTAGACCAGGCTGGCCTCAAACTCAGAAATCCACCTGCCTCAGCCTCCCAAGTGCTGGGATAACAGGCGTGCGCCACCACCACACCCAGCTTTATCTGGTCTTTTCTAATAAACTACTTTGCCACAGTTGACTTTAGGCGTAATCTCTTTGTTCCTCAGACCCTGCAACTGTGAGCTGCAGACAATAACTGCGGCCAGCCCCTGAGCTGCTCACCCCACCGCTCACCATCAGGACTTTGTCAGGTTTAGGGAGGAGCAAAGCACAGTACCTTGTGATGGTTGTGGTCCACTAACCCTCCAATCACATAGGCCTTTGACTCATCTAAGTCCTTCAGTACATTAGGTGAGTCTGACGTCAGATAAACCAGGTCTTCTTTTTTTATGAGTTCACTATAGTGCTCTGATTTGATGTGAATATCCTTCAACAACAAAAGGAGAGCGAGTGCGTCATTAGCAGGGCGCTGAAAGCTGCTGAACTGATATCCTCTTTTCTCAAAATAAACCTGTCCACAGCACCTGAGGTCGAGCTTGAGAGGCCACTGCTGGAGTAGCATGTACACCCACAGCCGGCTTCTCACCTCACAGCTCAGGCCTTGAAATAGTCTGCCAGCCTCAGCCCTTGGCTGGGGCCTCACTTCCTAATCTAATCCTGCACACCGAGTCTCTAAACCCTCACTTGGATTCTCTGGCCTTTCCTGTATGGTCAGCTCCAACTCCTCAGCTTGGAGCTCCTGCCTGGATACGGCATCAGCCAACCTTTCTCATTTTATCTCTATTCCAAAAATAAAAATATAAATGCATCTCCCTACCTTCTTGATCACACTGTTTTCTAGACAAGAAATATCTCTTCTAATTATGTCTTCCATGTGACTCACCAAAAGGAAACTGTGTCAGTTTAATTAAGTGAATGTGTCTGTTCCACAAGGAGACGCATCTGGAAGCTTCTTTGCCAAAGTCAGTTCGTAGACACAAGACTGAGTAAGAGCGCTAAGACTTTTCAAGTTGCATTAACTGCCTGAATGCTATGTCTCCAGACTCTGTTATACAATAATTCTAAAGAAAATCAAATGAAGCAGACACTTAGATTGTATGCTACTGATTAACACAATTACTTTTCTGAAAAAGAATATGGCATAATCCTGACTCTTATACTTAATAACGGCCTCAAGAAGGATCTGACTAGCTAGAAGCCAATGAGTCTGTATTTCTCTAGAAAACCAAAGATATAAATAAGCTTGGAGAGACACAAGCTATAAAGTACGCTTGTCTAACATATTCATTATTTCTTAGAAAGAGACAAGAATCTAAAGACTTGCTAAAGATATTTTTCTTGCAAATGTCTGCATAATAGGTTCTTAATATGCAGCTACGAGATTAGTAGTTCTAGTGGGGGAGCTAGACACTGTGGGGACTGAAAACAAACAGTAAACAACAGGTACAGGCAAAAAGGCTGAACACAGCAGTCCATGAACACAAGAGTCCTGAGCCACACTGGCCACATCTGTACATAGCCAAGCTGGCCACATCTGTATGCAGCCAAGATGGCCACACTTGCACTAAACCAAGCTGACTACATCTTTGCATATACCTGGAACAGGGACATTATAGATCACAAATACATTTGAAATCTCCTAGACGCTGCACTAAAAAAGCAAAAAATTGATAAATGGCCTTCAGTATATTGTAACATAATATGCCATGTTATAGCCCCACCCCTTCCAAGCCAGCATCTCTCACATTTACAGCATATGTGAGCTCACAATCCAGATCTTTTCACATCTCAGGAATGTACAACCATGTTCGGCTAGTGGTCACAGAATGGACAATATGGATTTAGAAGAAACAAAATGTAGAGAAAGCTTCAAATTTTAGAGTGAGTTTGAAGCAAAAGGTCTTATCAAAGCTTTTAGAGACTTCTTTTTTAAAGAAGTGGCTCTAAGATAGCAAACAAGATTTATGAGAAGAAATACAAATGAGCAGACACGCCAGTCTCTTCTTTAGCTTCCGCTCTTATAACTTTAGACATGATATAATGATACGCAGAGTTTGTAGCACACCATGGCCGAGAACACAGGTCAAACCCACCGGCCCTCAGGAGCTCTGGAGACCGCGGCCCACCTCCTACCTTCCAGTTCACCCATCCTCGGTCATTCTCATCCATGTTCCTCTTCAGCTGACCTCCATGGCTCGTCAGGTAAAACTGGGGAGCAATTGGTAGACAGAGGAAAAGGAGAGATCCGATCAGTTACGTTCACTGTTTAATCCCCGCATCACCAGAGAAACACAAAGTAGTATTCACTGAGCTAGAAAAAAAGAACTGTGATCGACTCTGAGCACCCGACTCAGCGGGAGAGAGCCTGTGTTAAGTGGGGTCTCCTCAACCCACCGGCTCCGACCACGCCGCCTGCACTTCCGCTCCACCTTTGGCCTCCACCTCCCTGGGAGGCGTTAAGTATCACTGCTATTTCTGCTGCTGCAGAGCCTTCCCTGGCATCTCCTTTATAGCTCAACCAAGGATGCTGAGGCCTCAGGAGAATTTAAAAAAACGATGCAGAGTGTCACTAAGGTAGGGTATAAAATTATATAAAGGCCCAGATCCCACTGCTTCCACGTGGTCAACACCGCAGGAGTTCCTGGCTCTCCACATCATGAGGTGGTGTTCACAGCAGCAGTCAGCTAGTGTCCACACCTGCTCTCTAAGTTTAAGAAACCCTTCTCAGAACAGTCAGTGGCTCAAAAGGAAATGTAAAACAGATGCATGTCTAAGAGGCCCCGGCCGTACAAACAGGCAGTGACAGCCTCCTTCCCCTCGTCCCCACTGCCCACAGCTGGAAGGAATCAAAGCTGAGAGACTGCTGAGAAGATACCACGTATCCTAAAACAAAGACAGCCAACCCTACAGGGGGGTATGAGGCCAGGGAGGGACAGTCTGGGAACAACACTCATGTCCAACATATTCTTGTGGGAAAGGCCATCAGACAAGCATGACACAGGAGCCTAAGGCTGCCGGGGGGTGGTGGTGCTGCTGCTGGAGGACTCCCGCTTCCTGTCACGGAGATGGGAAAGGAGGCGGAGCCTCCGGGGAATCACACACCTGCACTGGATGTGACGCTCGTCGGTTCTCTGCATAACACCGTTGAATCTGTTTATGAAGTTTCTTAATATCCTATAAAATAGCACAATTAAAAAAGACAGTGGTCAAAATCATCTAAGGCCTTCTATGGTATTACAGGAACGGAGTCAGCAGAAGAAATGGCCAGACAGGCAAAAGTCTTTCTTTTAAAATATAACGCAAAAAAAAAAAAAAAAAAAAAAAAAAAAAAAAGAAAGAAAAGAAAAGAAAAGAAAAGAAAAGAAAAGAAAAGAAAAGAAAAGAAAAGAAAAGAAAAGAAAAGCCGGGCGTGGTGGTGCACGCCTGTAATCCTAGCACTTGGGAGGCAGAGGCAGGCGGATTTCTGAGTTCGAGGCCAGCCTGGTCTACAGAGTGAGTTCCAGGACAGCCAGGACTACACAGAGAAACCCTGTCTCGAAAAACCAATATATATATATATATATATATATATATATATATATATATATATATAAAACGCATTGTTGATAACTTTCATTTGATTTTCCTGAACACTGACAAAGTTACTACATGTAAAGACATGCTCTGCAATCCACCATCCACTTAAGGTCTTTATCTATTCAAAATGCTAGTGATGCTGGTTTAACAGACAACAACAAAGAATTTTCTTTTAGAATCACGCTATTTCCGCACGTTACCCTAGCGGCACTGGTAAAATGCCAGATTTAAAACTGTGTGTGTGTGTGTGTGTGTGTGTGTGTGTGTGTGTGTGTACCTGGATATATGTATGTACACCATGTTAATGCAGTGCCTGTGGAGGCCAGGAGGGGCTCAGACACCCTGAAATGGAGTTACAGATGGTTGTGAGTCACTACGTCATTGCTGGGAACCAAACCTGGTCCTCTACAAGACCAGACGTCTTAATGTGAGGCCATCTCTCCAGCCGGGCTACAAAGTCCTTTGGGATAGGACCTCACTAAGCAGTGCAGGCTTGCTTTATATGTGCTAAACCCTAGGCTGGCCTAAAACTCTCGAGGTCCTTTTGCCTCAGTCATCTAAGAGGTAGGATTACAGACATGCGCCATCATGCGACTCCGTGATCTTTATAACTAATGTGTGACTACTGAGTTCTATTAACTAATTGTGGGGTAAATGTCTGTCTACACATATTTAAACATATACATAAACATGCCATACATATCCAAGCACTTAATTTAGGAGTAAGAGAACTTGAAAAACTCACGATATAGTCCAGCATATAAACACTATCTGTAATATCCCATAAGAAAATAAAAGTGACTTAACCTAGTTCCCACCCAGGGCCCTCGCGATACCTTTAACACCATCAAGTCATCAAAGCTGCAGTCGATGACCAGGCGCAGGCCACTAGGAGCAACATGTCTTCGAATGCGCTTCCTGTCGTTTCCATCTGAGTTGGACTCTAGCTGGCGTCGTTCTAATTTCTTTCTCTTGCGTTTTTCTTTTCGTTTTTCCCTAAAATATCAAACGACATTCTTTTGTTATCTGTATATTCAGACATTCACAAAACTTTTAATTAAACAAAAAATTGTATTTTAAAGTAGTCATGGTTGTATGACATATCTCTTCTGTGGGGAGAAAAGGGTCAGACCTTAGTAACCTGATTTACTCCATACAGTAACTTCACACGGGAAGAAGAGGACTCTGCAAGCTAATGCAGAGCTTTCATTAATGAGTAACTGCATTGTTCAATAGTTTCACTACTAGTATCATATAGGACTGAGAAACTTATGATTTATAAAGAATTTATTCACAACTCATCCCCTAAACAATTTTGTAGTTCAAAATCATAGGAAATACTAAAAAGAAAATTTGACTAAATTTACTATAAAAACAAGAATAAAGTCCAAGTTTTTCTAATCTCTTATAAATTTTGGCCTTAGACAATGGCTACAAGAGAAATGCTTTCATGAACTCCTGGATTAGGCCATCCATGTCAGGTCAAAGTTGCCCTTCCTGCACTGTCGCTTCACCCAGATCTCGGACGGATGCCCGGATGCCCGTCGGACACCAGCGCCCCTGTCTGAGCTGTCCTAGCAGGTCTGTCTACTCAGGCAGTCTTAGGTGAGAAAAGGGGCGGGGTCTAAGTTCATCAGTATTGAAAAAAAAAGTAACACTTCAAAATACATAAGGTTCTAATTGTAACTGAGCGTTAGCTAATTACATGCAGAACCTTATTTTCCCATGACTTCTGTTTTGGGGCACACAGCTTTTAACGGGACCTGAAACCTCGTTTGTCAGTAAAACGGTGCGCGCTCTGAGGTACGCGCCCCCGAAGTACACACTTGCGCTGTTCGCGCTGCTCCTCCCATTGTTTCTGTTTCATCAGCTTCTTGAGTTGCCGTTTAGATATTGGCTGAGCCCCTGCGTCGGCTCTTGGCTTCTGTATCTCCTCCTCACCGTCACTCGCACCCGGTTTTTTTCCCACATTAGGAGGCTCAACAGATGCTGGCAGCACGTCAGATGACATATTTGTTGTCTCTGAAAAGTTTGAAAAGCAAAATTCTATGTACATGAACTGATAACTTACAAAGTAAAACAACTCAAATGGCCAATAGAGACCACTAGATGCTAAACTTGATCGCTGATAAAAAAAATACACATTTAGATAGTTCAATTCTGTTTACTGTTGACAGTCCTGGAAGGACTGAAGAAATAGAATGTTTACATATACTATTGAGGGTCTCCATGTTTTTTCCAGAATGCAAGTGTGTTTTGAGAGTTGTAAATGCACCGACACTGTCCTAGTTAGCTTCTGTTGTCAAGGTGACAGAGCCCAAGACCAGAGCTATGTGAGGATGACTCAACTGGGGATGGGACTGGAGGTGGGTGCGGTGAGGGGGGGGAGGGGGGGCAAGTGTGTGTGTGTGTGTGGGGGGGGTAACAACATGGGTACTGCCTAGATGGTCTGTGGCCATACCTGTGGTAAACTGTCTTGATTGTTTATTAATGTGGGCAGTGCCAACCCTAGGCTGGTGGTCCTGGGCCATTTAAGAAAGCTAGCGAAGCAGGAGGAATGGCGCAAGGTGACATGCAGACTCCATGGTTTCTGCTGTAGATCCTGCCCTAACTTCCCTCAGTGATGAGCTGTGACCTAGAGGCAAACGCCAGACACCCTTCCTTTAACCTGCTTTTGGCCATGGTGGGTTTTTTGTTTGTTTGTTTGTTTTGTTTTGTTGTTGTTTGTTTTGTTTTTGTTTTGAGACAGGGTTTCTCTGTATAGCCCCTGGCTGTCCTGGAACTCACTCTGTAGACCAAGCTGGCCTCGAACTCAGACTGGGATTAGAGACATGCGCCACCACCGCCCGCGGTAATGGTGTTTTGTTACAGCCACAGAGAAATGAACTACTACAGACACTTTCTGACCTAGCAATGTATCTTCTTAGAATAAATTCCTGTAAACAACTCAGAAATGTACAGTAAAATTTGCATGATAATTTATTCATTCTAACATTATTTTTAACTGTGAAAGGTCAAAACTTATTTGAGTGTCGGCAAAAAGAGTAAACAAATTATGGTTCTTCTATAACAGGTTAGTTATGCTTACTAAGCAGCCAGTAAAAACGGTATTAGCAAAATTACTTACTGATGAGAGGTAATGGTTATATTTTAAATCTGAGAATCAATGCAAATACTAATATTCCTACTATATTATTTACTGAAGCGCATATACATACACATCTTCCACTTCATGGATGTCTATATTTTCTAACTTGAATGATACAGACAAGTTTTCTTTCTCTAATAAATGTCACTGTATATCTGTAAACACTTTAGTTATGGCTAAAAGCAAAATATAAAAACCGATTCTGTAATCAGTCTGCAAAATTCTTACTGTTGACTGAAATAAATTTTCATTTAAATCCAACCACACACATCTCTATCCATAACAACTAGAACTCAACTTGCTGACTGGGGGAAGGCTACCTACACCAAAATGTCTTTTTTCTTTAATATGTTATTAATAAATAAGCTTACAAGTGCTTGCCTATTTGTCCCTGCCTCAGACCAAGCAAGATCTACTCAATAGCATATGGCCTTAAGAAACATTCTAGGAGTCTTCTTTCTTACCGAGTTAGCTAGCTAATCTAAACCGAACAAACGATAATCTAAACCCAAACAAAACAAACAACAAAACAATTATTCTTCACGATGTAACAATGTGACACTTCCGCAGAACTTAAACAGTAGTTCTACTCTCTGCTTTTCTCTCTTTGAAAGTGCAGTGCCACGTTACTTGATACTTAGTTGACTCTTATTTCAAACTGACAGGATAACTGAATGAGCAGATGTGGTATTTCAAAGGATTTTAAAAGAAAATGAAGAGAGTAATATCAAAGTTACTAACTCCTCCCACCTCTAGCAATTCCTATGAAACAAGGCATCTCAGAGAAATGAATGAAATTATGGCATTATGACTCAAACCCAGCTCTAACACCAGCACTTCCCAGGAACCTAAAACCTTGAGTGGGGGTAATTCTAAAGAGATACTGTACACGGGTACAGATGGCTCTAGAGGCATTAAATAAAACTCGAACATGTATATACTGAAAGCCATGGATAGTAATAACAAGACTCGTTAATGCACACTTAAAAGCAAAATTGAAATTAACAGGAAAGCATTTTATGAAACAAATATTCAAGAGAGCACATTTCTGTTTACCCGTGGCTATATTTTTCAGTAGTTCTCTATGTTGTTCAAAATTCTGAAGTGTTGAGCTAGCTATTCTGAGAATGACAAAAGCCGTGTTTTACAGCTGTCTTACACCAGGGGGAGCTTTTGTCCTTCACATCTAAAACGTCTCCAGTTACATTCAACTTGACCTATCACAGAATAGTAACATTTTTGAGCAGCCTATCAAAAACCAGTCCTACAATAATGCGTTTTTATCAATTCTCGAAACACCGTGCTGGGTGTTTCCTAAGCCTTAATTAAATAAGCTAAACATACTGAGCAACACACGAAATATGTTTCGTTTTATAAAATACATGAATGCAGATAAAACACTAGCTGGCTGTCTTATTTTGGCTAGACTTTACAAAGATAGCTTCCGCTCCCGACTGTCTACTACGTAATAAATACGGTGTACGAATTTGATGCATTATGTAAAACATGGCACTTTGAACACACTTGGGTTTAGTTTGGGTCACGAGGTAAATCTCTAGGGCAGCGAGTCTGGGGCTCCTCCCTGACCAGCGGTGCCGCTCACAGCACATTTTCATCCATTAATCCAAGTTTAACAAGTATTTAAGAACATTTTACATGAAGATAGGACCTAAGTGTGAGACTTTAGCATATCTTAAGAGAGAGAGAGAAAAAAAAAAAACTGGATGGTTAATTCTTGGATATATCAGATAGGTTATCAGATAGGAGTACAAAACCCAAAACTGAGTAATACTGACAAAGACAATCCGGTGTGGGGGGTGCATACGTCACCTAATGCCTAAGACAAAAACCGGGCTGTTTATCAAACCGGCTAAAATAAAACAGCCCTCGTAGTTTTTAAGCTTTCCTTTCGGTAACTGTTAAAATCAATACAGGGTATTTTAATGTCGTTTGGTTATTTATTTTTTAGCGCGTTGTTCAGTACCGCGAGAGCAATAGCCCTTTCTTTGTTCAACCACAGCCCCTTTGGCTGGAGCTCTGGCTTGGGAGGAAATCTCGGGAGAGCTTTTTTTTTTTTTTTTAAGTGAATAATCTTAAACGTCCGGACACATTGCCACATTTTAAACACAAAATATTTCAGTGACAACCAGTAACGCGGCCATCCTAAACTCATCCTCAGCTCACCACGAGGCCGGGCCGCGTCTGCAGCAACCGCCCCTCGGCTCCCTACATCCGGCCGCCCGGGCCAGGGAAGAGAAAAGAGGGAAGGCAGGGAGAGCGCCTCGCCTGCCCACTAAGCACAACGCAGCATTGCGACGAGCCACCCTCAGCCTCCACATTGCCCTTTCGGCCACACTTCCGGTAGGGCTCCCTCGAACAACAGAAACCCGGAGCACTCGGCGCGACCACGGCACACGAGCACGCGCAGACACAGGCCTGCCGCGCACGCTCCGAGCGGGCCTTGCGAGCGCAGCTGACCAATCATGATCCTGGAAGACGGCACGTGAGGGGGCGAGGGGCGGGGAAAACACGCCACCTGACGCCACTTCCTCCGCGAACCTGCAACTACTTCCCGGGCCCTTGCCCTCTATACTCCGGAAGCCCTGATTGCAGTGGAGGATAGGGTAGTTCACGCTCCTTTGGCATCCGAAAGGATACCAAAGAGCAGGGGCGCGACAGCCTCAGTGCCATATTTACCAAGCCGCGGGGCCGATGGGGAACGCCAGGGTGCGGTCAGAAAGCCTTTCTGAAGTGTTCTCGGCTCCACGCGCTAGTCCTCCTTCAGAAACTTCAACTCCCAGAGGCAGAGGCGGTGGTTGCACGCCTGGTTACGACACTTACGGCTTACGTCATCGAGCTGCGCTAACTCCAAACCAAAGAAAGAGGAGGTGCTTGTAGGAGGCGTGGTCAGGGCCTGGGATTTGCGGGGATGGTTACTGGCCAGCACTGTCAAGCGTTGTTGTTATTTCTACCCACAGTCATTTATTTATTCGTGGGTAAGCTTGGGTCTCGAGGCAAAGATAGATAGTCCCACTAAAAGAAACTGAAATGCGAAACAGACGAAATGCTCTTTTTCTGCGTTGAGAGGATATTCTAGTAGCACGCAAATTATTTCTAATTTATGTAGGAAAAAGTTAACCAATATCACATGGTCTTCCATAAGTGAAAATTTTTTAAACTGAAATTTTCAGTAAAAATTCATTGAGGTTGGGAATTTTAAAGTTTTTTCTTTTTTTAATGTCCGTAGTAAAACATACTTTACAGTCCATATTTTGAGGTTTCTCTGTGCTGCTTTGCAAAACACTAGTGATATTTCATCGTTTGTAAATACTTGACCTTATATAATCTTTTTGCTAAATATAGACCAAGTCAACCGAGGGAAAAAACAAAGTTAGGTAGATTGGTCTTTTTGTTATTATTTTGTTTTAATTTGGCTTTTCTGAACGATGTATCTGTAGGATTTGAAGTTAAAAACTATAAAGACTCATAATTAGATTTTTTTTCTTGTTGCTTGACCTTTGAACATGTTACAGGCTCTTAACTGAATGGCCTCTGAATTTAGTGAAGAAGAAAAAAAGGATCTTTCTTAAACTCTGATTTTATTTGGAAAAATAGGTGATCCAGGATTCTGTTGTGGATTTCTCAAATCTGAGAGTTTTCTGTTAACTGAACATTGGCAGTAAAATCTGGATCCATTTATGACCCGTTAGTAGGGCATCTCTTCAGCTGCCTCCATATCTGGGCAGAGTCGCTGAAGGAGGATTAGTAATTGGATATGGAGCCCTTTAATGTAGGTCATTAAATTCAGGCTGGCATGGTGGCGCACCAAATCTTTCAGCAGCTGTTCCATTGCCTCTACGGGATCTGTCTTATAAATAATTTTTAGAGGTAATGCCTAGCATCCTCGATATTTAAGAGTTTTTAAATTATGAGAAAAATCCTCATTTTAATGATGCCACCAAATTTGACTTAGTTATTTGATCTCATGGTTGCAGAATCAATTCAAAGTATGAAGGGGGAAAAAAGGTACCAGTAAAAACTGCAGTTTAGTCAAAGACCGAAGCATATAAAAAGTTTAAGGGTGAATGCATGTGGTGTGAGAAAGTCATTGATTTCTAACGCTTCTTTAGCACATTGACAGTTCATTGTGGTTGATTAGGATTTTGTACAATGACTGGATGATTATCTCTGTCAAAGAAATGGGGAATCCAGAAGCGAATACATAGTTTAAAATGCCTGTAGATATAAAAGAAGAAATTAATGTTTCTTGAACGTGTAGTTTCAGAGATCTTGTAATTTTGCCCCCATCTTGGAAAGTAACCAGTTTTTAAATAAAGAAAAAGAATGTAAAAGCTCCGGACAGTGAAAGCAAAGAGTAAACTGTGAAGGTTTTCCACAGTGGCAGAAGAGCGGTGGGGAGCATGAGGGAGGGCGGCTCTGAAGATGTTTCTAATGCGAGCGAGGGTAGGAAGATAGTTCTGTTAATTGGGTAATTTAAAGAATACCAGATGAAAACTGGATTTTAAGCAAACATATAGCAAGTTTGGATTTGAATATCTGTGGGGAATCTGCAGGCATCTAAATGAAACAGACTTTAAACTCAATAGTTCGTGTTTGTACTTTTAACCAATATAGGAGGTTTTCATGGGTCACAAGCATAGAATATTTGTAGGGTCAGGTAGCAAAGGAGAGAAGTTATCTGCAGAGAAGCCTGTGAAGGCATTTCCTTTTTAACCAGAGTACAAGCTCCAAGTGGCAATCTGGCCATGTGATAGCAGGCCTTAAGTTTTGAAAGGTCAGAAATTGAATTTGTATGAAATCTGGTTTGTTGGTATTGACACTGCTTTGCTTTTTAAATTATTGAGGAGCCCTTCTAGAAAATAATATCGGGAACTCTAGAGAAGTTGAAAATAGAACTGCATACATAAATCTGAGAAAATGATGTCACTGCCTCAGAGACATTTGCATTTGCATTGCTGTTTTCCATGTAAGCATTCCCCATCACCGAATCGGGGAGACTAGTATCTGTGTGCCAACAAATGAAGGAACTAAGAAGCCAGTAAGTATACAATGAGCTGCTAGCCCTGAAAAAAAAAAAGAGAGAGAGACCTTGGCACTTGCCTAAGGATGGATGGGCTTAGGAGACACTGTGCTGTGAAATAAAGTGGACACGGGTATGGCTTTGGGTTTGCACTTACCTGTGGAAAATAATATCCACATGCACTGAAGCGGGATAAAGCAGCAGTTCCCAGGAAGAAGAAGCTCAGGGAGGTTGAAGAAGATGTGAGTGAAAGTCACATGTATAAGATACACACGTCTAGAAAGTAAATGTATAACCTACGAACTGGATATTATTTTCCTGCCAAGGAAGTAGATTTTAGTTGATTTCATCACAAAGGAAACAGTAGCAGTCGGCACCTGTGAGCAGCAGACATGTTAAGTGGCTTCACCATAGCAGGCTTTCTCCTAGTCAGATGAGGCTCACAGTGTCATGTCGTATGCCTTAAATGTATCAGTAACATTTATAGAAAAAATAAGGCTTATGCAATTTAATCACGAATAAATATTGGACACCCTAAACAAATTGTATCTGCAAACCAGTTTCAGAGAGCCGGCAGCCAGTTTGTTAGGTTGGACTGCAGACTGTAGTGTGTAGGAAGAGGACCACTGGCAGAAAGGTTGTAGCACACAGCACGTGGTAGTGAGTGCGACTGTGAGCGTTGTGCAGGCACTAGACGTTCCAAGTCGGTCTGGTTATGATTGTTACGTTTGAGTCGTCTTTAGCAAGTTGAGAGTGGTAGGTGTGTGTGTGTGTGTGTGTGTGTGTGTGTGTGTGTGTGTGTGTAGGGGGGCAGAGTGACACTTATGATTAACCAGAAAGATGGGGAAGAAGTTCAGATGCAGGAGGGAAGGGAAGGCATGAGGGCTGCGACACCCAAATGCCATTCTGTGATAGTGACAGAGAAGGAAGTAGAAAAGTGGTTTTATCCTCTGAAAAGTATGGGTAACAGGGTAACACCTAGCCAGCAGGATGGCTTGGTGGGCGGGAGTGCTTGCTGCCACAGCTGAGGGCCTGAGTGTAATCTCCAGGGCCCTTCCAGTGAAGGAAGCGCTTGACTCCTGAGAGTTGCCCTCCGACCTCATCCAAAGCGCCGTGGCATAAACTTACCACAGCAAATACGTTTTAAACTTTTTTATCAATTCTTTGTGAATTTCACATCATGCACCCCAATCCCACTCATCTCTCCATCCCGTCGTATTTGCCCACCGACCTTGAATGGACCCCACCACCACCACCACCACCAAAAGAAAATAAAAAACAAAACCAAAAAACAAAATTAAACCAACACAAAATAAAAAACAATAACAAAAATCTTGTCATGGAAGCTGCAGTGTGTCCCACAGTACACCCGCTTGTCCACACATCTTCACTTGAAAATGTTCATTGCAATGAGTCACTGGTCTGGTTCAAGGTCTCTGGCTTCTTGCTACACTATCACCACTGAGTCCTCACTGGGACTTCTCTAGGATATCTCGGTTGTTACCCTGTGTTATGGAGATCCTACAGCTTTGGCTTTGTAGGAACAGCCCCTTCACAGGTTCTAGCAGTTCACAGATGGGGTAGATATTGAGGCAGGCCAACTCAAAGCCCTGGATCTGGGCCTGGGTATAACAGTGTTGGTCAACCCACCAGGTCTCCTGCACCCACACCACCAGGGCAAGCTCTCCAGCATTGCCCTGGTTAGCTCACCGGATGCCCCAGCTGGCAAAGGTTACGGCCAGATCTCTCCTTATTGTGCCCTTGGGGCTGTCCACTTGGGCCAGCTCTACTGCTGCTGGTGGGGGCCAGGCCTCCTCTGCACAGTTCTTGGGTATCAGCATGGTCCAGGCAGCAGCCCAGATCAGAGATGTCTGCATGTCCTTTGTTGGTAATATAAGTCAAGGACATTGACTCAGACCCATGGCTGTATGGCCGTGGACTCACAGGACCCTCAGTGGGAGCACAGGCTGGGACTTCATCATGGCCTCCTGTGGCAGGGCAGGCTATTCCTCTCCGCCCTGGGACCTCCAGTAATGCCTTCCTTCATAATGCTCTAACCCTGTGGCTTCTTTCTTTTCCCATTTCTCCACCATATACTTGAACATGATAGTGGCTCCTATAGTGGCCGGCCACTTGGCTGGTGGGCCTCTGAGTGTCTTCCACCCTCCCACAACCACAGTGAATATTTTATGGAAAACCACAGGAAAATACAGATACCTATTGCCCTGACTTAGGTTTTTATGCTTATCAAGAATAGAAGGAACCAGAAAGCAATGAGAAAATACCCAGATCCAGGAATTGAAGAAAAACACACAGGGTGAGCTAGTAACCTAGTAACTGAAAACATAAAACCCAAATCTAAACACATCAGCATGGGGGATGCCAAAGGGCAAGGAGGACACAACAACAACATTGGAAGACCTCATGGGGGGGGGGAGGGGAGGGAGGGAGGGATGGGGATTTGTAGATATTCACAAGTATGTGTGAGTGTGTGTGTGAGTGTGTGTGTGTGTGTGTGTGTGTGTGTGTGTGTAAAGTCAAAGGTCAACATCAGGTGTCTTCCTCAGTTGCTCAGTACCTTACTTTTTGAGAAAGGGTCCCCTCACTGAATCTGGAGAGCAACTCCTGGCTAGATGTGTTGTTGGCCAGCAAGTCCCCAGGGCCTCCCTGCTTCTACATACTCATCTGGTTTGAGGTGAGCACAGCTACGCTGAGCAGCCCCCTCCCTAACTCCCCGAAAGGACTCTGAACGAATCAAAAACCACCTCTAGAAAGACTAAGTAATGTCTTTCTAGTAGTGACTTATGTTCCAATGTATTAAGTATCCGTGTGTTCTGATGCAAGGAATTAAATAAATGGGTGAGAGAAGAGAGAACCATGCCAAAGAATCCATATTAATTCATATCACGACTCCACAGCTAAGAAACGAAACTTCTTTTGAAAGAGGTGGTTGAGCATTGCACTTTCTTCCAAAGAGTCTAGAGAAAAAAGATGAAATGAGAGTGAAAAATAAGAATAACTTTACACGGAGAACTCTGACACCACCAATTAGCCAAGGACTCAAAGTAACTGCACCACTGCAAATCACATTGACCTTCTCGCGCATCATGATGAAAGCAAACCTTGAGCTCTGGGGTCTTCTACTGGAATGCCTGTGGGTGCTATTCCAAAGTCCCAACAGAAGAACACTACAGATTCTTATTCCCTGGATAGGATACTGAACAAGGGGAAAGGTCTAATTAAAAACATGTAGCTGAGGGCCTTGGAGAGATGGCTTAGCAGTGAAGAGCACTGACTGTTCTTCCAGAGGTTCTGAGTTCAATCCCAGCAACCACATGGTGGCTCACAGCTGTGTGTAATTCCAGTTTGTTCTGAAGCCTACTCCACATATGGTTCATATAAATATACTCAGGCACAGATATATACACATGAAGTAAATATCTAAAAGAACAAATGGAATCTGAATAACTTTTTAGTTAGCAACTTATAAATATGTTTCTATTAATGTTAAATCTACCACATTGGGGCTGGAGAAATGGCTCAGTAGTTAAGAGCACTGACTGCTCTTTCAGGGGTTCTGGGTTCAAATCCCAGCAACCACATCAGAACCATCTGTAGTGAGATCTGATGCCCTCTTCTGGTGTGTCTGAAGACACTTCTACAGTGTACTTTTATTTAATAAATAAATCTTTAAAAAACTCTACCACATGAATATAAATGTTAGCCATAGGTAGAAATGGATAAAGGCTATATGAAAAATTTTGTATTATTGTAATTATATTTTGTGACTATAAACCAAGAAAAGTAATAGAATAAATTATATAGACTAAGACGATTTAAGTAAGATATAAGAAGGAAGATACAAATTATTATAATAATTGGTAATAATTACTAGTTTTGATGAATTTTCTTTTAATGCTTTTTTTGTTCACATCTGTTTCTACATTTAAATAAGAAATTGTCTCAAGGTATCTGCATCTGCTATTTAGTAGTCTACTTCTAAAATACAGTAGATCTATGAATAAAGATATTTGCATAGTATTTTAGGTGGCTTTATGTTGAATTGATCTACATTAATTTATTGAGCTAATTCTTTTGTTTGTTTGTTTGGATTTCTTTTTTCTTTTTTCTTTTTTTTTCTTTTTTTTGGTTTTTTCGAGACAGGGTTTCTCTGTGTAGCCCTGGCTGTCCTGGAACTCACTCTGTAGACCAGGCTGACCTCAAACTCAGAAATCTGCCTGCCTCTGCCTCCCAGAGTGCTGGGATTACAGGCGTGCACCACTACCGCCTGGCTTATTGAGCTAATTCTTGCCATTGAATAAACATTTAAATTTTTTCTATACCAAAAATGATATGACATGTTTTATGTGCTCTTTTTTGTATACAGTAAGATCGGTTTAATTATATAAAATATTAATATTTAGAGAGTGTATTTCCTCAACTACTACGTCTTTGTTTCTCATCTTAGTTTGTGACTTTGGGTTAGGGTTACTATTTTCTGCTGGAGTAGATTTCATTTTCTTTTGAGACAGGGTCTCTCAATACATAGCCTTGGCTGGTCTAGAACTTTCTAGGTAGACCAAGCTGGCCTCTGACTCAAAAATAATCTCCTGCCTCTGCCTCCAGACAGCAGGGATTGAAGGTGGGTGCCGCCATGTCTTTTGTGAGATAGATTGTTAAAGATATCTTTAGAAGGATCTTTTAGTTTGTTTGTTTCTGGAAATATCTACTTGTATTTTAGGATCAAAACATTCACACATTATAAAATACTATGTTGATAATTGTTGACTGGTTTCAACTTACAAATTAATATTATTTACTCTGCACATTGAAGACATCATTTTAAAGCACTGATTCTCAGCCTTCCCAATGCTGTGATGATTTCATACAGTTCCTCCCGCTGTGGTGACTCCCAACCATAAAAGTGTTTTCATTGATGCTTCATGACTGTAATTTTGCTACTGCTATGAATTGTAATGTAAACATCAGATGTGCAAGACACACAGGTTGAGATACGCTGTTCTGAGGCCTGATTTTCCTTAGTGGTGTTAATAATTATACAGCTGTCTGTTTGTCTCCTTTAAGGTGGTCTGTCTTCTTATCTGGCAGCTCACATGACACCCCTTTCTAGTGTTAGTCTGCAGTTGATATTGTTCTCCAGACTGTTTGTCTGCCTCTCTGAGACTCTCCCTCCCTCCCCCTTCCTCTCTCTCTCATTATTCTGCGTGAAGTCTGAATTTTACAGAGCCCCTTTAATCTGTTTGATGACTGTACCTGTGATAGGAGGAAAAGTAGCTCCACAAAGGTGCCTGTGTTTTAACCCCTGGTGAGCATCCATGTTAATAGCGTAGATTAATTTAGGTCACTAATCCGATAACTCCCAAGTAAAACTGTTGCGCTGCGTTATCCACGAAGGCCTGACATAATCAACTGCGTTCACAGAGCGGAAGAAGCAGACAGAGGAGGTGTTTGAAGAGATCTACAGCGGGAGGACTCAGCTGATGGTGAAGGTGTAGGAACAAGGCCAGGAGCAGAACACAGGGAACTCTGGGAGAGCTGGGAGCCACGAGGAAAGGAAGCCCCGCCCCCCGAAAGTCTCCAGAAAGCAGCACCCCCTGCCACCATCTTGACTTCAGTCCAGTGAACTCATGTAGAATTTCTGACGTCCAGGACTGGAGGACAGAATTCTATTGCTCTAAGCTAATAACTCGTTATGACCGCTGAAGTTAACACCGTGCTCTCTCCACAAGTTCTGGAAAACTCTTCACATACAATCCGGAAGTCCCGTCTTCTCCTTGCCCTCTCTACCCTGTTCCTTGACCAATCTTAAATAATTTGAATATAAATACAATTGAGTTATGTTATATACACTTTTAAAAGATATTTGTACTTCTACTCTGTATTGTATTTTAGGCTTGAAACTTCCATCTTAAGAAGTGCAATAAAATTATTTTATCAAAATTAAATTTTTATTTTCTTCACTTTTGATAGTTGTCTTCAGTCTGACAAGCCAGTTCTGTGTGACCAGACAAACCATTAGAATTCTCTTAGTGACACACAATGTTCTTCTGATTATTGATAAATATGTGTATACATGTTTATGTATGTTTACTGAATTCTGTTTTGAGAAAAAACTGACTCCATCTTATCTCAGATTCCAAATGTGTCATGCTTAAGTTTCCATTTTACTTTCGTTAAAGTTAATAATGTAACATTTCTCTATCTTAACAAAGAAAATCTTTTACAATATTTGTTGAAATGTATTCTGCCGTGCCATGACAGATGTCACCAATCTATAAGAATGCTCTTGTTCAAGTGTGTTTCTCGGGATTTTGTCAAAAATGCTAAGTCCCTTAGTAAATTACAGATGCCTTCACACTTTAAAACAGATGAGCTACCTTCCTTCTTTCCTTCCTTCCTTCCTTCCTTCCTTCCCTCATGTCACCATTTCTAAGAACAGAGCAAAATGTTCTGATGACACTGATAGACTTTTCGAGGTTCTCATGTATCCTGGCTTGCCACATCTCTATGTGATAGGGTAACTCATTTCCTTCCAACCTTCAGTGGGCTAAAGTTCATTTATCTTCTAATCTCAGGAAATAACTCCTAACAACCTATGATACGCTCAGAACACAGCTGTACTTTGGAATCAGTTATCCATCGTTAATTTCAGTTTCCTCCTTTGTCAAGGCAACATGGTAGCACTGGGTGGTATTGCCTACCGCCAAAGGGCTTTGTGGCTACAGTGTTGGGTTAAAATGTCTTGTCTGTGGTTGTGCTGACCAGTGTGCCCCTGTATTGTCAGCCTGGGGTACCCGTCACAAAAGCAAGTGATCTGTCAAGTTTTCCATATTAAATTGTCGTAGTCCTATGAAAGGACTGCCCCAATTAATAACAATCTCGTCCCATGATCAAAAATTCTGTAATTGCAACCTTAGTATTTTGTAAGCAATCAAAAATATTTTAACTCTCACTCCAAGAAGCAATTCACATATCAAACGATGCCCAAGAAGAAGGAAGGAGAGGTCCCTGGTCCTGGAAAGACTCAGTGCAGCAGTGTAGGGGAATACCAGGTCAGGGAAAGGGGAAGGGGGCTAGGGAAGAGGTCTTATGGGACTTTCAGGGAGGGGGGATCCAGGAAAGGGGATATCATTTGAAATGTAAATAAAGAATATATTGAATTAAAAAAAACAAAAAAAGAAATTGCCATCCTGAAATATTTATTTAAAAATGTTTGTTTTTCTTTGTTCCTTCAAGTAGTGTTAATTGATTAACCTGAGCCCAGCTGGAATGACAGCCGTGATGGGCAGATGTAAACCATCGTATGGACGCCAGCTTTTGTCATCTCATGATGTGCTGTTATTCTTCCTTTACTTTGTGTGCCATGCAAACAGCGGTAAGCTTAGGAGACACATATATTGTTTGCTCTGTGTGCTAGAGCAACATGGGACAATGCTGTGTGTCATCCAGAGTTCTCTGAATGCGGCAGTGTTTGGCATTCTTATTTCATCTCTGTGAAACAATCTCGAGGAGTCTTTTCTCTAAATTCTTTGTCAAAAGAGAAATACATAAGCCAAACATAAAAGGATAATCCTGTAAACAGCAGAGGCAGCCTATCCGTGTGTCTTGTGATGAAATGACTCCTGACCATAGTGCTTTCTAGTGGAAATCAAATGTTCAAGTGAAACAGCACTCACTTGATTAGGTAATCGTGATATGCCTTTTATTAGTTGGACTCTGATACGAACTCCTGACAACGACTAGAACTTTACCCAAAGAGACACGTATCACATACCACACAGTATGTATAACGATGGCTGTAAAATACAGCCAACTGCGACTCTGAGATGAAAATGCAAGGTAGTTCTTAGACACTGGAGGAAGATGCAAAATACTTCTTTCTTGTAATAAGTATGTGTATAAGCCTCAGAGACCATGGCGGCTTTCTTTGTCCACGTGTCTAATATTGTGGAGATCTGTGAAAATGAAAGCAATGATACACATTGGGGCACATGTGTTTAATCCCAGAACTTGGGAGGTGAGGCAGGAGAATCACTATGAGTGGAAAGCCATCCTGCTTTACACCGTAACTTCCAGGTTAGCCAGTGCCATCTCAAAAAATAAACTATAAAGCCTGGCAGTGGTGGCACACGCCTGTAATCCCAGCACTTGGGAGGCAGAGGCAGGCAGATTTCTGAGTTCGAGGCCAGCCTGGTCTTCAGAGTGAGTTCCAGGACAGCCAGGGCTACACAGAGAAACCCTGTCTCGAAAAACCACAATAAACAAACAAACAAACAAACAAACTATAACAACAACATCAGCAACTAAACAAAGAGCAAGGGACAAGCATTTTCACATCCCATTGTATGTGCATTGTGTGTGGACACCTAGTATCAACAAAATCATTCCTGTAACGGTTTGGGTTTGGGGTTTTGTTTGTTTTGTGAGTGTGCCCTTTTCTGTCTGTCCCCAAGAAAACCGGTAATAGCAAATGAAGTTCTACTCTTAAGAGGTGGTTAAATTTTTTTTCACCTTTCAATTTTGCATAGGAAGACACACTTCAAAGGACGTGCTTAAGTACAGAGACATTATTTACTTTTGCATTTCATTTTGTAGCTCTGTTGCTTGCTGTCTTTTACCTAAATTGCCTAAAACACGTAAGCTCCAGGTTAGGGGAGTGGCAGATTTTCAGAGGAACCAGGACTGCTTTAAGAACTCATTATATATGTAAAACAAGGCCATGAGTATTCTCATAGGCCAACATCCCGATAACCCTCACTTCCACACTTTCTTCTACCCACCGAGCCCTCCCCGCTCCAGCCTACTTCCATTTGGAAGTGTTTATGTTTCTATCAGGACTTCCAGGGACAAGCATTGGCTGGGCCACCTAGTGTGGCCTGAGTCGTACAAGGGCATTCTCTTTTAAAAAGTTTTCCTAGATAATATTCTGTTGCAAAAGTGGTGAGAACGGGGACTTGTCCTCTGCATCTCTTCTCGGAAATGTAACTCAGAAGGGACGAGACTCCGGCCGGCCAGTTCTTACAGAGGACCGCTCTGGTAGCCTCGGTCGGCCTACTGACACACTAATGCTGGCAAATGCTGACTGCCCCAACCTTGAAGTTTCTCACGTATAAGGGCAATAATCTGTACTTTAGGGACAAAAGGCCTGATCATAGCATTATCAATGGTGGTATGACCTAGGTTAAATTCTGAAATTAAAAGTCATTTTGTAATGGCTGGTGAATAGTATAAAAATCCAAAAATAACCATAGAAGATGTATTCTGGTTCAATCAGGTTCGATGAGATTGGGATTAATTGAACCTCACTTTTTCATATAAATTACAGAATACTCCAGCTTTGGTGATGTTTATGTACTTGAGCAGAAAAGAATCACAACTAGGTTTTTTGTTGTAGTTTTTTGTTTTTTTGTTTGTTTGTTTTTTGGCATGGCTCCTTGGTGCTTCTGCATTTCTACATATGTAAGGCTGTGCACTGGTTTTAGTCTGGACCTCAAGATGAAAACTTCCTTGATCCTCCTTCTCGGATGAAACAAATTTCTTAAAAGCAAGAGACTACAAACTATAGCCCACCTATGTTTAATCATTAATTAGCAGGCCCTTCCATGAACTTAGGTCCTGGTTTTGGAGTTTGGAATCTGACCTTTCCCCTATAGATAAACACAGTTGTCGGAGATTCTGAGGAGGGTCACTTCCTCGCAGGCTGCCACCAGAAGAGTCCACCGCTCAGTGACTCCTGGGGCCTGGATGCGGTAGAGGGGAGCCAGGCAGCATGATCCACTTGGCCGTGCTTTTCCTCTGCTTCTTCTCCTCCTATTCTGCTTCAGTCAAAGGTAAGTGAATGGTGCCTTGTCCTGAACTCGAATCTCTCTCTCTCTCTCTCTCTCTCTCTCTCTCTCTCTCTCTCTCTGTGTGTGTGTGTGTGTGTGTGTGTGTGTGTGTGTGTGTGTAAAGAGTTCCTAATTATACAATGTTTGAAAGTATATGAGATCAGACTATCTGGGGGACATGACTAGGTGGAAAGAAATGCAGAATTTAATTCCTGGCTCTCTTTTACAAAAGTAGAGATCCCTTCCCATTTCAGCCCCGCCAGCCCCCAGACCAGTGTGTCTCAAGCCTCAGTTTCTCATTCTGGGAGACAGATGTGAGCTGTTGTTACCTGTCGCTGATGGGCACACATCCATGCAGTGCCTTCATTTGAATTGTAAAATAACCCAGTCCCGAAATCTCCTTCGAGTTGCTTAGCAATGGAACAACAAGAATCAGGCCCAATAAAAGAGAGGCATTTGATTGCCAAAGAATTATGAATGGACTGGTAAGGCATGTGTGGAATTCCGTTGCTTTTCAAAGGAAGCAGAATAACCGAGCCAGTGAGTTAAGGAAAATAAAGCTATATAATATGGATTTAAGAAATGAGACGTCTTTTAAAAATAGCGTCACTAGTTCACAACTTTTGTCTTAAGACAAAAGTTACCTTAAAAATATGAATTAATAACATCAGGAAAATATAAGAGGAAAAGGATTTCACAAGGAATGCTTTGAAAGTGTTATGTGAAATGTACTCATTTGAAACTGTCTATAATCCACCAACCAGCTTATAAACTCTTTGGGTAACTTTTGGATTGTTACCTTGTATAAAGATATAGCTTTTTATAGTTCATAAAAAGTTATACTGTTAAAACCAATTGCTCTAAAGGCAACCAGTCATGGTAGGGTCAACTTCTAGTACTATGTTCTCTGAGTGATGGACCAAAACAACCACACATAGACTTTTTAAAATCTGTCTGGGGATAAATGTGACTTCTGATCATAAAGCAAAGTTTGTCTCAATGTGTACACACATGTGTGTGTGTGTGTGTGTGTGTGTGTAATTTTACATGAAAGAGGACTGTTACTACAATGAGATATAGAGGGCTATAATTCAATTGTTTTACCTGAGCAAACATGTTCTTAAACTAGAGGGAATATTTTCAGTACTTTAAAAACTCGTCAGTGTTTAAGATACAATCCTTCCTTGAGTGAAAAAAAAAATAAAACCCTCATAAATCATTTTTCACTTGGAATTGTTATAAGACAGAGTTTTATTGTTTGTCTAATATAATGTAAACAGTATAGTATAGAACCCAATACCATGATTATTTTGAAGGGAAAAAATAATGGAGATAATAGTAGTTACTGTGGTTTCATGTTTGAGTCCCAGTCTGTTAACTTAAAAACAGCAAATTCACACATGTGCATGCACATGCACACACATAAGCACACACACACACACATCAGCAGCACGCGGGCACGCCACCTGCGCGTGGGGAAAATGTGGCTTAGGACATGACAGTTTGTTGTGTGCAAGCTCAGTGACAAATCCAGGTTGTTAGAACCCAAAGCTTGTGCAACTGAGAGGCTGTCTTTGAGAAAACATTACAAAAATATCTTGTGCTTACAAAGGTTACGGAGGAAAGATAAGGGCGGAGGCCGGGTTGCTGGGGCCCCTTCCAGAGCCTGACAGGGGCCTGGGAGGGAGGCGCCCAGGGCCAGGGCCAGGGCCAGGGCCAGGGCCTCTTTATAGGAGTTTCTACATTCTGTTAAGACTTTCTTATGCTAAATTTCGCGAACACATAATATAGGTCTTAGTTCTCCCCTGCTACATGGACGACCGTGATTCGATGGTAGATTCTTTGCCCTCAGAATGATTGAGAGACAACGAGCAAAAGGCGCCAGGGGCCTCTCCCTTCTTAGGACGGAGGGCGGTGTGGAGGGCGGTGTGGAGGGCGGTGATGTGTGGAGTGGGAACCGACAAAGGGGGAACCGACAGACGCCAAAGGCTGATGTTTTCCCCACGGGCTGTCCCTCGGGCTGCAGAGGGTGAATCTGTTCTAGGTGCTGACTCAGGCTTTGCTAACTTGGCTTTGTCTTCACTCAGTCCCTGACCCAGTCCTCAGTGTCAGCCATCTGCATTAGCCGCCCCCACATGCCCCGCTCCCCTCCGGCTGCCTTCCATTTCCCCATCAGTCTTCGCCTTTATTACCGGCTCACGGGGCGCGGGGCCGCACTCCGACTCCCCCTGCTCTGCCTCCTTGCTTCAGCCGAGTAGCAGGGCCATTGCATTGGAATAAACAATGCCATTATGGGGGCTGGAGAGATGGCTCAGCGGTTCAAAGCACTGACTGCTCTTCCAGAGGTCCTGAGTTCAAATCCCAGCAACCACAGGGTGACTCACAGCCATCTGTAATGGGATCTGATGCCCTCTTCTGGAGTGTCTGAGAGTGATGGTGTAGCCAGACATACAATAAATAAATCTTTTTAAAAAAATGGCACTATCTCCAGTTTGAAGAGCAATACTCTGAAACAGAAACTAAGCCAATGACATATTGGATGCCCAGGGCAGCCGGATCCTGGACAACATAAGCGAAGAAACAGTCTAGGGAGGGGATGGTGAGTAACACGGGGCCACAGGCTAGGGTTTTTGGACCATCTTAACTTTGGTGAGAAGGACAGCCACTTGAGGCCCGCAGAAAGAGGCAGGAGAAGGCACGGGCGAGCAGAGAGATGCCTTCCGCTCTGGGCTTCATCGTCTCAGCATAGTCAGGAGCTGATCGGTCCTATGCGCCTGGTTACCGGTTAAGTAACAGCAAGAGAACGCAGCACAGTAGTTTGAGAATTACTCTCTCCTACACATTTTCCCTCAGGATTTTCATCAGAAAGCACCTCCCCGTAGCCCGCGAACTCAGATTTCATAAAACCCAAGCTCCAAAGTCTACCCTGTGTGTGGGCTGAGCTCAGAGCCCTCTCAGTCAGCTCCCTCTTGCAAGGCCTGCCTGCCTTTCACAACTGCTGTCAGGATAAGATAAGACAGCGCACAGTACTTTTGTGCCCTCTACGGAAATTGTGACAAATGTCACTAAGGAAGAAAAGAAAAAAAGGTCTTTCTGGCCAAAACATCCTTCCTGGCCAGAAAGAGGCAGTGTTTGAACCTCTGCAGAGCACCAGGTTAGAGTACAAACAAGGAAGAGGAAGGAGAGGCTCTGCCTCCTTCAAGACCTCTGGGACTCCACCTTCCGGCCTCAGGCGTGGCGGACCAGGTGTCCACACTTCCGCTCATCTGTCGCCTGACCCTTCTGGATGCCCACTGATACCCTTACCCTCCTCTGGAAGGTCAGAGCGCGGACCCTGGAATTGGGTCAAAAAACTCTTTGGGCTTCCGGTCTCACTGAGTTGAACTCTGAGACCGCCGACTGGCCGCCGCTTTCAGCTCCTCCTCTTCTGCTGTGCGGTTCACTCACACAGTTCCATTCTTTGCTGCTCTCGCATCTGCACGCCTGCTCTGCAGGGCCTTTGCACGTGCTGCTCTGTGTGAGACTGGGAGTGGGAGGAACAGGGCGTGACAGATGTGCCCAAAACTGACCTTGCCACACAGAGGCGCGTGCATTCCCTTTCCTAGTAGACTTGTCTCCATGAGCATGCCTGTCCCTCTGTGGTATCTGCTCAGATGTAAACGTTAACCCTGTATGGGTAGACATTTTCTCTCCTTGTTCACTGGCATGGCTGTCGACTCTAGAAAACTGCCCATGTCTTAGGAGTTTCTCGGAGCATCCTTGTCGAAGGAGAGAATGAATTCCTGGCTTCTTGCCTAGGACTGAAAGAGAAATCCATCTAAAATGGAGAGGTGTGTAGTAGAGGTAAGAGCATGATCTTTAGAGCCAGCCTGCCGCAGATCCGAACATGTCAGCATTATTAGTTACCTGAGCACCCTGGGCAAATTGTGTTATCTCTGTGGCCTTCACTTTCCTCATCTAACAAAGAATAGTAAAGTCCATCTCAGAGCCAGACGGGGTGGTGCAAAACTGCAATCCAGGCAGCTACAGCGAAGGGCAAGAGAAAAAAAGAGTCCCAGCCCAGACTGGGCTACACAGTGAGGCCCTGTCTCACAACAAACAACAACAGAACAAGGTTGAACTTATTAGATTTTTATGACTTTCAACACACTTAATCCTGAGGCAACATATCTTGGTCTCTTTTATTCTGGAAATGAATGGTCATTCCATAGGGTGGGTGAGCAGTATGTGATGTAAGCCAGCCTGGCCTCGAACTCACGGAGATACACCTGCCTCTGATTCCCGGGAGCTGTGATTAAAGGTGTGTAGCACTCCTCCTGGCTATGTGCATACTTCTTAAGGGGAAAGTAAGTTATGATTTCTGATATAGTTAACTGGCAAAACAGCCCAGTAGCCCCAAGGAAGAACATGCCTACTGAACCCTTGGTGACACCTAGCATGTACAGAACATATACAACGCCAGTTTATGTGATCATGAACGTTTTGTGTCTGAAAAAAATTGAACCTTCCCCTTTGTGTGTCTTGAGAATGAGTTAAACTGAATTGGAAACTGTGTGAACTTCTCCTCTGTGCTTTTATTTTTTTGTTTGTTTATTTGTTTGTTTGTCTCCCAATACTGATTTGTATACTATTGGATATTAAATATAGAATTTAATCCCATGTTAAGATTTATATAATTAAGTGTTTTGGGGGGGGCACAGTTAATTTAAACTTATTTATAGGTGACTCTGAAATGTTCCAGTTTTCTTTAAAATATTATTATAGAATAATGCCTGGATAGGGATTTAATAGTGTTATTAATTTATTTACTTTTGTATTTTTGTTTTGTTTTTTTTGAGGCAGGGTTTCTCTGAGTAGGCCTGGCTGTCGGGGAACTCACTCTGTAGACCAGGCTGGCCTCAAACTCAGAAATCCACCTGCCTCTGCCTCCCAAGTGCTGGGATTAAAGGAGCGTGCCACCACTGCCCGGCTATTTTTGTACTTTTGAGACATGGTCTCACATTGTAGCCTAGGTTGGCATGTAACTTTATGGAGTCCAGGCTGGCCTGGAATTATTATATAGCCCAGGCTACCCTCAAATTCATGGGCATCTTCCTGTCTCAGTCTTCGAAGCACTGAACTCCTAAGCATGAACCACCACAACCACTAATGAAATGTTCTTTGGACAAGTTTGCTAAGTAAGCTTATAGAGGAAACTACAAAGAGAAAACATTCTTTAAATAGAGCAAGTGCGCCAATGAAAGAACTCTTTCTGATGACTATTGAAATTTAAAAATATATTAATTATGGTGCCCCAAAGATGGATCTGTGGTTTGGTTAAAAGCACTTGTTGCTCTTCCAGAGGTCCTGGGGTTGGGTCCCGGTAACCACACAGCAGCTTACAACTGAATGCAGCTCCAGTTCCAGGAGCTCCAACGCCCTCCTCTGGTCTCCCCCGGTACTGCATGCATTTGGTGTACATACACGCAGGCAAAACACCCATACACATACAGTTTTAAATGTGAATTACAAATGATCTTACTTAATGTCTAAAGCAGTTCCTGTCAAGACCTCTGCTTGACCTTACAGCCACATGATTAAAGGCAACATGTTCATTGCTCTAAAAGCAGCTTTACTGTTCAGCCAGGGCCATACGGAGATGACTTGATAATTTATATAAACGATGGCTCCTGAAACGAAAGCTTGTTTGTAGTTCATCAGTCAGCTCAGTTACTTGTAGGTTTTAAGACATGGAGAAGCACCCAATCTCTGGTTCAGCAGGTGCTTGTTAAGCCCCGCCGAGCCTCAGTGAGCAGAAAGACCACAACAGGGGCAAGACAGTATGTTCTCTGGCCTGACAGGTGCCTGACAATTGAAACTTGACCTGTGTCCCTCTTTTAATGCAGGTCACACAACTGGCCTCTCATTAAATAATGAGCGGCTATACAAGCTCGCGTACTCCACTGAAGTGTTTCTCGATGGGGGCAAAGGAAAACCGCAGAACAGCGTGGGCTACAGGATCTCATCCGACCTGGACGTCGTGTTACTGTGGAGGAATCCTGACGGTGACGATGATCAACTGATCCAAGTCACGGTGGGCACTTTCTACCAAAACGAAACCCAAGACTTGGCTACGATTAGGTGTCAGAGGCACATCACCCAGCAGCCCTAGCCTTGCGCCCCTGGTTATGCTGGGCTTCTTCTCTTTCCCAAAGACGAGCAAAGCATTCACAGTCTTGAAATTGTTGCTCATCAGTAGTGAGTGTTCTCCAAATTGTTGGAGCGGGCTGTTAGGAGCTACGTGCCCCAGGCTGCCGAGCAACTGGAGTCTGATCTCCAGGTCTACACAACATCTTAATGTGAAAGGGACATGGTATTGGAATCCATTCAAAATGTCCCAGGAGGATTTGCAATGCACATCATGCAAGGAACCGTGGGGGCTGGAATGGAGAAGCACTAGCGAGGCCTCGCTTCACGGGTGGGATTAGTAACCAGGGACAGAGCCTCTACGAGAAGGATATCTTCCAAGTATCCCACAGAATGGCAGGGTTTGGTCAGCCATGGCGGTTTAGATTTGTGAGTTTCCCTAATGTTGGCATATTGTAGCTCTACTTTCCAAGAACCTAACACAACAGATTTCTTTTAAAGTTGGGTAATCCTTCTGCAGGCTAATGTCAAATAGGTGCAGTGAGCCGAAGCTGTCCAGTAGTTTGGATGTTCTTTATAGAAAAGTTTATTGTAGCCAATCTGTTGCTGGTTTTTGTTTTGTTTTGCTTTTTTTTTTTTTAAAAAATGTCTGAAGTGGTTGTTGAATTTTCAAAGTTGGATCAGAACCTCACCATCCACTCCTCTGAGTCATTTATCGCAAGCACAGCAAGCTTTCCCGCAGAAGGCGTTGCCCACACCCCTGTACTGTACCTCCGCTGCCCACCTTCTGTTTAAAACCGCACGGTGGCCGAGTGGGGGGCATGGCTCAGACATGCTACAGACAGGGAAACGATGAGGCAGGCAGCCACTGCTCAGAGCAAGTCAGAAAGGTGGCGGTGACACAGGAGAGCCCAATTCAAGCCATGAGTTAAGATATCTGATGTTAAAACACCTTCTCCACTCTTAGAAGCGGGATGGCACAGCGAGCCTTTGTAGCTTTAGTTGGTTAAGGCTCGAGTCCAGCGACACAAGGGACAAGTGCCATGTGTCACGGTTTAGAAGGTGACAACCTCAGTTGGTACTTCTCACTACTTTGATTTCCAAGAGGCAGATGTGGGAGTTTGTTCTAAGAGTTTTCTTTCCTTGACCTTAGATAACGGCTGTCAGTGTCGAAAACGCGGGTCAGCAGAGAGGCGAGAAGAGCATCTTCAAGGGCAAAAGCGCGTCTAAGATCATAGGAAAGGACAACCTGGAGGCTCTGCAGAGACCCATGCTTCTTCACCTCGTCCGGGGCAAGGTAATGGCTCTGGTGTTTCCGTCCCGACTTCCTAGGGTGCTCCCGTTCAGCAGGTGTGCTCCCGTTCAGCAGGTAGTGCTCCCAGAGGATCACACTGTTACCACCTTTGTTCACAGTGGAATCATCTCATGAACTGATTAAAGGCTGTTGATCAAGCATCTCCAAAGTAAATCAAAGCATGCCCTGAATTCTATTCCTTACCCAGGTTCCATCTCATCTCATCTTTTCTCTCTCTCTCTCTCTCTCTCTCTCTCTCTCTCTCTCTCTCTCATTAAAATCATTGTAACAGGATGGCTTATGGATGAGAAACACTATTCCTAAAGTACATCTTATGAACTATAAATTAGAAGCTAATTTATGGAGCTATTATGAAGCTAGTATAACGCAGAAAATCATCACGGCATGATGTTTGGATAAGTTCAGGAAAGTAGGCAGATTCAGTTGGAAGGTTAGAGGGTACATAAATAATATTAATTGGTGAGGCTATATGTCTGGGCAAAGCATAAAAGTGATCTTTTGCTGTGTCGTATTGAAGACGCGGCAGCTTTCAAAATATGCAGATATCCGTTATAAATACGACTTCGGAAAGCATTAAGCACAGCTCAATGACTAGTGAATATTACAATGTCCACCTAGAATGCCAGTAAGGGAATTCTGTAAGCTTTCAGAGGTTTTATGATTTAAACCTAACTTATTTTGTGGTCTTAATATGTTGGAACTAAGAAGCAACTGGGGTCAGTTAATGGGATCAGGCATTTGGCATTCTGGCTCATGGAAGTCGTGGGTGTTTTATTCACGTTAGGGAAGATGGGGCGACACAGTTACAGCTGTGCTTGGCACGTCTCCAGAGCCCACCTTCTACACTCTAGATACCAACAAGTTCTTGAATGTAAAAAAAAGTCAGAAGCCTCTGTTGCAAACAGGATACAATTTTTTTTGTTTGTTTGTTTGGTTTTGGAGCCCTGACAGGAGTCCGGGGCAAGCATGTTCCAGCATCACACAAAATGTGACCTCCGGGCTCTCCAGGCTCCCTTGCCTGTCCTCACTACTCAGACTCTCTCCAGCTGCTCTCTCTCTCCCTCTGAGTCAGCAGGAGGCAAGCATTTGACACCCCAGCACTGTTGGTGCTTCGGATCCCTTTCACGGGTCTTCTCATTTCTCCTTCAGCCGTCTATAGCCACCGCTAATTTATAGCTTTCAGCAGGGAAACGCCCAATCCTTTTTATAGCCCAGCCCCTCCCTTCCCTGCTCTATGGCTTTCTGGCTTTCTTCCCCAAAGTACCTTGAGCAGGCCGGTAGGTCCACAAAGCTTTTCTCACATCCCTCCCCCAAGCCCACCACCTCTTGGGATTATTTCTTCTGAAGCTTGCCCCGGTGCAGTCTAATTCTCTCATGCAGTAGCAACGGGTTTCTCACGAGCAACAATTTCATCTTTTTCTCTCAGTGCATTCAGCAACGGCTTATGGTGAAAACCTAATGAACATAAAGTGGTGGACACGGGAGTTGATGCGAGGCTAAATAAGCCAGACGTGGCTTGTGATTCCTTAGTGACAAGAGACCGCTGAGCTTGCCGCATGCCGAGCTCTGCCTGAAGGCACTGTGAACATTTGTGTCCTGGGCTACTCGGAGTCCTAGGAGGCTGCTGCTGGGTTGATACCATCCTCCGGTGACGGAGGAGGATCTGGAGTTCTAAGGAAATTTCCGAAGGGCACAGAACTGGCAGGTCATGAAGTCGGCACTTAGAGCAAAGTCTGCGCCCTCCCCTCTATGCTACCCCGTCCTCACATTGCAAGCCCTCCTGGGCTGACTTGGAAAAGCCCTTCTGTCATTTTTCACTGTATGAATTCATTCACTTGATTGGCGTAGGGCTCAACTTTATCGCCACACAACACAGTCCTTTTCTTCTCTGGACCTCCAAAGTGGCAAGCTTCTTGAGTCCATTAAATATTAATTGCATTTATCATCTTAACCACAACCTATCATTTTACGGTGCTTTTGCCCGGAAGCTGAGTACAAAGTCTTGTCACACACACACACACACACACACACACACACACAAACGAACTGGATGCCCTCGGCGACCAAAGGCTGGAAGAGGCTGCCACATCACTATTTTGGTGACACCAATGTGCTGGCCCAGTGGCATCTGTGGCCTGTGATGACTTGCTGTCGCCACAGGTTAAAGTACATCATCATATCTCTCTCAGCTGTGCGATAAAGAGCTCAGAAAAGGCTCTACCCTGTAGACTAAGGAGCCAAAAGGGAACTTCCGGTCACATCACTGTGAGAAAGGTCGTTGTCATTTCAGATTACGAGGAGAGAAACTAAGGAAGCAGAGAAAGTGCTGATGGGCAATCTTCTTAGAGGCCATTTCTACCCTAAGCCAAAATTAAATTCTATTCAAAATTCCTGGGATTTCTAAAGAATCTTTTTCTTTCCTTCCAGGGCCCCCTTTTGTCCTTTCCCCATTCAAAGCTCCCTGTTTACATTGTGAACAAACCTAACAGAACATTCAGATACATATGCATGGTATATTTTCTTGTTCCTTTCCTTTTCTTTTTCTTTTTCTTTTTCACTTTCCCCATATGTAAGTGCGTGGGCCCAACCTGACTTTTGTCTACGTGGAATAAACTAATCTGGGACCGCGGCAGCTCCCTGCCCAGTTCCTTGGCACTGAAGGATGAAAGGTGCCTGCGCTCTTAGCACACTTTCATTCTTGGCCTGAAACGCTCATCCGGTCGACTAGATAGCTTCCGGATTCCACCCTTGGTTGCTTGTCTGTGTTGATGAAATTAAGTCTTTGCCTCTTCCTTTGCATTGTTTCCTGGGGGTGGATCTCTCTCTACTGTCCGGCTTCACAGCCCCTGCTTCACGGGGTCGGTCGGTGTGTGGTAGCTGTCGACATCAACGTGGAAGCTTCCGGGTTCTTCGCCCATGTCTTCATTTCCTCCGACAGCACTTCTCAACTGTGCTCTGCCTTAGATAAATATCACAGATGAGATGGCGACTCCCTCATTGTCACGATCAATTCAACTTATTTCCGTTGTTTAGGCAACAGATGTAAATTTGCCTTCTGTAATCACATCCGTTTGAGAGGGGCATCTTCCTGAGGGAAAACTATAGTTCCGAAGGGGGAAAAAATGGCCCCTGGCTTGACCACACGATGCTGGCTGTTTCCTTCCTGGTAGTCTGTCTGGCCTCGCTCTGAGTTCCTGCGTGGAAAGCTTAGCTTACTGTTCTCTGGAAACTCTGGTGACTGAGGATTCAGATCCGGGAGCCTTAGCACTTGGAAATTTAGGACTCATTTCAGAACTAAATGAAGTTATCAGCTTTATGGCCTGAATGCCATAAAACATAGTTGGTTCCTCTTGTGAAAGAGTGAATTTGAGATTACTGCTGTGGCAGTCACATGGGTCAAACTTCAAAGTTCCAGTTTATTAATATTATCATTGTTGAGTAATTTCAGTGCCTGACAAATATAGATAAGAATGTTATCTTCACTTTGGATCAGATTGGTTTTTTTTTTTCCTAAAAATTCACAAGTTCATGCTTTTTGGATTAATTACTTGGAAAAAAATAACACTGCAGCGTCACCGTATTAAGACAGCAAGATGGATGTTAAGAGGTGATCAGTAATAGATGAGTGTGTGACCTTAGCTGTAGACTGAATGCAAGACTGGAATCTTCCTGCAGTATAACCAGAACTCCAAGAGCTCTTTGCAGGCTAGGGAAGTGGGAGCTAATGAAGATAATGCATTAGATTCCCCAGGTAACGGCTTCTGAAGCGTTTTAGACTCTGACCAAAATATCACCCTCCATCGACACACACCATGGCCACCGTCTAAACACTTCCGACTTTCCTGGGCCCGAGAACTCTAGTTATAAGCCTTGTGTAGCCATGTTATCCAGAGATACCTTACCCCAGGAATATGCACTGGGAACTATAGTGTCACTGTTATGGGAAGGAAACACCGGGCATCAGCGTAGGGCATCCGAGAGCCAGTGTGCATCCGAGAGACCGCCAGTGGTTTGTTTGAGAATACGATCCCTGGATTTTCAGACAGTGAAGTCACTGGCACAGGTCCCCTTTAGCCAGCACAGACAACACTATTCCAGCCCTTAAGGATTACGCAGTGTAGTGACTAGAACTGATCACAGATACAGTATCCGGCAAACCTGTCACTAGGCAGGGTATGTCTAGGAAGTAAAAATAGAGATTTGAAGCACTTGTGAGGTTAATTCAGACCCAACATTGCCTCCTGAGACATGAGAAATTTTTAGGTAGGCTGAATTATTCAGATCGGTATTAATTAAACTCATTGCATTCCTGAGCTTGCGGTTTTTTTGTTTGAAATTCTGATTTTGTTGTTGTTGTTGTTGTTGTTTGGTTGGTTGGTTTTCTGAGAAATGGATTGGTGGGGGGCAGGGCTGCTCTGCACAGCTTCTGCAGAGCGTAGTATTTTCACAGGGAAGACATATCTGTCCTCTGCTTCTGAACCATGGGGTGTGTATGAAGTCAGTAGAAGCTGAAACTAATAGGCTGCTCTCTAAAAACTTCTCTGTGTTTTTTGTGCTGTTTCTTATAGATGAGCCAAATTCATTAAAATGATAGAAGATATGGGGCCAGTCAGTGTGGGGGATAACAGGGAGCCGAGTCACTTCCTGTTCCTGCCAAAGCTCCTCCCTTCAACCTCCTCCTCTACAGCTTCCAATGAGCACCTTCTGCAGTAGACGCACCCCCTCCCTCCTGCCGCCTCTGCACAGCCTTCTTCCTGAGGCAGCGCCACTGCTCTGGAAACAGCTCGGTGCTCTGCGGCTTGTTCATGGGCATCATGGCCGTGCGTGAGCAAACCCAAGTGAGCCCTGGTCATAACCTACCGACGTCCCCCCATTTCAGGAACGTTGACTGTCATTTGGGGCGATTCTCGTTCTCTTCCAGGAACCTTTCCTCCACTTCTGTTGGTTTATTCGGCTTCTGTTTCAAGCAGAATGACAGGTGGGAAGTGTTGTGTGCTGTGAAGGAAAAACGATGACTCAGCTTTTCTCCCCTACACAGTCCCCGTTTTCACAGAACTCCTGGGCTCTCCACAGTGACCATCGTGCGTAGAACCTTCATTTTCGGCTCCTACGTTTCATTTCCTGATGATCTAGCTTCTCAGAAACGGAAACTGCTTTTCACAAGCGAGAAATCACAGCTTTGCGCTAGCAGAATATTCTCTCCCATAATCAGTGGGTGTGAGAACCTGGCTTCTCCAGCCACGAGTTAACTGAATCTGATCAACAAGAACCTGTGTCTTCATTTGTATTTCTCTTCTTCCCCTTAGGTCAAAGAGTTCTACTCCTATGAAAATGAGCCCGTGGGCATAGAAAACCTCAAGAGAGGCTTGGCTAGCCTGTTCCAGATGCAGCTAAGCTCTGGGACCGCCAACGAGGTACTCAGTGACAATCCTAAGCACTCAGTATCTGGGTGAAGGGCCAGAGGCACTCCTTGCAATCTCAGCTACTTAGGGGCTAAGGCCCAGTTTTAAGCAAAGGTCTTCATAGATCATTATCTTTAAGACCGTCTGGCGACTTAATGAAACCCCCATTTTTTTTTTTTTTTTTAAATATGGATGAGGCCCCTTGTGTGCCAGTAACCCCTGCGACAGGAAGAGACACGTGAATCCTAAGAGTTCACTGTCTGGCTCTGTTGATCCAGTCAGCGAGCTGCAGGTGCAGCAAGAGAACCTGTCTCAAGTGAATAAGGCAGAAAGTGATGGAGGGAAATACCTTCTGTGGCCTACATATATTCGTGTGGATGTGTGTACACATACACAGAGTTGTGCACACGTGCACTTACCACACATGCATACATAACACACACGTATCTCCCAAGCAATAATAAAACAAAATATAAGAGCTGGAGATAGGATCAGAAGTCAAGAGCTGAGGTCTTGAGGCCCAGTTCAAGGCCCAGTGCTACAAATTAAACAAGTAGGTCGTTAAATAAGCCAACCGACATCTTATTTGTCAACAGGTATATCAAAGTGTCTCTAAGCGTTTTTTGCCTATTGAAATTCCACAGAAAATTATAACTGCTTTTAGGATCAAGCATTGTCTTAAGAAAGTTGACTTAAGTTGGATAGTCAGATTTCACTTACATGTGAAATGACTTATTGCTTAAAATCAGAGTTAAGGAACTGGAATCAGTCATGTTAAAGGAACTTTTGGATAATTGTCAATTATGCAGAAAACTTTGGGAGATCCAATGGCTGTTACGTGTCTTTGTCCTGTTGCCTTGTGGGAAACATTAAAAATACATCCCCTAGGTTCATCCCAAGGACGTTAAAATCATAGATAAGCAATGAGCCGGGCAGCTGTATTTTAATAAGCTCGGGTGTTTGGAATGGATCAAGTCCCCTAGTTCAGAGAGGAAATAGAAGTGAGTTAGAGAGTCCGGTGGAGTCCGGCTCTCCGACTTGAGTCAAGTTGGGCACCAGCTTTCCTGACCTTAACTCATCCAGCCCATGAGTAGAGGAGGAACTGGGATGGCCTGGTTGGACCAAGGGAATGTGACTAGCTTACTAAAATAGCAGCAGGCATGGGGCTGGCAGGGGGCCCAAGGGGAAAGCTCTCGGGAGCCGAGCAAAGTCTATTTTGGGATGTTTTTGTCTAAACTCAGATTCGTATTATGAACGACAATGAATTTAGTTAATCTCACGACTTTCAAGAGTTTTTGACCATATTTCTCTCTTAAAAAAAAAAAATCACACACACCATCTTGATATAGCCTTTAAAAACATTCCCCCTCACCAAATAATTACCCACATGGCCAGAGAGTTCAGTAATGGCCAAGCTGTTTATTCAGATCCCAAGCTCCGAGAGAAGCAGGCTGTCCATGCTTCCCGGGAAAGCTGAGGAGATGTTCTACGGCCTAAGCAGACAGTGGGATTCGGCGTCCTGTAAAAAGCCTTTGAGGACTTTTTGTTTTGTCATCCCGGGGTAGGGTGAAGTTCTCAGTGGCATATTAGGGAACCCAGGAATCTCACAGGCCTCCTCCCGTGAGAACGGAGGCGGCCCACGTGGCACCCCAAGCATCCTGCTCTTGTTTTCTGTTCCAGGTAGATATCTCTGGGGACTGTAAAGTGACCTACCAGGCTCAGCAAGACAAAGTCGTCAAAATTAAGGCTCTGGATACGTGCAAAATTGAGAGGTCTGGATTCACAACGGCAAATCAGGTACGGGAGCTCCCTGTGAGGTCTCCGCCAACGGCGCTCTGTAGAGATGTAAGACGATAGAGAAGCAGCAAAGCAATACGCCCAGGAAACATTGATCACGTTTAGCTTAGGCTATATCCTTACAAACACCACCTGAGGAGACATTTCAGTGGGTTGTGGGTGCTCTCGTGATGGGAGATGGCGTAAAAGAGGCACTCTTTTGAAAATTGAAAGACAGTTGCTATTTGATTCAATTAAAATTTAAGGAAAATCACTTTCTACTGATTCACTTACTTACTCGTGCAGGTGCTGGGCGTCAGTTCAAAAGCCACATCTGTCACTACCTATAAG
Organism: Apodemus agrarius; assembly: GCA_964023405.1. NCBI lineage: Eukaryota > Metazoa > Chordata > Mammalia > Rodentia > Muridae > Apodemus > Apodemus agrarius. Next base: position 23,449,479 of record OZ030007.1, read on the forward strand.
ATAGAGGACAGCTTCGTCACCGCCGTGCTTGCTGAAGAGACCAGGGCTTTTGCCGTGAACTTCCAACAATCCATGGCAGGAAAAATAGTGTCCAAGTAAGACAGGAATGCTAAAACTGTTATTTTCCTTCATGTATTGTTAGAGTCAACATTTTCTTTTATATATTATTGTATCTGATTTGTGGGTGTGTGTGCATGTGCCCACAGGGCCTCTTCATTCTGACTGAACTCCTTGCAAAAATTGGGTCCAACCTGTTCATAATTTTTCTTTTTTTTTTCTTTTCTTTCTTTCCTTTCTTTTTTTAAATTCCGAGATTTAAAAAAAAAAAAAAAAAAAAAGCCTTTCCCGGTTTCCTCCCTCCCCGAAAACCTCCCACCCCCTGCCTCCAAGAATATGCCCCTCCACCCGACCCATTCCCACCTCCCCCCCCTTGATTTGTCGGGGCACCCATCGAGCCTTCACAGGACCAAGGACCACTCCTCCCACTGATGCCCGACAAGGCCTTCCTCTGCCACATTTTTGGCTGGAACCATGTGTACCCCTTGGTTGATGGCTTAGTCCCTGGGAGTCCTGGGGCATCTGGGTAGCCGAAATCAGAATGTTCTTCCCATGAGGCTGCAAACCTCTTCAGCTCCTCCAGACCACCCTCCAACTCCTCCATTGGGGACCCCACGCTTAGTTCAATGGTTGGCTGCTAGCTATGACCTCTGTATGTCGTAATTTTTCATACAGTCTACAGTAGCACATAGGAAATACTAGTTTCAGCACAACTGCCTGTCTTTTGATGACAGAAAGACAAAATTCTAGGAGAGTATGTCAGATAAAAATTACCATTGAGACCAGTTTTTGGAAAATAAACTTTCTGACTGTGTTGGTTAATGGCTGACACCTGGTTGCCTTGAACACGATTTTCAGAAAGCTAACTCAGAAGAGCTGACAGGCCTCCCATGTCTCCTCCGGCCTCCTGACAAATCTTCTTTCCTCTGTTCTCTTGGCATGGTATTTTGAAAGACTAGACCTACAACTTCCAAATATTTGAATAAAATAGTTAGACCAGAAAAACTGAACAAGATTATTGGGGTTCATGTTGTCTCTGGAGATGCCATAGATTGCATGTATAAATGGATGAAGTTAGTTGGTTTGGGGTTTTCTGAAAGAGTTGCAATTTTAGTATTTTCCCTCCTCTCACACATATAAATTCTTACAATGTGATGTTTCCATTCGGTGTTGCACAGGCAGAAACTGGAGCTGAAGACAACTGAAGCCGGCCCAAGAATGGTGCCTGGGAAGCAAGTGTCCAGCGTGATTAAAGCCGTTGACTCCAAGTTCAAGGCCATCCCCATTGTGGGGCAGGTCCTCCAGAGTGTCTGTAAAGGATGCCCTTCTGTAAGTGAACAGACTGGGACTGATGCTGGATTGTAACTGTGCTCCCTCTGTCTGTCTGTCTCTCTGTCTGTCTGTCTCTCTGTCTCTCTCTGTCTTTGTCTCTCTGTCTCTGACTCCCTGTCTCCCTGTCTCTGGCTCTAGCTCTCTCTCTGTCTGTTTCTTGGTCTGTCTCTGTCTCTCTGTCTCTCCCCCCCCCCCCATTTCCTTCCTTCCTTTCTTTCTGCAACAGAAGTTCTTTAGAAGAAGGAACCAATCATTTTAACACAGCATGGTGATTTACCTCGGAGTTAACAGTCACACGGATAGAATTCAACATTCTATACAATAAAGGGGGAGGGGGAAAGCCCTCGAGCAGGGAAGATATCGGCTTGTTTCAAAAGTGAAAGACGCCACTAGTTAGCAATACAACTGCTCTCCAAATCATTGTATGGTAACTGTAGCATCTGGGGAAATGACCCTTTTCTCACCCCCACCCCCCCCTTCAAGCACAGATACAAACTCTGAACAGTGCAGATCCCAGCAACAGCACGGCATGGGACTCCACACAAGCAGTGCCGTAGGAAGAGTAGGGAGCTCAGACTGCTTGAAACTCTGCTTTGCAGTGAGGTTGGAGCAAGGTAGAAAACACTGGCAGGGCTCACTTTGCCTTTCCCAAATACCAAATCCCCGGCCGTTAATGAAACTTCTGCACGCTTGCCGTAGCGAGCTCAAAGCCCGGCTTCAGATGTGCTTATCACAGTCTTCAGTGGACCCTACACATCCAAACATCAGCCGGCTAGTGGGCCAAGCTCCCGCAAATCCAGCTCTAGCGTGGCCCCAGGGGAAGCAGGCCTGTGTATTAGCTGCTGGCTTCACACAGTGTATGGGATGGGATGGGTGGAGAGACCATCGAAGCTCTGTAGAGAACAATCGGGAGCCGAGGTCTAAGGCGGCTGCCCCTGTCGCTGTGTTTGCAGCTGGCGGAGCACTGGCAGTCCATCAGAAAGCACCTGGAGCCCGACAACCTGTCCAACGCCGAGGCCGCGCGCAGCTTCCTGGCCTTCATCCGGCACCTCCGGACAGCGAGGAGAGAAGACATCCTCCAGATTCTGAAGGCAGAGAAGAAAGAAGTGCTGTAAGCCACACTGTTACTCAGGGCCCTCTGTCACGAAAGGGCTTACCCCGCCACCGCTTTCTCATTTATTTTTTTAAGATATATGTGCATGGTGTGTACGAACACTGCGCTGCATCTGTGCATGAGCGCCGCGTGTGCCTGCTGCCCGCGGAGGTCAGCACAGGGTGCTGGGTCCCCTGGAACCCAGATGGGCGCTGGGAATCAAACTAGGTTCTTCTGCTAGAGCAGCGGTGCCCTAAGCCACCGAGCCGTCGCTGCAACCCCGTTAGATTTATCTTGAGTAGGAAGGACCCGCTTTCGGTCTTCTGTCCTATTTCCAAAGCAGTGACTCTGCCGGCCTGCGTTTTCTAACAGCTGAACCACAGGTCAGCAATTAATGCTCACTTGACCAGAAACGCACCAGCAAGTTTTCACACGGATTCTCACGACTATTGTTTTGTGTCCACGAGTCCAAGTTAGCATAAGCGTGTGTGTATCATGCTCTGAGATGGGGGCTGCCTTCCTTCCACGGCGGAATTGTTTTCTCAATTTATTAATCAATTTTGTTTGTTTAATGGATTTTGAGACAAGATTTAACTCTGTAGCCCATTGTATTCTAAAGCTTATTATGTAGCCCAGGCTAGCCTTGAACCTGGATTGATCTTCCTACCTCAGCTTTCTTAGGGCTGGGATTATAGGGGTGAGCCACTGTGAGCATGAACTCAGTTTGTAATATTTATATCCATATGTTCATTAGTGTAAAAAAATTACTTACAATTTTTTATCATGCCTAGACTCAATTAACTAAAGATATTTTTCATGACCAGTTTTTAACTACAATTTTCTTCATGGAAGACAATAACATACCCATTGTGAACAAAATAGAACTATACAATGGTGTCTTTTTTATTTGTAAAGGGCAAAAAATCTTGTATATGAAGTTAAAGTAGTTTTCATTTTCTATCAGTAATGAATGGTGCTTTAGTTAGGCATTGAAAAATGTGTGTTTTAGTAAAGCTAATTGGAGAAAAATTCAATTTGAGACTTCAGATTGTATGTATTACCTCACATAAAAGTCATTTGAGCCTGATTTATGACATTTACATAATGTTAACTTACACATCTTCAAGCATATTTTGCTTAGGTGTGTATAGTGTAATGGTTTGTATGTTCTGAGACAAGGGGAGAGGAGAAATTCCAGTAGAATAAAGTGGTCCTCTGTAACTGCCCGCAGTTACATGGAACCTGGACGGAAAGCTGGGGATAGAGCGGGCTTGTGAGAGAGAATATGGAGCCAAGACAAAAGCTTTTCTGATCAAGGTCCAGTTTAGTGGGGGTGGGGGAGGGACCTTCCCCCAAAGGCTGGAAACTTGTCCGCAGAACCGCCATTGCTCAGCAGGTGGCTAATGCCTCTCGGGAAACTGCAGGTCCTTGAAGAACAATGGGCTTCACCTTGGTCAGAGAGCTCCACCCTAGGTGGAGGGGATTATGGCTGACACAGGAATTCCAGCTCAAAGGCTGGGAGAGGAACTTCACCTTAGTCATGTCAAGTTCCTGTCAGGTGGCATGGCACTCCAATAAGGCTCTCTACAGTCCTTTGAGAATGTATTATTTATAATTTTTGTTTATAGGGAAAGCGTGCTTCTTTAAGAAGTTCAAATGAACAGAAGCTGGGAGTGGTGGGGTGTGCCGCACTTTCCTCCTCGCAGTAAGCGTGATATCCACGGTGATGCCTGTTTTACAGCCCTCAGCTGGTGGATGCTGTCACCTCTGCTCAGACTCCAGACTCGCTGGAAGCCATCCTGGACTTCTTGGATTTCAAAAGCGACAGCAGTATCATCCTCCAGGAAAGGTTCCTCTATGCCTGTGGATTTGCCTCCCACCCTGATGAAGAACTCCTGCGAGCCCTCCTTGTAAGTCAGGGACACTAGGAAAATGGTGACCATGGGCTGCTGGGTAAAAAATGATAAACAAAACTTAAATGGAAGCAGGTATCAAAGTAGATCCAGTCAGAGTTGAGGCCAGAGGAGAGAGCCCTGCTAGCGGTCACATGGCTGGCCTCTCTTCTGTGCATTTACCAGCCCAGTCAACCTTCTCACTTAGGGGCTCTGAAGTGACCAGCTCGACCTACACTTTATGACAACCTGAAGATTACAGCCACCTACCTTATCATGTGGCAAAGGACAAAACATCAGAGCAAACAGTTTCTATGATGCTTCAATAAGCACTTAGGATTACTTTGACTTCAAAAATCTTCATGCTGTTTCTACATACACATTGACATCTCCAGTTCATATAAAGAATATTACAGACTTTTGGGAGTTCTTAGAACAACTGATCAATCAAATCCTTGAACCCTGAAGGGTCCACAGACTGGGAGGGTAAGATCATTTGGGGTCGGGCAGTCTAGCAATCCTTCATGCAAAACTAGACAACGCATTTCTAAGTGTCTCAAAAACAAAATTCTGAGGTTTCTGTCTAGAAACACAAAGTCATTTCCCCAGACCTTGGTTACTTTATTAGCTGAGAAGTATCCCTTTGGAAAGCTGAAGTGTCCTGATAATCTATTTGACCCCTGTTTGGCCGCAGAGTAAGTTCAAAGGTTCCTTTGCAAGCAACGACATCAGAGAAACGGTTATGATCATCATTGGAGCCCTAGTCAGGAAGCTGTGTCAGAATGAAGGCTGCAAGCTCAAGGTAAGTGCCACAGACTCGTACCCACTGTGTCCAGACTGTCCAGTGTAACGCCACAGTCTCGTGTCCACTGTGTCCTGCCCAGTGTAACGCCATGCTGCTGACATCCAGGCAGCGCAGTGTGACGCCACAGTCTCGTGGTCACTGCGTCCAGACTGCGCATGCCCAGTGTAGCCACACTGCCAACCTGGCCACTCCCCAGTTCCCAACTCGGCATCGTTCCATCTCACACACGTTACAGCTTAGCTGCTCTTTAGCGTTCTTGCTTATTTCTGTCTCTTTCTGGAATAGAAGTTCCACACAATGATGAATCTTTGTTTATCAACACCAGTTACTTAAAGGATGGCTACTACATAGATTGTAATCAATAAATGCTCTCTGGAAATCAAATCACCCATCAATTTTTCTACTAAATACAAATTCACTGATAGTCCTCTATGTCTGTATTCAGGCATTATTTTTGCTTTTGTTTTTGTCTGTGACAAACTATACACACACACACACACACACACACACACACACATACACACGTGTGTGTATTCGAGGTAAAATGTGATGCTTCAAACATCTATGTATTGTACAATGACCAAATTGGGTGATTAGCATATCCATAACCTGCAATACATACTATGTCCTTAGAATAAAGACATTTTATATTCATGGTATTTTGAAATATAACATACAAATGCTATACAAATATAGTATTAATTATAGTCATCATGCTATGCGGCTTTCCATTTCACCGGAACTGTGTATAATAACTACATATGAAAACTCAAGTGGGTTAATCTAGTGATATCCATTTAAATGGCTGTTTTCCTACTTTACAGCTAACTACATGCCGCTCTCTTTCTCCCCATTAGGATTATGAGCACGTTCACTCATACTTTTCTTCTGCTATTTTCTTCAGTCTCTATTTTCCTCTGCTACAGAAAACCATGACTGTGTCATCTTTTCTTCTAAATGCTTGTTATTAAAAACAATATGGAGAATCACTATTGAGACCAAATGGTTCCACAGGGAGCGGCCTATGGATAGAATGCATGATAAGCATGCAAGAAAAGTCTACAAAAACACAGATATTTCATGCTAGAAATTAAATTTAGTATTACATCTAAGACACCCGAGTATGACAAATCCCTACATTTCCAATTTCAATAATTATTAAACAGCTGATTTATTTGATCAATTTCTGTGTTAAATATTGTGGGTAAGGATAAAACCCATATATAAAATACCCAGGTATCATTATTTAGTGAACACTGACTTTATACTAGGCACGATGCCAATCTAATATAAAGATTCACAAAATATCATACCACTCTCAATGAAATCCTTGTCTGTTTATCAAATACAGTGATACCAATATAGTGATTCCCTGTACATATGTGGATCTTCCATTTGAGATTTAACCAGCCATTGGTTAAAAATAGTAATGGAAACAGATGTTCATGCCCATGTATTCAGCACAGCATAGGCATTTGCCCGGCAGTCACCTCACATTGAAGACAACAAACACCCCTGAGAGTCCTCCAGTAAGCAGGGTGGCTCATATAGACAAGCAAATACTCATCAGCCTCGGTACCACTCAGTATCAGTCCAGGAGGTCCAGGAGCCAGTCCTCATCAATGCCGTGGTATTAAATCATAAACACATGATCTGGGGATCTGGAACCACAGTTGTCTTTTGTTTGGGGTGCTGAGGAAGTTTTCTCCATATAGAACAACTGAGTTAAATCTGGAATCACCCTTCTGCATTTAGAGCATGTTGAAGACCGTCCATTATTAATCATGCTCTGCTTCTCTAGAACACGTAAGCATGCGTTTGAGGAGACTCCGTGCCTTAACACGTGTCACATGGCAACCAAAGCCAAGCTCCCCAGGAGCTGAGGTTGTTTTCCTGTCTGAGTGTTGTAGTGGGACGTTTGTCTGAGGTGTGTGATGTTTTAGGCAGTGGTCGAAGCCAAGAAGCTAATCCTGGGAGGACTTGAAAAACCGGAGAAGAAAGAAGACACCATGATGTACCTGCTGGCTCTGAAGAATGCTTTGCTTCCCGAAGGCATTCCGCTCCTTTTGAAGTATGCTGAGGCTGGAGAAGGGCCCATCAGCCACCTGGCTACCACTGTTCTCCAGAGATACGATGTCTCCTTCATCACGGATGAGGTAAGCACCTTGACTCTCTGCCACATTAACAGAAGAAGGGGGAAAAAAACCAGTTGTGGTAAACCACATGTTATCTACTCTCAAGTCGCTTTGCTTTAATTAGTTAATTAATTAACTAACTGATTAATTAATTAACTGATTAATTAACTGATTAATCAGTTAATTAATTAATGTTTTCCCCTAACAGTCGCTCTTTCGTTTAGAAATAATTCTTCATTTGTATTTCAGGCCCTACATTCTGAACAGCTATGTCCTGTAACCCAAAGCATACATATTAAAACACATTTTCTTATTCTAGGAAACAAATTCTAGTAGCTCAGGCCAGGTAGCTCAGCTGGTTAGGATGTGATGCTGAGAAACAAACTCTCTTTGATACTTCTTTGCATTTCAGGATGCTGTTAAAGTCTGAAACAGGTTGAACTATGTGGCCTCACCTGCTCATGTAGCATTTTTCCGGAAGCCACCTACGTTAGGATTTTGTCAGAGTGAGTGTGTTTCGATATGAGTTTTCCGTGGGAGTGTCCACCACTCAGGACGCTCCCTGCAGGGCGCAGCCGAGTGTCCTCCTTCCATTTTTGTGTGAAAGACATTTGACTGTGAAGCACGAGGCTTTTAAGAGAGACCCAGTTGCTTGTTCTTCAGTGGGTTATTTAACTCCTACAAGTCTGAGAGCAAGGATAGGAAGAGATAGAAAAAAACAAGAGGCAAGGAGAACAGAAGAATATAGCATGATGTATGTAAAGATTCAAGGGAGGAGTTGCAATCCCTTATATTCTTGAAGGAACTAGTGTAGTCCCATGAAACCTGTGTTGATTCCTCCTGAGGGCAATGCTTCCATGACCTAATAATGCTGCACCGGACTCCACCTCTCAAGTGCTCAGCCACCTTAACACCACCGACAGATGACCTTTGGAGGGACACATTCAAACCACAGACACTGCTGTAGAAGGTGGATGTGGGGGCAGGGATTATTCATGAGTTGGGGTTGACAATATTTGGAAACGGTTTTGACTTTTTATGATGAACATAAAACAGCTACTAGAAACTAGAATGTTAAATTTTCTTTTAAATAAGAGAGGAAAGGGATCCGGGGTACTTTATTGTAAGAATATACCAGTTCATATGGCTTTCTCCCCGGTCCCGCCCCCACCCACCTACTCAGAGCCCCATTGCACGGCAGCAGCCTTCGGAGTTTCTATCAGATGTTATCAAGCACTGTTGCTGCAGCACATGAACGACAAAACCTTACAGTGGATCCACAGTTTGCCACACACGATGTGTCTAAAGTGGGTTAGGGGCTATGAGGCTATGTGTTCCCAGCAGTCATAAATGAGATGCAGGAGGCATGCCCGCTTTTAACCTCCTCTTCCTAAGAGACATTCGCATCATTTCTGTTCATGGTCCAGTAGCCTCGCCACAGGGCATCAACCTGACTGATGGTTGTTAGCTTTTCTAGCAACTGTAATAATAACTCAGGAGTATCTAAAGAAGCACTCGCTGTTCTCGCTACAATATCAGTTTTTAATTATTAGATCAATTAGTGAGTGTGTGTGTGAGTGTGTGTGTATGTGTGTGTGTATGTGTGTGTGTCTTCTCCAAGTTTGCACATCATGGCAAACATGAAGAGTTCAGAGAGGAACCTTTTGAAGTCAGTTCTCTCCTTCCACCACCTGGGTCCAGAGAGTAAAACTCATGGACATCATCAAGGTTGGCCACAGACCCCTTTATCTGTTGACCCACCTCATTGTCCCTACAATAGCAATTTAAAAACCCTGTGGATGTGCTAAACGTAAACATCTCCTACCAGGTGAGGAAGACCTTGAACAGGATCTACCACCAGAATCATAAGGTTCACGAGAAGACGGTGCGCACAACCGCCGCTGCTGTTATCCTAAAGAACAACCCATCCTACATGGACGTGAAGAACATCCTGCTGTCTATCGGGGAACTGCCTAAAGAAATGAACAAATACATGCTCACCATCGTGCAAGACATCCTGCGTTTTGAAATGCCTGCAAGGTACAATGCACCTCCCAGCCTCTCCTTATGCAAGCCTGTCTGTGTATTGATACAGGGCCGCAGAGCTAGTGACCATGGCCCGCTCGTTACACTGGGCAGTGTCACATAAACCTAATGAGTGTCAAGTTTCCCCAAAGAAACTCTTGAGTGAGTCAGATAAAACAGCTTTCCTTTTGCTGGTTGCGATTTGGAACTCTGGGTAGGACTGCTTCTCTGAGTATCCATCCGCTCAGCATTGTAAAAAAAAATTATATATATATATATATCACCAAATGTTAGTAAAGTTTTAAAGTCTAATTGCATTTTCAACAGGACTATTTTTGTAAGTAGCACAATGAGACAAAGAAAGTTCTTTTATCTTAACTTTTCAAACGGGAGGTTTTTCTGAAGACTTTTATCACAGCTCCCCAGAATTTGCCCCTCGGGTTGCAAATCTTTTTTTTTTTTTTTCCGTTTTTACTTTGTTTTATTAAATTTTTATTTATTTATTTTTTTAGAAATAGAAATATTTATTAAGAATGAGAAGATATTCCAAAGAATTCCCATTCTTTGAGTTAGAACAGAGAAAAGGCATAATCTCAAATAGGCTGGCTCTCAGGACCCTTCATCATCATTTATATGACAGCCCGGGTTGCAGATCTTAGTCATGGCCCAGGTTAAGAGGAAGGCAGGCTCTGAGGAGCTGCACCGGGTGACTTCCCTGTGCTCAGTCACTCTCCCCAAGCACACTCCATCGCAAAAGCCACCTTCCACGTTCACTCTGAATGTCACCCCCCTTAGGGCATCTCCCCGCAAGGGAGGAACAGGACAGTCCGAACAGGAGCAGGAAGGAGTCCGGGACGGTCTGGCCTGTGGGGGTCAGACACCCCTGTTTCTCTGTTGTTATTCAAGACTTCTTGGAGGAGCACCCCGGGGTAGCCCATGCCTCTGTTTTGTGAAACATGTCATCCGGGGACAGGAAAGAGCGGGCAGTGGGACAGACTGCAGCCTGGCAAATGGAAAGAAGCCATTGTAAACACTTCAGGTTCCCAGAAACGAAATCCTTAGAGCAGGATGGGAAATTAGGGTTCACCTTGCTTGGCGTGTATCTCTTTCCAGCGTACGGGCATTTTGCTTGTCTGTCTGTCTGTCTGTCTATCTGTCTGTCTGTCTGTCTTTGTTTTGTTTCCTGGCAAGTGGCACCAGACTCCACTGACTCTATGATGGCAGGAAGATCACTGCCACTAAGGGAGTCTGTGCCACTGTTCAGGACTTCGTTATTATGTCCTGCTGGAAACAGTGCCTTCTTATTGGCCCTGGGTTTGTATCTGGAACGAAGCAGACTGTGTCTAACGCTCATCCACATGAAACGAACCCTCGAATATTTGAGAACGTGATCTTCTCTCTTCCAAGCTAAAAAAATCTAGTGACCCGGTGATATTGATGGATAGAGAGATTATCAATAAAGAGCCAGGCCTTCCTTGCAAAATGCTTCTGCCTCAGAGTTACTCCAGTTGATTAGTTGAGAGGGTTGATGTGTTGTAGTTGTACCGTTACTGATGGATTAGTGCGAGATCATGAGAAACGAGGAGATCTCAATGCTAATTCCATAAACACAACACGGGCGTGAAGGACGAGCTAAAGCTTTAGAGGAGAGAATCATTCTCCTGTGGGCTCTATTGGGCTTTGTCTGTGGAGGAAAATACATAAATAGCAATCCTAGAAGTTTGTGGTTTTATATTGTCTGCCAATGATGATTTTAGAAAAGGAAAGAAAAAGTAAAAAAATAAATAAATAAATATGCAGCCTCCTGTTTGGCACAGCTTTCTTGAATTCATATACAGTTTTACAGTATAACCACGATTATTCAAAGAACATGAGTTCTCTGCTCCCAAAGTGCCCATCAGTCAGCGAAGGCATCTCATGCTGGGCATCCTTATGCTCTGTCCCTTTGACACCAAACTAATGCCAGCTATCCGAGGAATGAAGGGGACAGCCCTCATCTTGGCACTGCCAGAACGTCCTTGGGTCCCGCAGTGGCATGAGAACTTCTCTTTTTTTAAACACTGGGGGGTTTGGTTGCATCCCCAATTTGATCTGGGAAACCTTCGTTACCGTGAATGAAAAGCCTTCTCTTCTGAATTGCAGCAAAACGGTCCGTCGAGTCCTCAAGGAGATGTTTGTTTACAATTATGACCGTTTCTCCAAGAGTGGATCCTCTTCGGCCTATACTGGCTACATAGAACGTATGTGACCCCTAGAGCCTTCTCCTCCCGCCCCGCCCCCTTCCCCGACCTTGCGGGGACTGGGACTGAGTCCGTGGTTCTTGTGTCATAGGGAGCCCCCAAGCAGCATCCACATACAGCCTTGACATCCTCTACTCTGGCTCTGGCATCCTGAGGAGAAGTAACCTGAACGTCTTCCAGCACATCGGGAAGGCGGAGCTCCACGCTAGTCAGGTACCTCATGCCCAGTGAGAGAAACCTGTCTGAGGGAAATGCATATATTGAGAGTAGCATTACAGAATCTATTTTATATCTTACAAATTAGTGTGTAAGTTAATGGTGGCTTACATACATATACATATTTATATATATTCTGTTACACACACACATATATATCCTGTTTTATATATATATATATATATATATATATATGTATATATATATATACAAAATTGAAGTTGTGTCAGAATTTGCTAGTTAGACTTTCATTCAGGAATACATTAGTTAGATATACCTAAGTATTTAATTTTATTCTGTGTTTGCCTTTTCATTTATCTCTACTGAGACTGATAGCCGGTACAAGAACCGTCAATGTACAAAAAAACAAAAAAACAATGTATAGCTCTTAAAGAATCAGTTTCTATTTCCACAATACTGCTAGGAAAGAAAAGAATCAAGTATTGTGAGCAGTTGAGAACTGGTTGAATCTTAGTCCTAAATTAAATGATGATTCATCTTTACTGTGCACCATACCATCGCTTTGGTTTTATGAATATCAGATTATAGCCTTCTAATTGAAGTTATTCAAGCCTCAACGACAATCCATTGTTATGGAAACTTGGGTAATCACCAATATAAACTCATCATCCCGTTCAATGGGTTCAATGGCACCACGGTCAGAATCGCATACCTGCCATGCCAAGGCATTGCCACCTGCTGCCTCATGTGCCCTGGGAAATGCCAAGCGCACAGTGGTTAGAGCCTGGCTATGCAGGATGGAAAATAAGCAAAATTCCTTACAGGCCGGTCATCTGGGTGTGAGCTTCCTCAGAGTGTGGCCTCATTCTTGTGGTGAGGGATGAAAGTTTGACATGGAGGGGCGTGAGTGTGCCCTCTCAGAACAGCTGACTGGGTGGAGCACCCGTGCCTCTCCATCTCCTGTCAGAGGCGTGTGAAGATGGCAGGTCTGCTGCTTGAGACAGCTTGGGGAGAGTAAGTAAGCACCTCAGGGGATGCCCTCCAAGAGGCCTGCGGCCTCTGTAGGCCATAGCAAGGATCCAAGCTCCGTTTCTGCCACAGACTAGCTAGGTAATAGTCACCTGTCCTCACCTCGTCTACCAAATGAATGTCATCTTCCACACATCCGGGGGCAGTTGGGAAGAGTACACGGAGAAGATTAATCTCAATTATGACAGACGTGAGATTTAGTTTCTACTCTTGCCTAGTTGCAGAAGATACTTGGGGTTTAGGTCCTGAAAACGGTCTATCTGCAGCTCAGAGAGCTCTTCATGCCCCCACGGAGCAGGTGGGGGGCCGTGGCCATCAACCGTGTGCCCTTTCCTCCCTAGGTGGTCATAGAAGCCCAAGGGCTGGAAGGCTTGATTGCGGCCACCCCTGACGAAGGAGAGGAGAACCTTGACTCTTACGCCGGCATGTCACCCATCCTGTTTGACATCCAGCTTAGACCCGTCACGTTCTTTAATGGATACAGTGACCTGATGTCCAAAATGCTGTCGGCATCCAGCGACCCTGTCAGCGTGGTGAAAGGGCTTATTCTGCTCATAGACCATTCTCAGGTAATTCTCTACCTCTCTCAGCCTGCAAGTCCTTATTGAGTTCCTGCACGCGCGCGCGTGTGTGTGTGTATGTGCACATGTGTGTGCACAGTAAGCACATCTGCACTATTAGATCATGTGGAAGCCAGTGGTCAACCTCGGAAGGCTTCCACAATTGCTATCAAGCTTTTTTTTTTTTTTTTTTTTTTTTTGAGAAAGTCTCCCACTGACTCGAGCATGCTCAGTTAAGCTATGTTGACTAGGCAGCGCGTCTCAGGTATTCTCCTGTCTCTGCCTCCTAGCACTGGGATTATGGGTGTACACTAGTGTGCCTTGGTTTTATGTGAGTGATGGGGACTGAAATCAGGCCTCGTACTTGTGCGGCAGATGCTTTACCCAACTGAGCCTCTCCCAGCCCAGCAGACCTCCTCCCCACCCCCTGTCTCCATGGGGATGTCCCCACACCCCACCCCACCTGACCTCCAAACTTCTTGGGGCCTCCGGTCTCTCAAGGTTAAGTGCATCATCTCTGAATGAACACAGACCCGGCAGTCCTCTGCTGTATATGTGTTGGGGGCCTCATATCAGCTGGTGTATGCTGCCTGGTTGGTGATCCAGCATTTGAGAGATCTCAGGGGGGGCGGGGGGGCGGGCTAGTTGAGACTGCTGGTCCTCCTACAGGGTCGCCCTTCTCCTCAGCTTCTTTCATCCTTCCCTAGTTCAACATCAGGAGTCAGCCGCTACTGTCCATTGGTTGGGTGCAAATATCTGTATCTGACTTGATGCGTCTTCCGGAGTGCAGTCACACTAGGTCCCTTTTTGTGAGCGCTCCATAGCCTCAGTAATAGTGCCAGGCCTTGAGACCTCCCCTTTAGCTGGATCCCACTTTGGGCCTGTCGCTCAGCAGACACATTTTAAACGTGACTAGAAAATACAATGTGCAGATTCTGGAGCTCACTCCCTGTGCCTTTGGTCCTCCTGCTACTGCTGCCCTTTCCCCTTTGCTATAGGGAAGTACCATCTGCTTCCTCTGTTATTAGCCGCTTAGTGGAGAATGCCTGCGATACAGCAGAACAGAGCGGGTATTACCTGCAAGCACGATTTTTCTGCACTGGGGAGGCGGAGGTATCTTGTTTTTTTTACTCTGAATGCAGGAGTTGAGCTACCTGGCATTGGCATCATTTGTGATGACAGTGATTATGAAAATCAGTGTGGTGCATCATTTTGATAATGTCAAACTAGTGAGGGTCTGAGCCCCTGCTGGCCCCAGCCCTTGTATCTGGCTCTTAGAGAAGCTTGCTCATTCAGAGAGAACACACGTCTTTTCCTTTCCTTGACCTTGTCCTTCAGGATTTTGTTTTCAGAGCTCCTTGGTGCTAAGTCTTACAGTTCTTCCTATGTGGAACGGTTTCTATGTCTAAGATACAGTGGGCTTTTGGTGATTTGTCCAGTTGGATTTTCTGAGAGCCAGAGAGGGTTCATCTATCTGCAGAGCCCTAGAGACTAAGTGTGAGATGCTTACATTTTTTCCTTGAATGTTTTGATGTATGTCCCACCTTAGCAGGTTGATATTGAAAAATAGAATGTTTCTATGTAGCGTTTTTATGGGACATTGGCACGAACTCTACTTCACACATATCGAAGCACTCCATGGAGATTGACTTTAAGATGTATGTTCTATGGGACTGGCTTCTTTTGGGCTGAGGTGACATCACCTGGCAGTCTGAGCTTGAGGTTGGCTTTTAGAGCTTTCTTGGTGTGACCTTGGGAAGAAAGCTACTGAATAGCTTCAAGACATGGGTTTCTGCTACAAAGTAAAGCAGTTCAAACAGACTCGAATATTTTCTCAGCTGTATTGCTCTTCACCAAATTATTTGAAGATTCTGGCTTTTTTTTTTTTTTTTTTTTTTTTTTTTTTGGCCCTGGTTATGAAGTCATGGGGTTTTAAGGGCTGGGGAAATCTTTGCTACTGCATTTTGTTAGAACTCACCCCGAAACATCAATGGCTGAAATGAAATATTACTGTGTCTTGATCCTTATTGCTCCTTATATAAGTTCGAGGCAGTAATAAATTGCAAAAATGATTGGACAGATGGGCTTTTACAGTGCAATAAGTGTTTGGAAGTAGACAGCCCAGTGTTCACACAGAAATCCTCAGGGACCGGAATCTGGGCTTTAGCTCTGCCTGCCTCCTGTGACTCCTTTTTTCATTTTTTTGAGACAAGGTCTTAATATGTAGCATTGGCTGGCCTGGAAATCACTCAGACCAAGCTGGCTTCAAATTCACGATCTGCCTCCCGGGAGGACTAAGCGCATGCGCAATCATGCCCAGTTTTACTGTGACTTTTAACCTCACACTTGTCACCTGTGACTATGTGATGGATGGCCATTCCCCTTCCGGTGCAGAAAACCCACCCCCTCTGCCCCTAGTTGAAGATCTGGGTGCCCATTCAGAAGGGCTGGTAGAATCCCACTGACCAAAATCCAAAATGGCGTCACAGAGCTCTCTCCAGGGGCCAAGCAAGTGGTACTTTGCAGCTTGGCACTGGGTATACGTCTTAATTAGGGTTTTATTGCTGTGACGAGACACCACGCACATGACGACTCTCACAAAGGGAAGTATCTAATCGGGGTTGGTTTGCAGTTTCCGAGGTTTGGTCCATTGTCATCATGGTGAAGCGTGGCGGTGTGCAGGCAGGCATGGCGATGGAGAAGGAGCTGAGAGTTTCATGTCTTGATCCTCAGGCAGCAGGAAATGACAGTGGCACCCGTCCTCCCACAATGCCACAGCGCTGCATATTGCCACTCCCTATGAGCGTATGGGGACCATTTTCTTACCACCACAGTTTAGGTGCGCTCTGAAGAAGAGCGCATCTCTCTTCATCTGAACGAAGAGAAGGAGAAAAGCCAGAGGTGCGGCTCATTCTCTCTAACCCCCAAGGCACACATAAATAAGCACTTGGAGCTGGCCAACCTGTAAATGGCAGGGGGTCAATATTTCCACCTTCAACTGATACATCTGTGTCGACCCGTGATTGGTGAGTGTAAGCGGCCATCAGCGGTATATTGAATGAGCGGAGCTGTGTTCCTGTACAACTTTATTGGCAAAATACAGCCAGCGAGGCAGAGAACCTGTGGGCTACAGTTTGTTAATCCCTGATTTAAATTTTCTTATACGATTTTTCTGTTCATTAAGATAAGGCACCCTGGGCAAGGTGTGGCCAACGAGAGACTGCCTCTTCAGTTTTAAGCATGAGCAGCGTCTGCGTGTGTCAGGCTGAAGTATTTGGCAGATTTGAGGTTATTTTACAAATAACTGAGGCTCTGGGCTCTGCGGAACGCTCCAGGGATGCCTTCCTAGCCTCAGAGGCACACCCCACTGCAGGTCAAGTGCTGACACTGAAGGAAGTACTGGCGGCTGGCAGCCGGTCACAGCTGCCAGGCAGATAGGATTACTCAGTCTCCGTCTCTGTGTGTATCTCTCTCTGCGTCTATATGTGTGTGTCTGTTTGTTTGCCTCTCCCCCTCCCCCCACTTCTTGAAGCGAGGACTTCAGTGTATGCTCTGTCTCCTTGGCAGTCTCCCTCAGAATGGACTCGCAGTCTGTGAGACAAAGAGTTGTGACTGTGCCACAGCTGTGACAAGCAGCTGAAAAGCCCCAGCCTTCGACACAGTGTGGGCAGTTCTGGCTCCAAGTGCAACCATGAGCTGTAGCTCCTATCTGTGAAGAATGTAGATCGGCCATGTTTAAGCCACCTATCACGTGCGTGGCTTTGGGCATAGTGGGGCCCACGCTCTGTGAGTCCCACTTATTTCATTTCCTTACAGAACCAGAACCGGTGCACTGTAGAGTTTAGTCCCCTCCACAGAGACAGGGTGGTGGGGTGTGGGCCGGTTGGTTTGTCCTCCTAAGTGATTTCAGTAGAATTCACTGTGACCTTTTCCCTGAACCCTTTGTGGGGGAGAAAAGGAATCATTTGAGAGAGACAAAGTGTTTCTCTCCACCACTCTCCACAGCAGGGTCTCCTCACACAAGGCCCTTTGTCTGAGAACTGTGAAATGCCCTGTCTTGTGGCTGGGATGCTTTGGCATCCAGATGATCCCAGTGGGAAGGTGGAGAGCTACATGTGAGGGTCCTACAGAGCTAGATGATTAACAAGGCCATGTGTTTCGAATCAAGCAAACAAAAGATTATGCAAGAAAAAGGAATATTTCTGAGGCAAGGATGCATTATGTGGCAACAGACATGGATGTGGGGTGCAGTTGACCCCCGATGTCTCCCCTGTTTTTCATAGGTCTAAGCACACATTTGGGTGTGACTGTTGTGGATTTTACAGGAGAGGTTGTGTTTTTTTACATTCATTATGAAGCATGACGTATCCCCTGTATCCAATGGCAACCACACTTTTGCCCTAGAGTGAGTATAGCTTTGAGCTTCCTTAGGGATGCTGAGTCATGTGTCCCAGCCCTGGCACTGAGCACCCTGCTCTTCTGAGGGGTGACCTTCAGAATGAAAGCACTTTCATATCAAGGTCAAACTTTCTTAGTCCACTGCAGTATGAACCAGTTCTCTGGAGTTTCCCCGCCATGTTTGGTTCTCTTGTTTGTTTCAAATTCAAAGAGAACAGCACAATCCTTTCTAAAAAGCACAATCATGGCATTAGTTCCTATCCAGAGCATGGCTTTTTTCTCTTTTGTCTGCCTGTGGCAGCTACACAAAGAGTTTAGTCATGCTATTAGCTGCCAGGGACTCTTAGCATCTTTGGAGGAATACCAGAATGAAGGGTCCCAAACAGTGTTTCCAGAAACACTGTAACAGTCTGCACTGCTCCAAGCATCAGATTCCAGTCTCATGAGAAACCTCTTCAGAAACCCATCCAGGAGGGTCACTGTGCCTTTGCGGAATATGTTGGAGTTTGTGCTAGGCTGACCAGTGTTTGGATGTCATTTCAAATGTCAAACACCAGGGCACTGACGCCTATCCTAACCCTAACCCTAACCCTAACCCTAACCCTAACCCTAACCCTAACCCTAACCCTAACCCTAACCCTAACCCTAACCCTAACCCTAACCCTTACCCTAACCCTAACCCTAACCCTAACCCTAACCCTAACCCTAACCCTAACCCTAACCCTAAACCCTAAACCCTAACCCTAACACTAAACCTAAACCCTAAACCCTAACTATAACCATAACCAAAACCAGAACCATAAGACTAACCCTAACCCTGACCCTAAACCCTAACCCTAACCCTAAACCGTAACCCTAACCCTAAACCCTAACCCTAACCCTAATCCTAAGCCGTAACCCTAACCCTAAACCCTAACCCTAACCCTAACCCTAACCCTAACCCTAACCCTAACCCTAACCCTAACCCTAACCCTAACCCTAACCCTAACCCTAACCCTAACCCTAACCCTAACCCTAACCTAAGGTTAAGTTGTCTTCCTTTTCTTTCCTAGCCTGATCTAGGCAGTTCCTGGAGTTTTAACGCCACTCTTGGAGTTTTCATCCTGCCTTTGTTTGCTTGCTTGCTTGCTTGCTAGAAGATGCAGATGTCTGTGTTTACCTAAGCATACAATTAGCAAAGGGCTTAAGGACTCGAACAGATCATTTTGTTCAGTCATTTTGTTTCCAAGAAAGCCACAGCTAGGTTTCTGATGGAAATACCTTCATCCTCTTGGTTCGGTGGTTCTCGAATTTAGTTGTGTCAGAATCACATGGAGGCATAGTGGAAGCAGACTCCTGGCCCCACCCGCGGGGTTTCTAAATCAGAGATCGCATCTTGAAACTGTTCCCAGATAGTGCTGACTCCCTGCCTAAAGCTACGCATGGAAAATGAATGGCCCCTCCGGAAGAGAGGCGAGGACTGAAGGAAAACAGCCTTCTCCACTGTGTTTCTGAAAGATGTGTTAACTTATTCTGTGTTTTTGCTTCTAGGATATTCAGCTGCAATCTGGACTAAAGGCCAACATGGAGATCCAGGGTGGTCTAGCTATTGATATTTCTGGTTCAATGGAATTCAGTCTGTGGTATCGGGAGTCTAAAACTCGAGTGAAAAATCGGTAAGCATAATGCAACAACAACCACAGCCACGACACAGCAGGGATATGTCTGGGTTGCTGTTTAACCTTCAGACTGTTTCCAATCTGCACTTTCTGTTTGAAATGTTTGTAAGCCACGGGACCAGAAACTACTGTGGGAATTCATTACTTTAATAGCATCTTAGAAACAGGTCAGTGTGAGCACCGAGCTGAGCACTGAGGAGAGTACTGAGGTGAGCACTGAGGTGAGTACTGAGATGAACACTGAGATGAGCACTGAGACGAATACTGAGGTGAGCACTGAGGAGAGTACTGAGGTGAGCACTGAAGTGAGTACTGAGATGAACACTGAGATGAGCACTGAGGAGAGTACTGAGGTGAGCACTGAGGAGAGTACTGAGGTGAGCACTGAGGAGAGTACTGAGGTGAGCATTGAGGTGAGTAGTGAGATGAGCACTGAAATGAGTACTGAGATGACCACTGAGGTGAGTACTGAGCTGAGTTGAGTACTGAGCTGAGCACTGAACTGAGCACTGAGATGAGTACTGAGCTGAGCACTGAACTGAGTACTGAGATGAGTACTGAGCTGACCACTGAGCTGAGTACTGAGGTGAGCACTGAGTACTGAGCTGAGTACTGAGATGAGTACTGAGATGAGCACTGAGCTGAGCACTGAGCTGAGCACTGAGCTGAGTACTGAGATGAGTACTGAGGTGAGCACTGAGATGAGTACTGAGGTGAGCACTGAGCTGAGCACTGAGATCAGCACTGAGATGATCATTGAGGTGAGGAGCACTGAGATGAGGAGCACAGAGATGAGCACTAACACGAGCAGAGCACTGAGGAGAGCACTGAGCTGAGTACTGAGCTGAGTACTGAGCTGAGGAGCACTGAGCTGAGTACTGAGGTGAGCACTGAGATGAGCACGGAGACTCTTCCTGCTTTTGAAGACATCCTCGTTCATATTTGACTTCAGCAGTTGACAGTCGTCTTAGTTGGGCTGAGGATTATTGCATCTCTTAGTTTATAGCCCATCCTCTGGGGAAGTTGGGGAAAGAACTCACACAGGATCCTGTACAGAGGGCAGTGAGAGGTGCTGCTCACTGGCCTGCTCAGCCTGATATATATATATATACACACATATATATCTATATATATATAATCTCCCAGGAACATGAGCCTGGGGTTGCACCGCCCACAATGAGCCAGTGAGCTAACCCATATCAACTGCTAATTTTACTAATGCCCCGCAGGCATGCCTGCAGGCTGATTTTATGGAGGGATTTTCTCCATTGAGAGTCCCTCTTCACAAATGACTCTAAAATTGTGTTGACACGGAGCTAGCCAGCAAGTTGGTCCCTTGTCAGACTGATGCACAGACATCTTGTCGATACACCATAGCCTTTCCTTTCTGGTTTATCCCCGAGATCTCATATTAATATTGCAACATAAAAGTTTAAGCTTGCCTC
Source organism: Apodemus agrarius (assembly GCA_964023405.1). NCBI lineage: Eukaryota > Metazoa > Chordata > Mammalia > Rodentia > Muridae > Apodemus > Apodemus agrarius. Next base: position 23,470,325 of record OZ030007.1, read on the forward strand.
TGTTATTGGCATCAGTCTCTCCTCACTTGCTAATTCTACTGGGTTATAATAGAATGATAATCTCATTTTTAACCAAATCGAAACTTTTCATTGTGTATCCTCATTGTCACGAGCACACTTTCACATAGGTGCACGCTGCTTGCTAAGCTCATTCCCCCTCCACCACCAGTTGATGGCCTGTTTGAGACAGAGCCACAGCAGCAGAATCCTTTTGTAATTTTCCAGACAAAAATTAGCATTCCTCTTCTTAAAATAAAAAAAAAAAAAATCATGGACATGTAAATCTGATTTCACCATGAACATAATTTCCTACCATTTAGCTGAAGTTTACAGTTGCTTAAACTTGTACTAGATTTTTGTTTGTTTTTTTTTTAACCTCTTCACTGCCAACCAAGTCACATCCCCTAGTCTCTATCCAAGCTGTCTGGTTCTCTAAGTGACCACTGCTAAAGCCACCCTGCCTATGTATACGTATCCCACCACAGGGACGGCTCTCTGTCACACCGCCCTCTTTCATGTCTCCTGGCAACCACATACATGCCTCTAGCAAACCCTGGGAGAAATGAAATGATGGAATGGAGCTGACACAGCTAGCCAACGGAGACCGGTAACAGCAAAGTCACCGTACACGCCGGCATCTGCGCCATGTGTTCATACTCCTTTCCAAGAAAATGTGGATAATTCTGGGACTGAAGAAGGACTGGGTTTCAGGCATGATTCGCCTTGGTTTTGGGGACACACCTTCCAAACAGCTTATATGTGATACACACTTAGCTCCCATCTCAAGAATTCGAGGCAAGGGAAACCCAGGGAGAAGGCGAGTCCTCTGTGGCTAATCTCTGGCATCGCGGTGCCCTGGGTTCAACCAGACTTTACGTGCACGGAGGTCACATCTCCATTCTTAAGTGTCTCCTCATGGTGCCATGAGTGGAGATTTGCTGAAGTTCTTCTGTTCCTCCTCCTGCTGGGTTCGACAGTAAGAGATGTTTGTTAAACTCGCAGGGTGGCCGTGGTGATAACCAGTGACGTCACAGTGGACTCCTCTTTCGTGAAAGCCGGCCTGGAAAGCAGCGCGGAGACAGAGGCCGGCCTGGAGTTCATCTCCACGGTGCAGTTCTCACAGTACCCGTTCTTGGTTTGCATGCAGATGGACAGGTCTGAGGCCCCGCTCAGGTAAGACGAAGGCTCGCACGAGGTCCAGAGACTCTCCTGCCTCACCAAGGGCTCGCGTCCATCTTCAACATTCAGTGGGAGACTTAAGAGGAGAAGGTAGAAACCACGTAAGCAGGAAGTTATCATTAAAGAAGAGAATGATAGATTAAAACAAGGAAAACCAAGGGCCCATGTTTGATATGGGATTAAGTCATATTTAGTCTAGAAATAACTCTTTAAGGAAAAAAAAAAGGATTCAGCTTATTGTAGGAGTCACCACCTAGTTTCAGGAATACTACCTGTGGCTTTTGCGATCTGGTATCTTTTCAATTGCTTCGTGGACAGACCACATCTGGTCATTCTTTTCCTATAGCCCAAGGGAACCCACAGTTATTCGTACCACAGCAACTTGGCCTTGTTTAAATTTGGACTCACTCTTGAGAATTTGACATTCTGAATTCTTTTTTAAAGGGGTCCTTAAAAACCTACCATACAATTGTCTATGTGTCTACACCGTAACTCTTCCATTCTGGGCTGAACTCTCACTAACACCATGTCCTCGCATCTAATTGCCATTCTTTGCAGCAGAACTATCCTGTAGAGCAAGCATGATTTGAGTCTATGCAACACCCAACTCCTCCATAGTAGTTAGGAAGGTTTTCTTGAACATTATCTAACGGTAAGCTGTAATTTGTACACTTGAACTAACAAGTCACAATTTACCAGGCCAAAGTTGAGTACCTTATTTTACTGGGATTTCATGACTCATATTTTAAAAAAATACATCAATGACTTAATTACAAATACCAGGGTTTTATATTTTCCTGGAACAAATAATAGTGGCTTATGTTCAGAACTTCTGGTGTTCACTGATATTCCCTTACGGTTATTGTCTGGAGTAATTCCCCATAAATACATGCAGTGACCACAAACCCAGCCACTGCTTCACCATGTTGCTCAGACCACTCGCTGGGTCTATTTCCCTCTAGACAGTCAACCCCGTGGAACTCAGTGCTTTGAAGGGGAGCACCCTGGAAGTAGGGGGCAGCAAGGTCTGTAAGGCTTAAGAGCACCCCAGGATTTCAGTCCTTCTTTCCAGAACAAAGCATGGTAGAATTCCCAAACTCCATCCAGTCACAATGTACTTATTGGTATCAGAAGAAACAACACTAAAAATGTTTTAAAGAATAGTTCCTACAACTCTTCTCCTGACAAAGCTTCCCAAGCAGGGCTGAAGCAGGGACCAGCGTGGGTGACTTAACTGGGTGTAACTCTCTCTGCCCTTCCTCTTCTTGCTATACAGGCAATTTGAGACAAAGTATGAAAGGCTATCCACAGGTAAGGGCTATGTCTCTCGAAGAAGAAAAGAGAGCCTGGTGGCCGGATGTGAACTCCCGCTCCATCAAGAGAACTCTGACATGTGCAACGTGGTCTTCCCACCTCAGCCAGAGAGCGATAACTCCGGAGGATGGTTTTGATTCCCGTGGGTCCATTTCCGCGAGAATGATGTGCTTTGACGTTCCTAATCCTTGCTCTCGGGAGAGCACAGTGTTTACATATTTACCTGTATTTAAGATGTTTGTAAAGAGCAATGGAGAACTTCAGTTGATTAAAGTTGAGCCTATTCAGGAGATGACCCATACTGTCCCTCTGAGTCACCATATGACACTCAGCAACATGCCTGCTTCTTGTACTTTGCAAAAGCCCTAACCAGCACAGTGAGTCTAATTGTGCGCTGAGAAAGTAGTATTTGTATAAAACAAAGACAAAAGAAAACAAACAAACAAAAAACAAAAAACCACACCATAAAAGCTTAGGTAAATGTGAATTTGATTCAACAACTTTTCAGTCAAAGTGACCCCTTGACAACCTCAAGTTTGCCTTCCACAAAGCACATTGCCTAAGAGGGGCCAGGGTGGACGGAACCCAAGCAAACCATTTTTCTTTTGTTGTCATTTTGCATGTCTTTCTTCTCTCTTTACTTTGTTTCTTCTTCTGGTGCATATGGGAAAGTTTTAAGAAAGGATAGAGATAAGACGTAAAAGAATTTTGTTAGTCAATCTCAAGAATTAATATTTATGTTTTCTGATAGTTTTATAACTGTGAAGGTAAGAGACAGAATTAAAGCATACTGTGACATGTCTCTGCTAGCCCCACAGTGAGACCGCTTGGAAGTCATTCACCCTTTTAAAAAATGGAATTATCATAGAGGAATAAAAATAATTGAGTCTCAGAGCATCCATTAGACTTTTCTCTGGGTGTGTCTTTTTGATACTGTAATGTGCTCCGTAGTCCTTTGTAGGGGACACCCTGGAAGCTGCTACTTTATCTATACCTCGATTGTTGAGTGGCAGGAACTCAATTTGACTACAATTTATGCCACATCCAATAACAATTGGGAAAATTGTTGCCTCAAGAAAATGATGGATTTGTATTTCAAAACCATGAAATTAAATAAAGACCATGTTTATTTATACGAATTAAAAGGCCACACCAAGCAGTTAAACATATTTATTAATAAAGCAAATGTGTTTATTATCACACCTCCCCAAATGTCAGGTGTTTGTCCACTAGACAAATGGAAGTTTAAAATGGAAGTGGAAACACATAAAATGGAAGTTTGGCTGAAGTAGAAAATAAATTGTGGTGATAAAAAATAAACACGTGTCATTTGCTGAGCTCCTTTTGTCTTGTATGGCTTTGAATCCACGATCCTCGGATCTGGCTATTTATGAGCCCAGGGGTGCCCTGCACTACACAGCCTCTAGGTGGCTAGCCAGCTCTCTGAGGGAGGTGGACCAATCTTTGCAGACCCGGCAGTTTGCAAGCAACGCGCAACTCAAGATTTCCACAAAGTGACAAAGATTGGCACACTTGTGCTGCCCATAGAGATGGGCATGTTTATCTTACTGAAGAATGGGAAAATGAGTCAAGAATTGAAGGTGGGTGGGAATGCGGATGGTGGTGCGTTGGCTTTGGGGGAGGCACTCTCCTGATGCTGGGGGTTGGACAGGTTAATCTATGGCATAGGCTGGGGGTGTGGGGGGGCATGGGCTGAGGAACTTCAGTTCTAAGCCTGTGGAATAAGCCACAGCTGCCTCTGTGGTATGTAGAGTAACCATTTCTCTAGAAGGGACAACTCTGGTACATGGATCATGAGTGTCCCACTAGCCTGGCTGAACCCAATCACAGACGAGGATCCATAAACCCAAGGCAAGCAATAGTCCCTTTTTAGATAAACAAGATAGAAATTTAAGAGACCTGGACTCTATGTCTGAATAGGAAACGAGGTATTTGAGTCAGAAACATAAGTTTGAACCTACTTGGAGTCCTCTCTCCAGCCCTGGACACTTTACTGCGGTACCTTTGTGTTTTGAAGAGGTTTGGAAGCTGTGGGATACTCTTAGGGTGCATTTCCAGGCTCTGCTGAGCCAGCACCTGCTTACATGCTTGAGGATCTAGCCAGCTTCTCTTCCATGAATTGTGACAGTCATCCCCTGTCCTCGGTTGCAGGAAGGCTCATGATGAGTTCATCTCAGACTAGCATTTCAAGTGCTCGGTAGACTTGCAGGGTTCGAGGCTACTATCTGGGCAGTTAATTTATTGGTGGAGAAACTGAAGCACAGAAGACATTTTCTGACCTAGAGAAGGACGGACAGAAGACATTTTCTGACCTAGAGAAGGATAGAATTGGGGCTCATTTCTGAGCAACATCACCCTAGGATCTGCTGTCAGGAACCACTGTCCTATATTTGTCTTTAAGTTTCACATATTTACTGCTAAAGGCATCCAGGTGATAAGTTGTGTAAAGATGCAACAGAAGCTACAAATTTTTGAGGGAGAGCCCTACGTGCTCGGAACGCCTGTGTTCCTCTGTGGATCCCGGTCGGAATGGCTGTTGGGAAGTCCTTTCCCACTTTCTGTATTATAGGTCTCTTTCTTTTTCCTTCTTTCTTGTACCAGAAGTCCCTTCCTCTTTGAAGAGTGTGTTAGGTCCAGAAGCAAGTTTGAACTCTCAATAACAGACAATCATTTTTGGCACAATCTCTACAGAATTAGAATTTACACACATTGCCTCGTCCGTAGAAGTCAGTATTTTAGTATAATTGCGGTGTATTGTCATCACAATCATTTTTAGAACATTTGCGTCATTTCAAAAGGAAATCTCCCCCCCCTCTTTTAGCCACTGCCTCCAACCCTTTCATTCTCCTAACCCCAGGAAGTTAATAGTCTGTTGGCTCTGAGCATCTCCTGCTAATGGGCGAGACGTGTGACCTGCTGTGTGAGGCTGGCTTCTTTCACTCAGCGCCGTGCTCTCCATGCTGTCTGGACTGTAGCATAATCAGTGCTTCATTCTATTGTCTGGCTGAGTAATGTTCCATCACAGAGATGTATCTTTGGCTTACCTGTTCATTAATGGAAGGACACAGGACATGATCCTCTGCTTCGAGGACACTTCAAAATAAGCAGAAAATGTCTGCAATGTGATAAACACGTTCATCAAAGTAGGAGGATACACCATTGACATAATGAAATCAATAGCGTTTCTATATACCAATAACAAGCTTTCTTAGATAGAACCCAGGAACAAAATTCTGTTCACAATACATTCAAAAAATTCCCAAGAATAACCGTAACAAAGAAGGTAGCAAGCCTCGGCAATAAAAACAGAAAGACACCGTTAAAAGAACCTGAAAGCCATACGAGAAGATAAAAAGACCTCCCACGCTCGTGGATGGGCAGAATTAGTACTGTGAAATGGCTACTTCAAGAAAAGCAATCTACTGTGTGCCTCTGCTGAATTCCAATGCCATCCTTCACAGAAGCAGAAAAAAAGAACTCAGGAGTTCACAAGGAAGCACAAAAGACCCAGAATAGCGAACCGGGTCCTGAGCAGAAAGAGCACTCCTGGGGTCTCGGTAGAGCCTGACCTCAAATTACACCACAGAGCCTTTGTACCAGAAACAGCAAGGTACAGACACAAAACAGATGTGTGGACCCATGGGACAGAATAGAGGATCCAGAAATAGACCCACTTAACTATAGCCACAGAACCTTTGACAAAGGTATCAGGCACACGGATGAGAAAAAAGACAACTTGTTCAGCGCACGGTGCCGGCACAACAATGAAACTGGATCCACATCTTACACACACACACACACACACACACACACACACACACACTTTCAAAATGGGTCAAAGACTTTAGTGTAAAACTTGGAACTCTGAAACCATTAGAGAAAAACTCAGGCAAGATATCTCAAGACACAGGCATAGGCACAGACTTCCTATAAAGAGACTCCAATAGAGCAGACATAATCCTAAGAACTGGCGAACAGAATTACATTAAATTAAAGGTGCTCTGAACAGCCAAGGAAACAAGTAGCAGAATGGGGAAAAAAAAATCCTACAGAATAGGAAACTATTTCTAATTCCACATCAGACAAGATATTAATAGCTGCGGTCTATAGAGGCTCTTGTGTGCTTTGAATGCGGTGTCCCCTATAGGGTCACGTCTGAGTACGTGGTTTCTAGCTGGCGGTGCTGATTTGGAGAGTTGTGGAAGTTTTAAGGAGCTGAGCCTTAGCTGAAGGAACTAGGTCACAGGCGGTAGGCCTGGAGATCGGATAGCCCAGGTGCGCCCTTGTCCGCCGCTTCCTAACCGCAGACCCGGTGTTCCCCATCTTCCTGTGGCTACGCCTTCTCCACCGTGACGGACTATCTTCCCTCAAAGCGTAAGTCGTCCCTGAGCTGGTGTTTCTCAGGGACTTGGTCACAGCAACAAAAATGGTAAACAAGACAACCTGAGAAAATGAAGCACTCAAATAATGTGATAAAAAAAAATAGACTGCTGAACTGACAGTTCTCAAAGAAAGAAGTGCAAAAAGGCATTAAATACTTGGAGGAGTGGCCAAGATCTTTAGTCATTGGGGGAAATGCAAATCACAACTACATCAAGATTCTACCTCATTCCAGTCAGTGTGGTTAATGTCCAGAAAGAAAAAAAAAAAACCCTAATTGCCAGCAATGATAAAGAGAAAGAACATTAGTTATTATTCATTGCTTATGGGAATGAACTGGAAGGGTCCTTATGGAAGTCACTATGCTTATTCCTCAAAATGAAAACTAGAGCTACCATATGAACCAGTGAGGATACTCTTAGGGATTTGTTCAGAAGATTCTAAGCAGACCACAGAGATACTGACTTCGTCACAATAGCCAAGATATGGAACTAGCTCAGTTGCCCAGATGAGCTGGTATATATAAGACACATACACAGTGGAGTTTTATTCGTCTATAAAGAACAAAATCTCGATATTTGCAGGGAAATGTATAGAACTGGAAATCATCGGGTTAAGTGATATAAGCCAGACACACAAAGACAAATACCACATTTTCATTTACATGTAATGTCTGGATTTCCAAAGCTCCCGTGTGTGTGCACGTGTGGGTGTATGACAATGAAGTCCTTGACTTTGTGTGCCAATTTTTAAAACACTGAAAGCTAATACGGAGAAAGCGAGTCGGGTGATGCCCAGGCTGTTGGTGTGGAGATCAGGTGAGACCTGGGTGAGGGAGCTGTGACCCAGGGAAAATGGAAGACCCTTAAATCACATGATAGTCTTTCCTGATGTTTGTACTCTGGGGTGATGGAGGAGAGCAGATGAGAAAGCTGGAGCTCGTCCCTTCTGTGGGAGAATGTTCCTCTCTGCAAAACATCAAGGGATGGACCTCTCTTCCTCCTGTCCGCCCGTCCTCCTGTTCTCGGGATGATTTGAATGAGTAGAGTACTACATACAATAGGATAGACATTTCTAACTGAGGTAATTATGAGGTGGCTTGTCAGATGGGGTGCCAATTTTCTTTAAAAAGTGGTAACTTATTTGTGTTGAAGACAGCCAAGAGCTACCTTAAAATCCCTTGTGATTAAAAAAAAAAAAAAAAAGGATAAAACTACAAAAAACTACTTTAAGGACACTTTAGGGTGAGACCAGTTAAACATACCCTAATATGGTAGTGTGAGGAAATAAGACATAGCCATTAAAAGTTCCTGGGGATTCATCCTATAGATAGTCGCCAAACCCCAACACTATTGTGGATGCCAAGAAGTGCTTGCCGAAAGGAGCCTGATATGGCTGTGTCCTGAGGGGCCCTATTAGAGCCTGACACATGCAGAGGCAGATGCTTGCAGCCAACCGTTAGACTGAGCATGGGGTCCCCAATGGAGGAGTTAGAGAAAGGACTAAAGGAGCTGAAGGGGTTTGCAACCTCATAGGAAGAACAACAATATCAACCATCCAGTCCCCAGAACTCCCAGGGACTAAGCCATCAAACAAGGGGTACACATGGCTCCAGCTTCACTTGTAGCAGAGGATTGCCTTGTCAGGTATCAATGGGTGGAGAGGTCCTTGGTCGTATGAAGTCTTGACAGATGCCTCAGAGCAGGGAAATCGAGGGAGGGGACATGGGAGTGGGTTGGGTGGAGGAACACCCTCATAGAAGCAGGAGGAGGGAGGATGGAATAGGGGTTTTCTGGGAGGGGGGAAACAGGGAAATAGAATAACATTTGAAATGTAAATAAAGAATATATTTAATTAAAAAAATCCTGGGGCTGGGGGTGCTGAGGAAGTATTCCAGTGTGAGAGAGAGCGCTGCTGGGTAAGCAGGACCTGAACTTAGATCCCAACACCTAACACCTGGGTATGACCATGCCTGCCTGTAATCTCTGCATCAGGGGATGGAGGGCGTGGATCCTAGAACTCCCTGCCTAGGCTGGCCAGCCGAAGCACAGCTTCAGGGTCAGCGAGAGACTCTGTCTCCGAAGATAAGGTGGAGAGTGATGCAGGAAGACATTTGACGCTCTCTCCTGACCTGCACACGCGTGTGCATGGGAGCATGCACGTTCACACCCACATGTGTGCACCACCCTTGCGATTATCCCACCAGGAAGCTTATGAAACAAAGATGCAGGCTTTCAGTAGCATGAAGCAGGAAACATGTAGACTGCAAATTTGCAGGGAAAGTACCAAACGCGCCTCAGAACTTTGAAAGCTTTCCAAATTCCTTTCATTGAACTTGCGCGATGTTTTTAAATAAAAGAAGCCCCACTCCTCCATGGATTGAGCATTTCTGAGCAATCTGTGTAACAGTGGATTTGAACTTTCCAAACGTAGAAGTGAGGAAATAGAGAGAGAGGCCTGTCATGGTAGTTACTATATTTTTTAAAATTATATTTAGTGTGCGTGAATGTGTGTGTGTGTCTGTCTGTCTGTCCTTCAGTACTATAGCATGCATGTGTGTCATACTCTAATGTCCATGACTATGTTAACTTTACAGCAACGATGTAGACTTAGGGCATCAAAGTAATTAATAGGAAAGATAGAAATGGGTTTCAAACCCAAGTACTTCTGTCTTTAATAAATCTATTTTTCACTCTCTGTCCAATAGTATCGAAAGTATATAAGCCTCGCAGAAACGCTGTCTGTAAGGGTCATTGTATTGACCAGACTATAGCTTCAAGGAGTGTGTGTGTGGGGGGGGATCCGTTTTTTCCCACTCTGCTTCTGCTGGTGATCTCCCCCTTGGGGTGCTCCCTCTGCTCCTTGTCTGTAGACTGTTCCTCACTGCCCTTGAGGAGGCTGATTCGTGTCCTGTCTCTTCAAGGCCCTTGTTTTCCCTGGTCCTGCCCAGACCTGGAGCTCTTCGCCCCTGCCAGCCCCCATACTGTGTGCCTGGCCCCGCTCTTTGGCCGCCTCTGGCCAGTTTCCCTTCACTCTCTCTGCTTTGGTAAGGCGTAGACGAAACAGCTTTATAAGCTTATCAGGCATTCCCACCGTAGTCCAAGGCTTCTCCGTAACTTAACATCCCTCATGGACCAGAACGCCTGGCACTGCCTGCTGTCACGGGAGCTCATTTTTCCCCCAAAGGAAACTGATTCTCTCCACAGTGGAAGGACAACAGTGATGTCTGTCCTACTGGACTTCAACACAAACGTAGAAGTCTACCCACCTGGCCCATTTTAGATTGCCCTCATTCTAGGTGTGTGTGTGTGTGTGTGTGTGTGTGTGTGTGTGTGTGTGTGTTTTCTAGAATGTTTGGCTAAACTCATCTAAGAGCTGACTGTAAAACTCCTTCCTAAGACGCCTGTTTTATAACATTGATCATCAACGGCAGCAGTCAGACATATCACCCAGTTCTGTGGCACACCTCTCACTTAGAGGTGGTGGTTACATTCCTTGTTTTATCGCTCCCTGGTGCATGGAGATGATAAAAATGGTGCTGTGTCCGTTTCCGAGAGAGGCCTTAAGCAGCCATCGACCTCTGCTCCCTACCTCCCGGCATTCTCAGCGATGGGACCCAGCCTGTTCCCGTTGAAGATGTCCGAGCAGCAAAGCTCTCATGAGGACCCGAAGTCGGTTTGTCTTTGACTCAGCAGAGCGCTCATCCGACAGCAGCAACTTGGCAGGTCTGGAAAGGAGCAGTGGGAGAGAGTCCCCTCGGGTCCCCGCCTGCCACCCTGTGAAGCAGAGTCAAGCCTTCCTCGCCGAGCCCTGCTTAACCTGCGGCCGTGTCAGCTGACCACATGATTACTATTTTAATCTACTAGGTTTGGGGGGACAGGTCACTGCTCTGTAATGCGTAAGCAGAAGAATGGACATACTTGATTCTAAAGCTACCGTGTTCACAGTATTTCAGCAGGTCTTTGATAATCGGAGCTCCATTAGGTGGATAAGTTCTCTATCAAGATGACAGGGGATTGGTTGGAAGCCAGTAAGCTGGGGAGGAGAGGATCAAGGGATAAACAGAGCTCCCTTATTACTAACGGCAAGTAGCTGAGCACAAATGAACTAAAACTTGGCGAAAATTGCCTCAGAAGTGGTGTGGAACAGTTTATTTAAAATGAAGACTAAGCCGGGCATTGGTGGCGCACGCCTTTAATCCCAGCACTTGGGAGGCCGAGGCAGGAGGATTTCTGAGTTCGAGGCCAGCCTGGCTCCAGAGTGAGTTCCAGGACAGCCAGAGCTACACAGAGAAACCCTGTCTTGAAAAACAAAAAACAAAAAACAAAAAACAAACAAACAAACAAACAAACAAGCAAAATAAATAAATAAATAAATAAATAAAATGAAGACTAGTTGTCCTGGTTAGTTTTCTGTCAAGTGACTCAGGCTTCACTTGTCTGGGAAGAGTAAATCTCATCTGAGAAATTGTCTCCATAGAACAGCCTGTAGGCAAGTCTTTGGGGCATTTTCTTGATGAATGGTTGATGAGGAAGCACCCAGCCCGCTATGGGTTGGAAAACCTGGGTTGTCTAATAAAGCTAGCAAGCCAGCGATCCCTTAGCGATCTCCTTGATCTCTGCTTCAGTTCCTCCTTGGGTTCCTGCTCTGACCTCCCGTGGTGATGGACTTCAATGAGCTGAAGGAAAGCCTTTCCCTCCCCAAGGTGTTTTTGGTCGTGTTTTATAGAAAAGTCAGGAGCGTTCTGAGCAAGCTGGAATAACTCCTTTCTTCCCCTGGGACAACTAAGGAGGTCGTACAGTGCAGAGAAAAATGGGGTACACCTGTGGCAACAGGAAGAAATCCGAAAGTCCCCAAGAAACAACAGGCGAAAGTCAGAGGCAACTCTTGAGAAATAACAACCGAAAGGCTTTTTCTTTCTTGCTACGAATTGCCCAACTCCTTCCTGTTCAAACACAAGGCGTGCTGGAAGTCTTTCCTGAGTGTAGGTCCAGATGGCTTGAACATTCGTGTTCACGATGATCTCAGCTGGCCAGTACTGAGCTTAGGGACCACGACAGTACTGAGCGGCACTGTGTAGTAATCTTCGGATTTTTAAGAATACTGACCACTGCTTTCTTGGGCTTCCATTGTGGATTCTCAGAGACAATTGTCAGAGAGGCACTTTGGAGTCAGTGATGCTGCACCTTACCTTGTTAGGAATCACACACACACGACGTCATGAGAGGCCGGTGTGCTTAGACAGCACTGAGGTTAGCCAGATGATATTTTCTGGGTACAGAGACGAATCTAGACCAGGCTTCTAAACTCCAGAGCTATAAGATCATAACTGCGCATTGTCTTCAGCGACTGGATCTGCAGGTGTTTGTTACCATACCAACAGAAAACGAACGGAGACCTGGTCGTACAGTATTGACAGACTATATTTGTTTAAATGAGGAATTCGAACTAGACACTAGGAGGAAACGAGATTGTCCAAAGCTTGCTTTGCTAGTTAAAATAAAGACCAGCCACGTATTTTTTTTCTTTGTGGTTACTTTTACTGGAAAAACAACAACAACAACAACAACAACAAATATGTTTTCAAAACTGTCAAAATAAAAAAAAAAAAAACCAATACACAAGATCGCACCTTACAAATGCTGGCCGTACAAGGTAAGTAGGCTTGTCACAAGGAATCCCATCTCAGTAGTCGTCTCCATAAGCAAGAGCACTTGAAAGGCAAATCTTGGTGCTGTTGGCTGGATGCGAAGTCCCCGTAACCAGCTCACCACATTGTACCATTATATCAAACCTCAGCCAAACACTTCTCTACCAAGATGGCTGCATCGATGCGATTTAAATGTCCACGTTCTTTCCGCATGCCGCCACTCACAGTCTGGGGTACAGTTCAACATTATCCAACATCCTTCCATATGCATTATACAATATACACTCTCCTATTCACACATGACTTCCACAGTCTTCACATTCTCTTCAGCCATCACTATACAAGAATATAATTTCATCTATAAAAACATAAACACACCTCTTCAGAAGGGGTCGGGGTGGGAAGAGAAATCCTGCTAGAAAACAGATCCAGCCATAGTAGGTAACGCAGGGAACCCTGGGAAGGACTTGATGCCACTAATACTAACTTGGAGAGAAAAAAAAAAAAGCAATCCAGAAACTTAAAAGAAAAACCAAAATACATGTGTATATGTTATTCTGCACCATTATGAGTTAAACAGGAGTAAATCCAACAAGGCACTTAGGACATGAAGTACTGAGGGTGTGGCTAGCTCTCGAGTATTGCAGTGAACGCTCAGCTCTCCTCAGAGACGCGGTGCACACACCGGAGTCCATGCTTCACGGTCCTCCTTCTGGGTCTTTGTTCACACACAAATGGAGTGTGATTCAGATTAGATTCAAGTTCAAGGCACCTTTGAGCAAATGCTACATGCTTTCTTAGCGATTCTATGCACCGGTGAGGCCTCTCTCAGACCCAGAAGTTAAAGAATACATTAGCAGTCTCTTGACATTAGATATTACCTATGTAGACATCTCCTTGGAGATTATGTAAAAGCCTAAGAGCTTATTAATTTGTTTGTTTATGAGCAGTTTTCTCAAAAAAAAAAAAAAGCTTACACATAATTTTCTCCCATCAACAGTACTGATAAAACACAGGGCACCTTTTTCTTTCAAGTATCTGGGTAAAATAGCACACCCTGAGAATTTAGGGTGCAAATATTACACCTTGTAAACTGTAGAATGAGACTCCTTAAGCACCACATAGGAAAATGTATACTGCGATAGACTTAAATACAAAGAGTACCGCTGAATGTGTTTTCTACACACATATACACACTTATCATGAGGCTGTGGGCATCTACTTAGAAGTCAACACTGTACACAACCATTGTGGAAGTAAAGCCATCTACTTAAGAGTCAATTCTGTCCTGCAGTCCAAGGTAGAGCTCAGGTAATAGGAGCATCTGGTTTGTAGCAAATACTGGCTTTTGTCTCTACAGTGGACAAAGAGAGTCAGAATGTATCAAATCTCTTTAAGAAGCAAAGGTGAAAAGGTCAAATCTGAATAAAGAAAAAGGTATGTATGTCACTGGACATTTTCCAATGATGCAAGATGAGTTTGAACTGCATGCTAATTTCTGAAATTTATCATGACACTATCAGAGTATAACTCATTGTTAGCTTAATTACTTTAAGACAGTCATCTTTACACAGACACTTAAGCCTGGGTTCATTTACTCCTGAAGACAGTTTCAATAAGTGTTCAAAGAAATACATTCTGGTGAACGGAATTATCACACTGGCTACAAATGTATTTAGTTTTCAAGAAACACGTCAAATGGGGCTTGTTTCAACATGACCCCATTATAACAGGGAAAAAAAACAGTAAACAAGTCAAAATTCCTTTCGAGAGTATAGTATGATCATTCTGCAAACTAAGCTTCACACGTGACCTTGAGAGAAAATAGTTAAGGCCAGGCCGCATGCTGTTTAGATCCAAGCTCATGGCTCGATTTAGGATACTTCTTAATTAATGGTTTTCCTTATAGAAAACATCACAGGTAGCTCAGTGGTTAAGATATTGCTGGGAGTTATTGCTCCTTGCATTAGAAGATTTCCTAGATTGCTGGTTCGTTCCACTTTGGCTGAAGGAAGAGGGGAAAAGCCACTTTGTTCACAGGCCGGTGCAAATTCAAGGAATGACCAAACAAAGGAACCAGAGACTGGGTTTGTATGAGGATTTTCTCTCTCTGTCACTCGAGGTAGTAAAACCTCAGATGGCGACCCAACTGTGAGATGACCAATAGCAGCTATGACAGGCATAACCATCAGTTTATAATTACATTTTAACCATATCCTGGCAAGCTGCAATGAGAGCTCCGGCTTTTACATAGAAGCAACAAATAAAAAGCTCTTCCCCCACCCCCACCCCAAGTTTCTCTCCTACTGTGGGAGAATGGAAGCCTCAGATCTCCTGGTGGTAAATACTGATGGTAGCCCATGACACATTTTCTTCCTACCTTTGTGGGGAGCTGGTTAACAAACCCGTGGGGCTGTCCCAAAATTCTGACGGGACTTACATGGTCTCCCAGGTACAGCCTCTCCCCACTCAAACCCTGACTACTCCATCCATTCCGGTCAAGTCCTTGAGATTTCACACCTGCTGTCCTCAGTATATGGGTTTGAGGTCTTTGAAAGAAATGGATCCCAGCTTCTTATCCCAATATTATGTGACCTTTATATGCAGTCAGTTTGACTGAGAAAAAAAAATGTTCAAGTTCTGGGGTAACAATGCTTTCCTAAACATGGCCCAAAGGCATCCTCTAACCCAGAGACCATGATTTATACCGTATGCCTCAGAGACAAGGATTTCTTTCACAGCTCAGTGTCTGGTAACCGAGTGGACTGTGGTCAAAGCCCACTCACTCTTCCTGCTTCAAATCTTGCTCTATAAGAACTTAATTTTTAGAACTTGTTCCTCCCTCTTAAGAAAGACCCCAGAACTTAATTTTTAAAACTTGTTTGTTCCCCTTAGGAAAGGCCCCGGAAGTGGCATTGAATTTGGTTTTGTGCCTGGATTTAAAAAAGAACGCAGTAGCAAAGTATTAAAATTGTAAAAGCCTTAGAAAATTCAGTACTCTGAGAGGAATAAAGTCCCTCACTTCAAAAAGCAATTTTAAGTGGAAAGCAAATACTGATGATTGTCAAAATAAAAAGGATCATCTAAAGAATTTACCAGAATGCTTTATCTTTAAACAAACAAGAAACTGAACAGAGACTCCTTACAAAAAATCTTGAGAATTAATACTTGGGCTTTAAAGGGGTAGTCGGTTAGAAAGTAATTAAGAAATTCTTCAGTGTATCACTTAATTGAGCCACCAACTAGCAAAGTCTGAATGTATCCATTCAGTCAGAATTAGGTTACAACTGGTGGGTAATGCATCCATCCGGTGATTTAGAATCAATAATTGTTAAAACTCAAGCAAGAAGCAGGCACTGTAACCAGGAGGCTTCTCTTTTGGGATGGTTGGGGCTGGGGTGAATTGGAAACACTGAAACAAAGTTCATAGCCGATTCTATCTTCTTCCCCAAACAGGCTTCTCTTCCAGCTGGGCTGCAAACAGCCAGAGGCAGGACACACTATGAAGGGATTCACTTAGCGGTACTGGTGGACTTACAACAAAGGTTGTATTCTTAAAGGAGAATGGGTGGTTTATGCTTTCTGAAATTAAGAACTTAATTTTCAGTGTAATCACAGGTTCCCCCATACCTCAAAACATCCTGCTTTATGACAAGGCACTGAGTAAATGGGAAAAATTAAAGCACAAATGTCAAAACTGCCATTTGTCATGATTACATGAGAAATCATGCCAAACCTGGTCAAGAACCCTGAACAGCCAGGACAAGAGAGTTGGCTATTTATTATTGGAAAGAGACGGTTGTGTTTGAAACCTAGGTAGGAGATGTCATCCTGTCAGCTAGACTTGACATAGCTCAAGAAACTCCAGGGTGATTTCTGATCCTAATTATTGATTTGCTGATTTAGTTTACAATAGAACCAATCAGATGCCACTGCCTGTTTTGAACAAAACATTCAAATACTCAGTGTACTGTGTGCCTAGTCACAAGTGCAGGAGGGTAGGCGGTGACGAGAAAGCTTATGTCCTGTATTAAAGTATAAAAAGAAATACTTCATGGGGAGAAACGCAACCATTCAATCATCTTAGTAAAACTGAAATAACAAAAGCTACCTTAAGGGATTTGTTCAGGAAAATATACAAACTTACACGCGTGGTTCATAAGAAATAAAAAGTTCATAACACAACTGGAAGTTTTTCAGATGAATTCAGTGTTACAATGAAACTTTCAAATTAAAGAGCAGTTCTTATTTCTGTCTTGCTCCTGCAAAAGAAGAAAAAAATGCAAAGAAAACACCGTCAAAGAAAAGATGGCTCGTTCTGAAAGAATACTCCCCTTTAAAAGTACAAAAAAAAAAATTGTATCCCCTGTCTGCTCTTTGATTATCTGGCCCATTTCTCTGTAGTATGCGACTTAAACAGTTTTAAATGTGCTTAGCAACCATGGCTACAGTTCTTAGACACTGCTGACTTCCAGAAAGTGCCACCAAGTGGAACCTGTCTCTAAAAAGTGACTCAAGTTCATGGTTTTAGAGCTAAATGTTTAGTTCCTTTGCAATCATTCACAAGGACAAATGGTATATTGTATGTATCCTTAAAAATTAGCATACAGAATAGGTATTTAAATTAAATGCCATCATTTGAAATTTACTATTTCAGTAATCTAATTAGATCAATGAACCCTTGCCCTCGGGATTCTGGGAAAGCAAATGACCTCTAACTAAGTTATGTGGAATTTCTCACAGTGTGCTTTTTTTATATATAAATTACATTTACTGTCCATAACATATAACCCAATTAAACCCATATTAAGACAGCACTGACATTATTCAAAAGTGTATAAAAATTATCCATTTCCTCTATTTTTTAAAGTACAATCTACTAGAACTTTGCTTAAGGAATCTTTTTTAATGCCTGAAAGTTGATTTTCAGAGAGAGTATTATGAAGACAAAAAAATTAAATGAACTTCAAGCACTGTTTGTTGAGAAGAAAGAAGTCTCTATCCTGTGAAACATAACCTTGAAATGGAAGATTCAAATAACAGCTCTCTAACTATATTCAACCAAAGTAGCAAGGCAAGGGATACTTTAGTCCTGTGATCTAGGAAAAAGGCCTGTTTGAGCTTGTTTATTAAGAATGAAAGATAGAATGATAATATTGTTTGCAGCTCATGTGAATATACCTCAAATATATCTTCTTGTTTCATATTTATATTGAGAAAATCTATTCAGGCTAAATGAACTGTTGGTGTATGGAGCATGTAGTGCTCACAGTTAAGCTGTCCCCCGGAGCAGTTGTACGGCACATGTGGTACCTACTGCTTAGCAGTCCCCCGGAACTCACTGATACAGAGTTTGCTAAGCTGGATTTTCTATCTTCACAGACACAGAACAGCAAGAAGAAACTGCACATAATCACGTGTAAAGGGGGAGCGACTGTGAAGAATTATTTGAATTGCATGAAGGAACTTGACAGTAGTTCTGGCTTGGTGCTGTCATAAGGCAAGGACTCTTTGAGCAGAGCGAAAGGGGGCCAACAGGAGGGGGAGGCGAGGAGGAAAAGGGAGGAGTGGGGGAAGGAGGAGCAGGAGGAGGAGAGTAAGAAACTCCTCTCCAAGATGGAAACCAAGAAATGGAGATAAATCTGTTAAACAATATCCTAGAATCACATTCAGGGATCATTAGTCAAGATATTGCTTTGTGGATGGATATCCATCCATAAGGTATTTTTTGTGTGTTTCTATTAATTTTAGAGAAATTTTGTTTGAAAGTTTGAAAGTATTGGTTTAATTCTTACTAAGGACAAAATAGTAATAATTACGCAATAAAAACCACCAGAGGCTTCTTCCGTGAATCCTGAGAGCAAAGATGAACGGGGTCTCCCTGGTTGCTTTCCCAGGAGTTTAGACCTGAACACTGACCACATTCATCAGGGATGCGGGGCAGGCGTCTCCTTGCAGGCTTGTGCCCAGACAGAGAGGAAAACCGCCACATGCAGCTGGCAAGCTGGACCCGGAGTTGTCTAACAGACTGGGGGGGGGGCACTAGAACACCCTGGCACCCAGCCAACTGGCTTGCCTGGAGACGGGCCAGCTCTGAAGGGACCGTTGAGCTGTCCTCACTGGTTCCTGGCTGGGAGCTTCCGCTATCTTGTGCACAGGCCCCTGATACCACTCTGGATGTCTGAAACAATAGGGTTGATTTCCTGGTTTGTCCAGGCCCTGTGGCGATTTTGGGGGATTTATGGGTTCTAGTTTCCAAGAAATATTGACACTTTCTACGTGTCACGTTTGTTGAGGGAATTGACAACCCCATCTTTACAACTTTTTAAAAATTATTTCCATTTTACAGATAAAAGTATATACAACACTGGCCTGTACCAGTGAGTGACAGTACTACACTCTGAGTGCCAGCTGCCTGACCCTAAGTCGTTTGTACCTGTGCTTAGGTCAGGGGCATGTGGTTCCCCTTACTCAAAATGTTTCAACCCAGCAGCACCCCCGGGGAGACGGGGGTCCCCTCATCTGTACATCCCATCCCCTTCCTCTTCTGACACTCTCCTCACTGAAGAGCTAGCCTCGACTCCAGTGTCTCTGATATGGCTCAGGTTTTCTTTTTTATAGCACAGAATGTTCTAATTGAACATTTAATCATGTAAATCAAAATAAACATCTTAATCATGAGAAAAACCCACGTAGAAGCTTAGTGTGTTGGATGTATTCAGACTTCCACTTAGTCCCTTCTTCCTGCTTTTCTTAGTCCTTTTCTCAAACTCAGCCCAACACACACACACACACACACACACACACACCCCACATAGCACATACACATACCACACTACAGCCCCCCACACACATACAGATACATACCTCATACAACACCCACACACACCACATACACACCACACACACACATCCTACACACACACCACACCCTACCACACATACATACACATAGACATAGACATAGACACACACATACCATATACACACCACATACACATAACACCCCCACACCCCACACAACACCCCCACACCACATACACACCACACACACACACACTCTACACACACACATACACACATACATATAAACCACATACATATACACATCACACACACACACCATACAACACTCCCACATACACATACACCCATACCACACACACACCATACATACACACACCCCACCCCACCTCCTCACACACCCATACACACACAGCACACACACCACAGTCTTTCTCTGTCTCTCTTTCTCTTATGATAGTGAAATAGCTAGATGATTCAATTTTCTCTTGGGTAGAATGTATATTTCTCGCCTGATTAGAAAAATTAGCATAAGAGCATGAATGTCACATAATTCTTTACTAAGCTGACCGGCCAAAAGGCAAAATAAAGATGCTGAAAAAGTTCAGAGAAAGTAAGCCTGGCACAAAGGGGCTGACACGGGGAGGGGGATAGTTCATAAGGAAAGGGAAAGCAAGGGAAATGGGTGACCAAGGACCTTCTGTAAGGATGCAGGCATATGGTTCACACAGCCCGGACTTCATTTACTGTGAATTGGGGCACCTTAGATCTTCATTTGCCCAATGGGGATTAAGAAAAGTATCTACCTGTTTAAATAATCCAGTGGCGTGAGGGTAAGTTATGGTAAGGAAGAAAATATGAAGGTGGACAGAGCACACCTGCCATCGCGGAGCCTGGGAAGCAGAGGCAGAAGCCGCAGAGATTCAAGCATCGAGGTTAGCCTCAAATAAGGTCAAGGCCAGCCTTGGCTAATATGTGTGGGCACCAATAGGACTGCAGAGGAAGGTATGAGAGTGAGCCCGTGGGAAGCTCAATCGATGGATAGGGGGAAGGGCAATTAGAATCAAAACCACATCAGGAACATCATAGATCAAAGCCGCAACTGGGTTAATACCATACTGACTGGGAGTGGGAGCCACGGCCATATTAGGGGAGGGGAAAAGAAATGATCTATCGATCGTGGGATGTAATGATGGGGTGAACGGAAAGTGAAACACGGAGTTTATAGCAGCCCAGCCCTGGCCTCTGGCCGCCAGGACACGAGGGGTAGCCTCAGTCCTGACCTACCAGGGATGCTCAACGCTTTGAAGGATGTGGTGGTGGTCAAGGCTACCCGGTCCTGCACTTTAAGCAATTCATTCTGTCATAAAAAACAAAACAAAACCCTCAAAAAAAAAACACCTAAGGACTCTGACAAAAGTATAGATGTGCGTGACAGGCCATTGAAGTCACCTGAGTTGGAGAGGACAGGAACTGAGAAGCCACATCAGGACAGCTTGTGCTGCTAAATAATTGACTGAAAGCCCGGAATAACTTCTCAGGTAGTAAGGGGAACACTGGGGCAGATACCATCAAAGTGTCCCCAGAAAGAATGAAAAGGACAAAGGAGAGAGATCAAAAAGACACTGAGGTCAACATCCAGGTTGAAAACCGAGCTGTACACAGCAGGGCGGTGACCAAGGAACGGTCGCCTCACCTCTCTAAACAACCCTCGCTTTCCTCCTGCAATTTTGATGCAAAAGGATCTGGGTTTGATGGCCTCAGAAGTCCTCTAGGGCCACCCAGAACACACCATGAACTCGGGGTGTTGAAAACGGCTCTTCCCCGAATCCGGCCTCCTTTCCTCTTTAGTTACTGCCCTATGAGGATGCCACGAGACTGCTGTGCACCCCCTACCCCCACCCCCGGGCTCCCTGCACATCCACGACTTCACCAAGTCCTGGGGATTAACTGATCCAAACAGCCCTAGGTAGACATACGATCTGTCCAGTGGATAAAAACGCTGTTGCCTCTGAGATAGTGTCCCACAAAGCTAATCGTCTGTGCTGGGTCCTCCATGTTTCTCCCACCCCCCTTCACTCATGGTCACCACACAGTGCAGTGCCTGTCAAAGACTCTTGGAGAGGAACCTTCCAAACAATCTCTCTCTGGGTTGCAACTAGAATGAGGTTTGTGCTTTTTACTGGAATCCTAAGCAAAAGTCTCAATAAATGTGATCCTGTGCAGTGTTTTCTTATCTTGGAAGAAACTTTATAGCATGCAAGACCCTTTCCTGGCCACTGCTGTGCTGGTAATCGCTGGATGATTAGTAATTAATGTCCTCGAGCTGGTACTATAGGGCTGTTGGCCTTATTTGATAATGCATAAATTTTCTTATCTGATTATCTGATAATGCATGAATCAGCATTTTACACACACACACACACACACACACACACACACGAGGCAGGAATGCGTTCCCACTAGAGGTAACAGGAATCTTAGGGAGATTACAGTGTTCTCTTAGCTTAGCTCCCTTTTTCCTTTCCATAGGGTGTGTTTTTGCCAAGGAGTGAACAGCCTGTAGGCACATAATCTCAGAGGCAGCGAGACAAGTCTGCTCACAGCTCCGATCCCCATGTGCTCCTGCCGGAAGGCAGGCCTCTCCACTCTGTCGTCTGTGTTTGACCTGAAGTGTCCTGGTTCCAATCACTCACTCACATTCAGGCCTCCTATCAAGTTCCACGGACTGTATTTCCAGCAGAGATCCCCGCCTGCAAGCACCGGTCAGACTCGGTGTCAGAAATAGATTTTCTCTGATTTCCTGTGCAAGTATGGAAGTTGTTCTTTTTCAGAGGGAGAGTAGGTGCTTATGAGGATTAGCTTTGGAGCATGGTGGGTTCAGCCAGGGTAATACAGCATAAAGTGCAACTTGACCCAAGGAATAACTTGGGCTCCAGAATCTCACCCCCTTCTGAAGGTCAAACCGTGTTTGTGTGTGTGTGGGGTGTGTGTGTGTGTGTGTGTGTGTGTGTGTTATATCTAACCACACTTAAGAACATAAGATACAGTAAAAGTCTTAGGGAAAATATTCTGATCATTTGAAAACTCAAAAACAAGAACTTTTTAAAAATATAGTTCCGGATTCTTTTGCCTGCTTGAAGGACACGTCTCCCACTGGCTCGCCTTGTGTCCAGCCCCGATGTGATGGTGTGTGCCTGGTCTTATGTTGCTTGCTGCTCCGGCTTGGATTTGGTTGATGTTCCTGGGAGGCCTGCTTTTCTCTGAGGGGAGGAGGGAAGTGGCTCTAGGGGAGAGAGAAGGGGGAGGGGGAGACTGGCCAGAGGGAAGGGAGGGGAAGCTGCAGTCTGGATATAATATATGAGAACATACATACGTACATGCATGCATCCATGCATACATACATACATACATACATACATACATTAATAAATCAGAATATTGGGTTCAAAACCAAAAAAATAAAAAGGTAGGTTTTTTTTGGTTTTTTTTTTTTTTTTGCTGTTTTTTTTTTTTTCATTTTGTTTTTGGTTTTGTTTTTAGAATAAGAAATTCCAAGGGGCAGATGGGAAAGAAAGGTGAAGAATATTTCTGATGATTTTAATAAACATGCATTTGAAACTCCACAGTTCCCGGGGAGCAAACATGTTAAATGTGTTTCTGGTGAGTTAAAGTGGTTTGCCTGATCCACCTGGAGGCCAGGAACAAAGAGAGAGGCTCACTCCAGGAAACCTAGACCCCCGGCTTTCATTTCTTTCTCCTTCCAGCCTTTACTGAAACAACGGCCAAGAGACGTGTGGACAAGACATTAGTTACTTCTCAAATCCCGCAGAGTTTAGCCTCGGCTTCCGGAATGCCCACCATCTACAGACAACCTCTGCACCTCTCCCACTCCCAGCGCAAAGCCACGGGATCATCAGAGTACACTCCACTCACCCGGAGCTGTTCCAATCTGCTCTCCCGAGACCCTTGTCATCTGTGTTCCACGACGAAGCTCATGGTGGTGCCATCAAAGGAAGGGGGGGCAATGATCCGTGGCCCCAAGGGCTGTGAGGTGATGCTGATGACAGGCTTGCCGTGCAGCTGGGCGAAGCCCTTGGCCCCCACGAGCTGGGGTGTGGCTGCTGGGGCTGAGGAAGAAGAGGAGGCAGGGGACTGAGCAGAGGCCGTGAAGTACGGGGCTTCGGTGAACGCTGTAGCTGTCTCTTTGCTGGGGGTCTCTGGCGCCACCGAGAGCTCACTGCCTCCCGGGGTGTGGGCAATGGGCGTGGGCTGCAGGGCGTTGGGGGGCAGCACTGTGGGCAGAAATCCAGGATAGATCATGTAGGTGGGCCCGTAGGCCCCGGGACTCAAGGCCAGAGGAGGTACAGGGAGGGACATGGGTGCCACAGGCTGTTGTTGAGAAGTCATGGGCACATCCACATATTGTCCTGTCTCGGGATCAAACAATCTCCGGGTCATGGGTTGAACCGGCGTGTCCACCAGATAATACTGGCCGGTGGTGACATCCAGGAGCATCTTGCGCTGCGTCTGCTGAGGCTGTGGCTGCTGGAAGGGGTCTGTGGGGACAGCAGCTGGGCCTGCAGGGGCTGGGGCTGGCATACTGGGCGGGGAGAAGCAGAGGACCTGAGGCTGGGCGCCCTGGACGGCGAAGGGCAGTGCCTGCTGGTGGTAGACAGCAGTGGGGGCATGCTCGGGGCTCTGTGGCCCTGGTGGGGCGGCTGCAACTGTTTCTCGGTGGTTGTCGGGTTTGGTACGCCAAGCAGGTCTGCTGGTTCCACTGACTTGAGATCCTTTGGGGTTATTGGGGACCTGACTGCGGGCACTCAGTGGGGGTAAACTACAGAGAGTGGCGGCTGAGGAGCTGGGGGGCCCATCTCTGGAAGCCCCGGGTCTGCCAAACAACTCCCCGGAAGCGGCACTGCCTTTAAGGGGGATAGTCAGGTAGTTCTCACAGTCACTGTTGCTCTTCTCCAGGCTGACAGCGGTTCTCCTGTTGGGGGCATCATCAGGAGGGGCTCGGGTGGCTGGGGAGATCTTGAGGGATCTGAGTCCCTGCGCCTTGACGCCCTTGGCTGTTGAAAGGCTCTCCGGAGACGACGGCCCTTGTGGGAACTTGCCAGCAACACCCCCAGTTTTTTGAGCGCTGCTGGAGCTCACCGTGAACACATTCCGATTGCTGGGGAGTGGGGGCAGGGGCTGCAAAGGTTGCGTTCTTTCCGCGTCTTTGTGGACCGGAGGAATATAGAGGGACCGGGGCCTTTCTCTGGCCATGTTCTCAAAGGCAGCCGCCCGGGCAGACACGCTCTCCGAGCTGGGGTTGGAGTTTCTCCTCTGCAGCCGTTCCATGGGGGCGGCTCGCAGGACCACGCCGCCTTTGTGGCCTGGGTCCCGTTCTTCCAACTGTCCCAGCTGCTTGGTCAGCTTGTCTGGGTCTCCTTCGGGTCCAGCTACCCCTTCCTTCTCCTCGCTGGCTATGAGTGACAGGACATGGCTGTCCGCCATCATGGGCAAGGGGTCACTTTTGCGCTTCCATTCATTCCGGTTGAAGCTGTACAGCTCCTCCATGGACCTCACGGCAGCCGTCAGCTTCTCCAAGGCGTTCCGGGCTGGCTTTGGGG
This sequence comes from Apodemus agrarius, assembly GCA_964023405.1. Taxonomy (NCBI): domain Eukaryota; kingdom Metazoa; phylum Chordata; class Mammalia; order Rodentia; family Muridae; genus Apodemus; species Apodemus agrarius. The sequence goes on from OZ030007.1 coordinate 23,495,294, forward strand.
TTTTCCCCTCCTCCTTGACCTCTTCCTCTCTGGGCTTCTCCGGGGTCCTCTGAGCAGAAGTCTTGGAGACGATCTTGAGCACAGGTAGGTAAGAGCCCTGCTCAGATTTGTTGGGCGCAATGGTGGCCACAGGCAGCCTGCCAGACGCTCTGTGAACCAAGACAGTCCCTTCCGGAGAAGAGTTCAAGGGTCTACCGCCACTGCTTGCCTTGCCCGCGCCTTCTCTGGGCTCTCGGTCCACACTGTCTTCTCTTGGATTCACAACCGCCTGGCACATGATCACCATAGGGGACAAGGACCTAGAGCCCCCGGAGGCAGGAGTCAGCTGCCTAGGCTTAGTCCCCGTCAAGCCCTGCTCTGGGGTGACACTGCCCTTGTCACTGCTATCACCTGACCCTTTGATTAGCTTCCTCACGTCCCTCACCTGGTGGAGTGGTCCCGGGGCCTTGGACTTGTCTCTAACGTCTCTCACCTGGAACTGGGGTACCTTTTCCAGATTGTCGCCACCGCGGAAGAGTTTCTGCTGGGCCCTGCTGTTATCCTCAACGGTCTTGAAGAGGTTTGAGCCGCCGCCTCCGCCACCGCCGCCAGCCAGCTTGGGCGTGAGCAACTTGGCGATGTTGAAGTCTGAGCTTGGCTGTTGAACACTCCCCAGCCGGATCTTGATTTCAGGAGCCTTGGGTCTGATCACCGCTGTGGAGGTTGCCTGAGGGGCAGCTGCAGCCGCAGGGTACTTGGTGGCCTGCTTCTCTGGCTGCTTGTCCTTGGGCGTCTGCTGGATGTTGGGGACGAAGAGCCGAGACATGATGGTGGACTTGCTGGCAGAGATCTCCCCGAGATCAGCCCTCCAGTCCCCGCCTTTGGGGAGTTTCAGCCTCCCAACGGGCGCTTTCTCCTCCAGCTTCTCTGCCTCCTTCTCCTTCCAAGTCCGGAAGGCGCTGTTCTGACTCCGAAGGAAGATGCCCTTCACCGTCTCTGAAGCGCTCTTTTTAATTTCACACACTTCTGTGTGTCCGTCGGAGACATTTCGGCCGGAGCCTGCGTGGCTCTCTCGAGGAGTACTGGCTTTGAAAATGGGGGATTTAGAACCAACCACAGACCCTTCTCCACCTGCGTCCGACACACTGACCACGGTGTACTCGGAACTAGCCTCAGAGTGGCGTGAGCTCTGCCTCTGCAGGCCCCGCTCCCATGGCCTCTCGGCCCCGGGAGGTCCTTCCGCCTCCTTAGTGCTGGGGGCGGGGGCGTTGTGGTGCGACGTGTCCGTGACTTCCCCCCTCTCCATTTTGAACTCGTGTTCTCGCTGCATCTTCTTAGAAATGACGTTTTTGAGCAGGCTGGAAGCGAATTTGGACTTCTTCTGGGGGCCATCACTGCGGGAGGCAGGCTTGCTGCTGCTCTCAGAGGCCTCTGATCCATCGTCCGTGTACACAGACCCTGGACCCTTGTTAGAACCTTTGGCGCTTCTGCTGGGCCCAGCGGCTGAGCTGGCTTTGCTCTCACTGCGGAGATTGAGGGGCTCCAGGAGCGTGGTCACCCGAGAGCCGGTTTGGACCTGTTTCTGGAAGCACAGGGGCGTCTCCACATGCTTGATTTCCCCCTCAACTTTGCTGACCACAAACTCCAAGGCCTTGGTCTGGGACTTCTTGGCCTGGAGGTAGAGCTGGTCGGCAGTGGTCCGGGTGCCACCGCCCTTCCTCAGCCCTGCGGCCACAGAGGCCGCACTGCTCCTCAGCAGACTCTGTTCCACTCTGGCTCCAACGCCTCCGCATTTCAAGTCCAGGAAGGTTGACCATCGTCCAAAGCCCACTTCAGACAGCGTGGTAGAGGATTCTCGGGAGCTGATGTTCAGAGCCTCAAAATAGGGGTAAGCAAGGCTCCGGAAGGCCCTGGAGGTTAAGTTCCTCACCTCTTTGTCGGCATCGTCCAGCTCGCTCACTGCGCTGGAGGCTCCGCTGGAGTAGTCCACCAGTTCCTTTGCCCGGATGGCCCCGCACCTGGTCTGCAGGCGAGCAGGGACAGCGATGAATTTCTTTGCATGGTCCTGAGCCACGGCTGCAGCCGAATTTTGCTTCAGTGAACTTGAATTGTGTTCAGCAGCTGTAGAGACTCGGAGGCTCATGTCGCCTTCATGCTTGGCAGCGTAAATAATGTTTTGCTTTGCCCACACGTTGCTAGGCTCATTTATAGCCCGGGAAGTCGGCTTGATTGACAGGCGGATCTGGCTCGCCGCACTCCCACAGCTGCTTACAGCCGTGGCCGATGCCCCTAAGGCTGCCTCCCGGAGCTCCGGCAAAGGCTCAGGTGGAGTGGCACTGCCAGGTCCAGTGGGTGGAGGAGTGTCGCTCTCAGAGGGGCCACTGCCCACTTCGGTGCTGCTGGTGTCACGGCCACCGCTGCCTGCCCTGGGGCGAGCCAGGTCGCTGCTGGTGGGGCTGGGAGTCCGAGTGGTGTTGGTGCTTGGCGTGGTGCTGACGTAACCGCTATTGTCATCGTCTTCTTCTGTGGTGATGTCTCCTGGGGTCTCATCACTGCCACCAAAGGAAGCGTAGTCCACGAACGAATAGATGACGTTGTTGTCTTCGAAGTCCCAGCGAGACGCCAGCCCCACGTCGAAATCCATACCCTGCTCTACCTCAGTCAGCTGGATCTCGTGGGTGGTGATGTAGTGTCCTTCCTCACGTCTCAGGGGCCCCCTCTTGCCATGGGACTTGGCGATGATGTCCTTGCACGTCGTTCCATCATCGACCCCTTCTCTTCTCTCCTCCCCTGCTCCTGCCCCGTCTCCTGCTTCTTCTCCCCTGTGTGGTCGGCAGCTCGTTTCCGGCTCACTCTCAAAGCCTAAGGATGAAGAGGAGGTGGCCAGGACCCCCAGTAACTTGGTGGGGTCGTCCATTTTGGAAAGGCCATTGTCTTCTGCACTGTCCACCGGGGAGGAGGGGGAGGAGGAGGAGGAAGATGAGAAGTCCTTCTCACAAGCCTGGGAGCTGAGGCCCTGGGAGGAAGGGGGGCTCTCCCCGGGAGCACGGCTGCTGGGGTCATCCTGGGCTTTTGTCTTTGGGCTCCCGGAGGCCTGCTCCTCGGGCCCCTGTTCCGGTAGCAGTGTCATGGTCTGGGGGCTCTCCCTTCGGACTCCAGCTGAAGCACATATCTCCACATACTTGGCTTCGGGCTGGGTAGAGGCCGACGGCTCAGGTAGTGGCTGCAGCTGCTGCCTGGGCTCCGGGTTGTCTTGCGGTCGGCTCACCGGGTCCTCTGCAGGCGTCAGGCTAGTCTGTGAGTTCATGTCAGAAGTTCCGCCTTCCATTCCGAGCCCTTGTCCAGGTTTTAGAGACAAGAAGAGGCAGTGGTGAGCGCTGGGGCTGTCCTGGGTCCCCCTCTGGTCCCGGAGGGGCCGCAGAGTGGCCTGAAACAGGTTCCCACGTGCCTGGGCTGGCCCCAAGACTGTAGGGACCACTGCCACAGCTGCCACCACCACCGCCCAGTTCTTCAGCCCCTGCGGCGGGGCCTCGGCAAGCCAGAGGGAGGTGGGAGGGCTCCCAGGAGAGGCAGCAGGGGTGGTCTGTAGCCAGGGGGCTGCGGCTCTGGCCGCGATTGTGGCCAGGGCCCTGCCGCTGAGCTGTCCTGTCCAGTTGCTTGTCTGACAGCGTCGGTGGGTGGGGGTCTGAATGCCATTAGCCAGCGAAGGAGCATCTGTAGGTCGAGCGGGGGTCTGCCAAAAATGAACCGAAAGCATGTGCTGTCTCTTGTACAGCGTAGTCGCTCTCCTGGATGGGGAGATAGAGGGTCACGTCATTCCAGAAATATTTTTAGTGTCCATTCCCTGGTCATATCGAAGCTACACTTGAGGGTAAAAGGAAGAGATGAGGAGAGGAGGCGGGGGGGGGGTGGGGGTGGGGGAGGAATGTGGCTTCTGATTCAAATCAGCCAAATGTTCATTGTAATCTGTTTTAGAGGCGTCTAGCAAGTACACAATTACCCTTCACTGACTGCCAGCTTTCCCCGGGCTCTGATGAAATGAATTTTCTCTCCTTGTTCAAAATTCAAATTTTGCACCGCACTTCAAAATCAACTAAGGACACTCCAGAAATATTCCAAGCCCCACTTGTGCGTCTGGTAATTTTATATTTGCCTCACTCGCGCTGCCTCTCCCTCGTTGGAGAGCAAAATCAGATGAAAGATGGTCCTAAACGTTTTCATAGGGCAAGACTATTCCGTCGTCCTTCCCCTTGGCTAGACTTAAGCTCTGTGAAACATAACCTATTTGTTTCAAAATAGAAGGAAAAAATAATCCCTTCTGGGATCCTTGCTGTGTTTTCTCAAAGGTTAAAGGGGCAATTTTCCGAGACCTAAAAGCTCCTTAGAGCAACTTGAGCTATAGGCATTCTGAAGGAACACGGGAAGACAATATGGACACTACTTCAAATCCCTACAGCCACGACTCAAGCTCAAAGCCGCTCCTAAACTTGCAAACGCACTCCGAGACAATAAGTCCTGTTAAATATAGCCTTAGCTACAGCTCAGCGATTGGGTTCCCCTGGCTGCGGGCCAGGTCTGCAGGGCAGAGTCAAAACACAGGAAAGAACAACGAATATGCTTACCCTTCACGAGTACAGTGCGGCTCGGAGGGAGGCTCAGAGAAGAAATGTGAGCCGCTGGCGTGCCCCGTGAAAATAAGGCCAAAATCCGAGTTCACTCGCTCTGAGACATACCCATCCCAAACAAGTCAAGAACTGTGCGGGCAGATTTGCAGAGGCAACAGAGGGGTCGGTGCTAGCAACCTCTGGGGCAATTCCCTGGGCATGGTCCATGGAAAACCACCACTGGGTTTTGGGGAGAGAGACCTGGCCCCCCTCATCTGCCAGGCCCAAGTCCACCGCTATACATAGCCCGTGTGTCACCTATGCCGACTGGATAAAGCCCTATTTTGAACATCCACATTTGTGGAAAGCGAAAATAACACCGCCAACCATCCCCTTATGACATCAGTGCCACCCCCACGCTGAAAAGGGTTCCTTCCTCTGAGTAGGCTTGCGCGTAGGTCAGAAGTAGGCGCACCTAACAACTGCAGCTTCTGCCTTCTCTCTCTGTTCCACATTCTCCCTAGGACAAGCCCTGTGCCCTCTCTCCTGCCATTAAAACAAGCCCATAAGAGGCTGAAAACATCTGGAATCAAGTTATGGTTCTAAAGCCCTAACTCAGGTCAAGGGAAAGAAAAAGAAATACCTTCCAAATCGTAGTTTCTTAATTAGTAAGTACAACTAACAAGGAACATTTTAAGTTATGCACATATTAATGACTGAACCCTGTTAACCTCGCGAGTTAAGTACAATTACTGCACTGATTTTATAGACGGGGAACCTGAGACACAGAGAGACGACATGATTCAAACTTAGGCAGTACAGCTGGAGACCTTTACGGTTATGATAGCCAAGGAGGGTCCCCACGGTCAGGGCTGCTCACCCGTCAACTCTCAAATCTGCATCACCACAGGTAAGCTATGTAACGGATTGGGGTTTGTTTGTTTTATTTCAGATAATTAACCCGAGAACACTTTATGGACTTGGGGGAATTAAGGACCACAATTCTGTTAATAACATGAAATTAAATATAGTCACCTCCTCTCAGGCAAGCAGAATTTTGAGCTTTCCATTTTAGCTTTTCTTTGAGGCTGACCGTGCCTCAGGCAAGGTGGTCCCAGATGCTGTAAGGCACGCGTACTTCGTGGCTAATCGAGAGGCAAGAGTTTCTGCTTGTCAGGAGATCCAGGCAAGAGAGCTCTGCCACTGTTATTTGGTCTGTCTGTCATCACAACACAACAGATTTTTTTCCCCTCGAGTTTCTTCCTGTGACTAGCAAAATATAAAACTGAAAGGTCCGGTACACGGGGTATATGGTTAACTCTCTCTCTCTCTCTCTTCTCTTTCTCCCTCCCCCCTTTTCTTCCTTTCTTTTGGGTTTTTCAAGGCTAGCCTCGAACTCAGATATCCACCTGCCTCTGCCTCCCCCAGTGCTAGGATTAAAGGTACTAGGCCACTGGTCATCATCATTTCTTATACCCAAAGTCCTGAAAAATCTTCCTCCCGAGTTCTACTCTCTCTGAGAACTCAGTCCTGGCCAAACCCCCAAACCCCCACCCCCAGCAATCAGACACATGGTTCGTTTCTCACATGGGTACATACATACCTTCAGAATAGCTGTGTGGGTCCTTCAGGGATTTCTAGTTAACAACGCCAGTGTAGATGTGGTGGTAGTGGGGGTTCCTTCATATAAAGTCAATTTCCAAAAAGTTTTTTTTTTTTTAAGTCAAACCATGAATTCCTTTTGTGGTTTAAAATCAAATAAGCTGAAACTCCACAGTAGGACTGACTATTAAAAGAAAAGAAACATGTAAATAGAAAAGCAGTGACCAACTATAGGGGAAAGAAGACAATTAAGGACTCCACACTGTTTCCCTTCTGGCATTTTTTCAGAGTTCTGAGTTAGTTTGCGGTACCATGAAAAGGGGTGATCTCAGATCTACTGGAGTAGTTTGGAGTCGTGGCTAGCCACCGTGCCCTTCATCCTTACAGATGGGGACCCACTACGCCTTTTATTCTTACAGATGACTCCAATCACTTTTTTACAGATGAACTCAGTGATTGCCTGCCTGACTTCAGGTCTTGAGCAATTGACGTGACTAACATTGCCTGTATTAACCCACGGCGAGCAGGCACGCTTGGTCACACAGGCAAGGTATGCCCTGTTGATAACTTTATATGGGAATTCGGAGGGCAACAAAGGAAATGACTCAGTGTCACTACATTTCTCTCTGAGGAGAAAGTTCCTTAGCTTTCCCTGAAGGGTTTCTGAGCTCGATGAGTGTATGTAAAACCTTAACCTGATTTAAGACATAAAGAATGAAGGCCAGACCACCCACCAGTTGATCAAAGGTCATGCTTATATTTTGGGTTTCCAGCTCTGGCATAATATGATAACTAGGCACGCCGTTCAAGAGAAGAAACAGTTTACAGAAGGTAAGCCTCAGGCTGGAAATGAGGAGATGCATTAGGTTAAACTTAGCCTCAGATTAGATGCCAAACCCTTGGCCAAGCACAAGCATTGTTAGTTTCTCTGGGGCACAGCAGGGAAGAGAGAGTGGTGCTTTATGTTTTGTTGAAGGTCTTTCCGTAGAGATGTGTACAGCTCTCAGCACACTCTTATATGTGAAGAAGGCTTTTCTAAGGGCCGCTGCCTAAGGCCCAGGGCATGACCAGCTCCTTTCCAAGCCCAGGGATGGACAGGTGAAAGTTAGCATCTGAAAAAAGGTGCCCTATCATACTTTTTAATGTATTAAAAACGTGGTTTATTGAAATAAGGGTTCCACAATTATATGACTAAAACGGAATTATTGTTTCCACTTTATGGACTAAAAAAATAAAACCTTGTGCCTCTGTATGGCTTTTTGCCAATTTTCCCAATTATCAAATGTCGCAGCCCTAGATAAAACCGGGTTTGCTGTTTCTGCCAGCCCACGTGAAGCATGTGATTAAGTACGAGCCTATGAAATGGGATGGGGGTCACAGGATCATACCCATTGCAGGCTAATTAAGCTGTTTCATAGCCTTAAGCCAACACCCTGCCTACGGGACCAGCTGGTCCAAAGACATGGAGAGGCAGGATTAGGAGCCGGCTATCCCTGTGAAGGGGAAAACGGCATGTACGGTGAGGGGGAGAGAGAGGAGCACGTCGTGGTGTCATGGGGCCACACACACTCTAATTGCAACCCCTGAGCTGTGCCCTTAAAACTTGGAAGGACAGAAAGGGACAGTTCACCACCAGAAATAAACCCTTAGTAAGCAACCCTCGAGCCTGCCCACGAGCTCAGACACGGAGCAGAGCGGGGGCTCACGCTGCCGCTTGAGTCAGGAGACAGAGAAATCAGGGAGTTAGTTCATCTTCTCTGGCTGCCCCCTCCTCTTCTTTTTTGTCTTTTGAACTCCTCTTGGCCCTTCTTCACCCCCTTTTGCTGCTGTTATTCCTCCACGGCCCTGACTTTTTATGTCCGACATTTGGGTCTGTCTGGCCATCCTCCTGAGACAGCCGTGGGGGTGTGTTTTAGATATGACTGTATAGAGAAAAGTGACCCTTGAAGACCACCCTCAGGTGGAATCTTTAACACGACTTAAAATAGCCTTACTCGAAATCTTGGTCCATCCGTGACCTGTCTGTCACCCTGCCTTGCTTGTTGTATGTTAAGAGAGGGCGGAGGCACGGGGTTTCCCAGTCTAAACAGCAGAGCAGGGAGGATGTCTTCCCGGCCTTTCATAGGTTACTGTGCGTTGTCCTGGGCCAGTAGGAAGCAGGATGTGATTAACCAGCCCAGTCAGCTGCTTGTGCGGTCACACGGGTCGTGTATTTCTGTAATTTTAGGAAGGCTTTTCTCTCTCTTTCTCTCTTTTAAGTCTTGATGTTACATTTTAAGCTCCAAACTCTTAGGTTGTTTGTTTGTTTGTTTGTTTGTTTGTTTGTTTTATTCTGTCTACTTTGGAAAATGTGTGTTAGCTACAGTGTTGTTTAGAATGACCATGTCTATTGCACCAACATGTTTATTACATTATTACCAAACTGCCTTATGTCTTAGTCACTGTTCTAGCACTGTAAAGAGGCACCGTAGCCAAAGCAACTCTTTAAAAAGAAAGCATTTAATTAGGGGCTCGCTTAGAGTTAGAGAGCCTTAGTCGATTACCATTATGGCACGGAGTGTGACGGCAGCCATATTTGATTCTGGAGAAGGAGAAGCAGCTGAGAGCTATATCCTAATCTCACAGGAGAGACAGACAGAGAGAGGGGGAGGAGGGAGAGGGAGGGGGAGGGGGAGGGAGGGAGGGAGAGAGAGAGAGAGAGAGAGAGAGAGAGAGAGAGAGAGAGAGAGAGGGAGAGACTGGGCCTGGTGTGGCTTTTTTGAAACCTCAGACTCCACCCTCAGTGACACACACACTGCCTCCTACAAGTCCCACTCTCTAGTGACTAAACACTCAACTCTGTGAGCATGGGAGAGCTATTCTTATTCAAACCACCACACTTTATTTAAAAAATGGAACTGGAACTGATTTACTGGCCATCTTTCTCATTATTTATACTCTCCTCAGGCAGGATCCTGTTTGACTCGCTTATTGTTTTTATTCCAATATTTCGGACGATGAAAGGTTTCATTAGAATAAAGCTTTTCATTCTTTCTTCATTGGAGTCCTCCCTATTTCACTCACCTATCTCTCTCTGCCTCCCAGGGAAGGGTCTGGCACTTTTCAGGAACAAAATAAGTCTTTGTTAACCGGCAAATGGCAGGGGAGCCGGCCTGAGCAAACTCTCAGTGGTATCCAGCCGGTGGTTAAAAAGCTTATTTGAAATAAATGGATACAAACTGCCAAAATTATCTAGGGAGATTTTTATTAGCTGAAAGAATGGTCTATAAATGAGGCATTAAGTGCTTCGACCTCTATGTAGCATTAATGCTGTTTTTAAAGCCACAAAGTTCTTAGGAACAAGACTCAAAAGGGGCAAAAATCACCATTTCACCTTGCCTGCCTTCCATCTGAACAACAACAACCAATTGTTTAACATAAAATAGAACTTTAGATTGTCATCACTATAAATTCAAAACCATTCTATCCTAAATTTCAGAGAAAAAAAAGTTAACAGTCGAGTCCATCCAGAATAGACATCTTTAGGTATGTCCTTTCCCCTTTATCACGCCAGCCTCTGCCTCCAACAAAATTCCATCTATTGATCGGCCTGTATTTCTTGTAGGAGCCCCCAAGTGAAGTGTCACCACTGAAGCCGGCACCTTTGAAAGGTCAGGGGTCACTAACCAATAAAGACTTTGCTCTGGGTTCAGAACCCTGGCCGCTCTCTGCCGCAGCTGTGGCCGAGGCAAGCTGCCAGGAGGGCTGAGTTTTGCTGCTGAGCTTAGTGGGATTACAAAGGAAGGAGCAATCAGCCGGCCACATTTCAAGCCAACAGACCCTTCTTATATTTACAACATGTTTTCCTAGTAACCGTTTATTTTGCTGAAAACATTTAAATAAAAACCTCCAGAGTCTTTCAAGAAGCCGGTTTCATGTTCCCTACTCAAACACCTGCCTGCTTTTACTGTGCTATTTTAATATGTCCTGAAAAACACATGTTCCCTTCTATATGATTCGAGTTGGTATTTGTATGTTTACCATTCATACAGCCTCTTGGAATAGCAATAAGTACAGATGATTTTTCTGGCTATGGAGAGAAACACAGGCAGGAAAGCCATTTTCATCCAAGCTAATATATATATCAATTTTCCTATGTAAGTAACATCTTGGGAATGAATTCTTCTAGTTGTGAGTTGCTGAATCCTAAGACGTTTTAGACAGATGGACGCGCTCGGGGCCACACATACTTCTCTCTTGTCTTTATTTCCGTGTAACTGCCCACAGTTACATCGAATGGGTTCCCTGGAAGGGAAGCTGGGGATGTATGGAAAGGCGGCAAAAAGAGACAGAGACCAAGACAATATTACTGTTCAGGGTCTCAAGGTTTAATGGAGAACTCCAAATATATAGGCAGGGGGAAAGGCTGGAAGCTCCTCAGCAGAACTGGTTCAGTTGCTCCACAAGTGGCTAGTGTTTCTCAGGAAACTGCAGGTCCTTGATGAACAATGGGCTTCACCTTGGTCGGGGCACTCCACCCTTGGTGGAGGGGATTATGGCTGACACAGGAGTTACTGCTCAAAGGCTGGGGGAGAAACTTCACATTGGTCGATGTCAAGTTCCTGCCAGGTGGCATGACACCTCAATAAGACCTTCTACATTTCCGAAGAGATACCACAAGCAGGTCTGGATCAGTCCTTGGGTGCTGGAAGACATCTATGTAATGGTTTCTCTCAGTGTGCCACAGGCTGGACACTGGTCGGGCCTATGAGACAGACCTTAACACAAAAAGCAAGGGAAAGCCAAAATCCTCCTTGAAAACCATTTGAGTCACCTCTAAGTACCATTTCAGGATAACGCCTTTACAACCCTGCATACAATGAATGTCCATGGTCATGCACAGTATATACATATACATGGCCACTTGGGAAATAACACATTTGCAAAATAACACCTATCAACACTTGGTTGTCCCCAACCCAGTGCTTGACTTTGTACCCATCAAAACCCTTAGATTCAACAAGACGCCTGGCTTCAGAGACGGATTTAGGCTTTGAACTCTGACTTCAGCCCTCAAGACTTGTTCCACCAGGCAGTGGTGGTGCACACCTTTAATCCCAGCATTTGGGAGGCAGAGGCAGGCAGATCTCTGAGTCTGAGGCCAGCCTGGTCTACAGAATGAGTTCCAGAACAGCCAGGCCTATACAGAGAAACCCTGTCTTCAAAAAACCAAACCAACCAAACAAACAAACAAGGCCTGTTCCCAGGCTGTGTCGGGAACAAGTCCATTTGGACTCGGCTGTGTACCCTGGGCACCACTTCCAAGGAGCCACTTCAGCCTTGATTAGACAACTGGTATCTGGGCCCATCATCATATCTGCAAGGGCTGGTCAGAGTCCGGACCTTTTCAATTTCCTATTTGTTATTTGCTGCGTTTCTTTTATGAAATGATTCGTTCGTCTGGTTGATTCTGCTGTGGCATTTGGAAGGGTCTCTAAAAGCCAGTAAATGTGCTTCACACAGTCCTTATATTGCGGTATAGAATTTAGATCGTGTGTAGTGGCGGAATGAGCACCTTGCTTGTGAGCATAATTGGTCAGGAAGCAGCAGGCTTTGCAGCTTCTGAGCAGTGTTACCCATCACAGGATGGCCTCCTAGACCCCACACGTGTCCTTTTGTTTCGGCAGCTGCATCGTCTCGGTTCCCAATTCACAGGGCTTCGCTGCTTTCACCTTCTAAATGTGCTGGGATGAAGAAAATAATGCGGGTGACTTCATCTCACGCACTATAAAGAGAGTAGGAATGATCTCTCCCCCAACTCGTCCTGGACAGTGTACAGTCTGCGTGGTGAGACCCTGGCCCTTTCAAATGGGTAAAGACTAGTGAATGAGGTCTGGATGGGGATTAAAGGAGATAATACATGTGAATTGCTTTTAAAAAGGGCCCAGCATGCAATGCGCCTTCCACTGCTGTCCACAGCTGTTGTTTGACTTGCTGGTTTTGTGATAATGGGCACCTGGGGAGAATTTAGATCAATGCAGTTATCTTAACTCACTCACCCAGGATATCCCAAAGAACAGAGCTCACCACTGTTCCAAACAGTAGAGTTTACCCCTAATCCTGGATTTGTGTTTAGAAACAGATTCAGCCAAGCCTTTCTGGTTGTGTTGCCTTCAGGGAGAGGAACTTAGAGTTGTGGATTTTGTTGGAGAGTATAAATGTGCAAGAAGAAGTGACCCCTGGGTCACTTAGTTCAATCCATCTGTCGCAGGCACTGCTGTCAGAAGCCTGTCCATACCCCATTTGTCAAACTCTGCAGAAAAAAAAACAAAAGGACAATAAAATAATGTAATCTGACCATCCTTAAGGGAATTGAAATATAGGTAATTTGGAAAAAATATAGATACTCAATCAGAAATGTGGTTAAGCATTTTTATAAAAAGGGGTTCAGTAACTGAATAGTTTGTGCACTTGAAATACCTCTTTAGGACCAAGTCATTTATCCGCAGATGGAGTGATCAGGAGGAATATTATAAAATATGACTAAAATTAAATCTGTTACTAAAATTAGGCAACTGATCTCAATTGCCTGTGCTTCTTTCATAAGAACATGTACGACATCCTGTTGTGTATAAAGACGAGGAAGCCAAGAAAGTTGTCTCTTGTAAAATGTAAAACTAAATATCATTGCTACTGACTCAGTCATGTACATATACACTGAGAAAGTCTGGGCGGAGATGCTGACCACTCTGATTGATAAATGAATCGTTTACCTTGAGGACATGATATATACAGCAGGGATTATTGCAGCGGTTCTCAACCCATGTGCTGGGACCCCTTCCGGTCATTGGAAAATTACAATTCATAACAGTAGCAAAATTGCAGTTAGGAAGTAGCAACAAAAATAGTTTTATGGTTGGGGGGAGGGGGTCACCGCAACATGAGGAAGTGTATGAAAGCATTGGGAAGGGTGAGGACCACTGGCCTTGTGCAAGCTCTTCAGCTCCCTGAGGTCATAGTCCTTAAAGAATACCGTGTGATACAGTCTTTCTTTCTCTCTTTTTCACTACTAGGCATGAACCCTGATCACCAGGTGGTGCCACCACAGGTGCAGAGCAACCAAGCCACCTACTCAGACCTTTTAAAACTTCTAAACCTCCAAGACAAAATAAACCTTCCTTTTTTTTCCTGATCTGATTCTCTCAAAGTGACAAAAACCTAGTTAACCCAACCTACGTTGAAAACAAGGCTGTGTTGACCTTCTGTATGGCTACTTGAAGACGTTATTGTATTTATTTTTCCGGAACCTTCTGTACACCCTTTAGACTAAAAACATAAAGAAATTAGCTTAAGGTTTTTGTGCCTGATTAGTATCATTTGGTAGTCATTTTCCCAAAGCTTTCCATTCTTATCTTCCTAAGTTTCAAGGAAATTTATATATAGGGATCCACCACCATACTCTGTCCACACCACCCCATCGTGGGAGGGTTGACCAGGAGGAAGGAGCCCGCCCTCCCGTTTCTGTCTCAGCTGTCTCCATTCCTCGTTAGCAGTTCCTTCTTCCGCACTCTGCCCTAGCATGACTCGTAGATCTTACCTTTAGCATCTTCTTAAAAGCCAGTTTAAATCTTAATATCCACAAGGAACCATAACCAACTTTTACCTCATCTTGTTTTCCCTTACATTACGCCCACCATGTTGCTGAATGTTCACATTCAGACCTTTACATGGTAACACATTGTGAGGCCCTCAAGCCCAGTGATTATATTTTATTGATATTTACTTTTTGTAATTAAACTGAGATTAATATCTATCTGTTCATGGAAAAATAACAAATCACTGACAATTACTTTATGTCAAGTTCAAGAAATTTCTTTTGAAAAAAATGGTGTATCTTTGCTGGGCTGTGGTGGTGCACGCTTTTAATCCCAGCACTCAGGGGCAGAGACATGCAGATCTCTGAATTTGAGAGTAGCCTACTACAGAGTGAATTCCAGGACAGTCAAGGCTACATAGAGAAACTCAGTCTTGAACACCCATCCCCTGAAAAAAGAAAAGAAAAGAAAGGAAAGGAAAGGAAAGGAAGGGAAGGGAAGGGAAGGGAAGGGAAGGGAAGGGAAGGGAAGGGAAGGGAAGGGAAGGGAAGGGAAGGGAAGGGAAAGGAAAGGAAGGAGAGAGAGAGAGAGAGAGAGAGAGAGAGAGAGAGAGAGAGAGAGAGAGAGAGAGAAACGAAGAGAAGGAAACAATGGGGTATCTTTTTGTCGTAAATTGTTTTAATTTAATCTTATGGCAACATCAACTGCTGAAAGAATTGGTCTTGAGCAAGCCATGTAGTGTTTAAATTAAAAACAAAGGGTTTTTGTTGTTGTTGTTGTTGTTGTTGTTGTTGTTGTTGTGTTGTTTTTGTTTTTGAAGCTCGGGTAAAGAAATACGATTTCTGCAATCATAAAGATACCATAGACATAAAAATCTAAGCACAAGAACTTTTGCAGATTTTTAGAAACCAGACAGAGTCAGGATTCCAGGCTGTCACCCATGTCCTGTGGGTCCAGCCTTGAAGATTCGTTCCCGGTCTTCACCTCTAGAGAAGATTCAACCAGCTGTACCATAAGCTTGAAGCACTGCAAAGCTGGTCAGAACTGCCCGGGGAATATACGCCCCCTTTGTCTCTTCCAGCCCGGATCTGCGGGTGAGCCTGCTCTGCTGGAAAGATCTAATAGAGGTGAGCAGCCCCCTTGCAGAAAGTGCAAACGTTCTGACCAGCAACGACGCTATGTTTGGTCACAGGAGTAAACCCTGGAGGTGATTCCCCCATGGGGGCCTCAGAGTTCTCTCTCCTCTGCAGGGCCCTGCAAGGGAGGATCAGATGGCTCTTGGCTGCCTTGCAGAGCTGGGCTCCGGGCTCCGGCTCTGTTAGACTTGCCTTTTCTAAATTTAGAGCGCTTCAGTAAACAGCACTGTGAATCCGGCCGTGTGCTTGCCGGGAAGGGCACGACCACGTCCTCCCAAATCTCACGCACTATTCATAGCTTCTGGGCCTTCTTATCAAATTGACATCAGCTTCACTTTTTACCTTAAACTTCAACCTTCAGGTTGCACTCGGCGCTGTCAATAAGTGAATTTGAAGAAAAAGACCCCTGACTCAGAGCAGGATGAATAGAAAAATAACATTGAACTGACAAAGGTTCCGTGGGGCCTTTGAACGTGTCGGGAAATGTCTGCCAGGCTGCTGAGACTAATGTCCCTGTGGTTGTCGTGTGACACCTTCACCCATCAAAGGCCTAGTCAAACAAGCAGAGACAGTGCGCTGCTCTGCACAGAGTCTCCTGGAAAGCTTCTGCAGGAGCAGTGATAAAGAGACAGACCCCATTTTACTGCTTGAAAGGACCATGATAGTGAAGACGCTGTCTTTATTTATTTATTTATTTATTTATTTATTTTGTTTCATGCTCCCCTCTAGCCCAGTAGAAACAAAATCTTCCTTTTCATAGCCAATACCTGATCTCCCAGTTTCTGTATACCTTCCCCACCCCCACCCCCCAAAAAAATCAGAATAGAGAGCACATTATGAGTGCAAAGTCCAGCCTGGATTCAGAAGGAACCCGTGGGAATCACAGGGTTGTTGGGGTGGGGAGCCTGTGGGGACCAGAGGTTCTGAGCAGCCACCAATGGGTATCGCTTGTGCTTTGTGGCTCATGGTCTGAAAGAGTCCTTCCCCATCTTGAGGTCTGCCTGTACCCCTCAAACTGAGAAATCCACCTGCCTCTGCCTCCCAGAGTGCTGGGATTACAGGCGTGCACCACCACCACCCAGCTCTCTTGTTTTCAAAATCTGTTAGGTTTGGACTTCTTTGCCTCCTTGTAGCCAATTCCTATTTTATTAGTTTGACATATCAATGGAGCAGATTTGTAGTGACAACGTAATAGAAAGAACCGCTCAGTCTAAAAGCAAGCCTGTAACCGTGATGTAATGTTAGTTAAATGTGGAAGCGCTGATAAAGCGCAGGACAAAGAGGCAGAGAGGAGTGGAAATTCTGTCAGGCTTTGTATTTGGCCCCTTTTCATTTTCTCCTTTGGTCACCTCCAGCAATTTCCAGTGTGTTCTTGGTCAGCTCTATCAGCCCTTCTTCAAAATAGGTAGAAAAATAATTCTACCTATTTTATGCATTTATAAATGATCAATTTGTAGGGGGAAAAAATCTTCCCTGCCATCACCTTAACTTGCAACATATAAATTGTGTTTTCATCTTTGCAAGAGGAACACCTAAGTTATGCAAAATGAAGCTTTAACAAATGCGCATGGTGCTGTGGGAAGAACCAGAAGATCTCATTTAACGTCCCCAGTATCGATTAGTATCTGTGACTTGACTGCTTAAGTCTGGTGAACTTCCTGTGCCTCAGTTGCCTTTTTACAAAACAAAGTTAGTAAGACCTACTTCGCAGACTCGTCATGGTCACGTGAGATCACCCCGGGTTGCCAGCCTACCCGTTTGTCAGTCCAGAGACTGTTCATCGCGTCCAGGAAGACGCATGGGTCTGGTGCTGATGCTGCAGTCCACACAGCTCATGTCTTCTCCATTGCAGCTTTCTTCTGAGACGTCTTCTTACCTTTTGTTAAAATGCTACACAGTGCTGGATGCTGCCGGACAGACGGGTAGTCATGGGGTATATTCATTTTCTAAACTACCATTGTTGCACATCTTAAGAAGCTCATAATGATAGAAATATTTAAAAAATAAAATTTGGTTTCACCAACTTCTTATTTGAAGGGCAAGTGGTTAGAAATAAGTTCAGAAAGCGTCAGTACGAGGGAAGCGTCTGGACGAGGCACGCTTCCAAGAGGGTGCACTTGGGCAATCACATTCATAGACAAGAAGTTTACTTAGCTTGTGTTCAAACTCAGGTGGTGGCTTTGTGGGAGCCCCATTGCCTGAGGTCCAACCTCACAGTCTTAGTCCACTGGCTAGCCTTAAGAGAGTTGGTCTGCGGGAATGAAGCGAGAAAAAGTGTAGCTAGTTTTAATCTGAGAATGTACAGTATCTTTCTGTAAACAAAGATTTTACTGTGGGGTAGAGAATGGAAAAGAACGTTTTAAAAAAGAGTCCTACAAGAAGAGGGATGAAAAAAAAGATTTTAATTCTTTATCATGATCAAGTTTTATAGTATTTGATATAAAAAAGACTCATATTTAATGGTTTTTATGCTTGCTTCATATCTTTCAAATATGTGAGAACTATGAACAGAGGGCCTGGTTAAAATAGCATGCCATCTTTACTGGACAGTGTCGAAGCAATGGTTGTGTACTCTCAGGCTTTCTAAGCAAAATGGAAGCAGCATGCCTGGTGCTTTGTGGGTATGGGTGCCATCCAGGGGCTCAGCAGGCTGGATTCTCTTCTGCATTCCTCTGTAGTCTGTTCCTATGCCCTGCGTCCAGTACTTTGGCAGGATATTCCTTTGTGGCTACTTTGTTGGCATTCCCACGCTGTGCCACACTGATGAAGAGATAGAGGTCTCTTTCTCTGTCAGCTCTGGTACTGAGGGCATTTCATGACCTCCTTATGGGGTCTCCAGAGGCTGTGGGTATGGGGGCCCGGGCGGGGTTGCTTTCATTTGGACTCATCACCTGAACCTTTTAGCACTTGTCTACCACACGAGCTATTTTAGTGTTACATTCGATCCTGGCGTCTTATACCCGTCTCAAGATGCTGTGGAGACCAGGAAGTCTTGGAGGTTTCTCTAGACACAAGGAAAATGGTCATCCTTGTACTTGCATAGCTCGGTCTAATCTATTCTCCCGGCACTGTCCTGGAGTCTTGCAGTTTACGGTCTATCCAGCCGTGACAACACTGAGGAAAAGTAGCAGCTCTGGAATAGTCCTTGCAACTAAATCTGAAGCTGGGCCATGTACAAACTCTGCATTCTCTGTCATCCTCTGGCCACTGGCGTCAAGCGGGGCAGTCAGGGGGCATTGTGAAGCTCCACCTAAGTCCAGGCCTGCTTAACGCCTTGGAACATTACCACCCGCCCTCTCCCCCTCTGCCGCTGCCTTTGTTCAGACACTTTCATCTCTCCCTGAGTTATGGGCGCAGCCTTCTATCGTCCCTCCTTGCTTTCAGTCCCCTCCCATGCCCCGTCCAATTTTTAGCGTTGACAAGCTGACTCCGAGTAAATCAAACCCGATGCTTTTACTCCCCTGCGTTCAATCCTTTCGTAACTCTCCACTGCCTCAGCACAGAGTTCCAGCTCCTCAGCTTAGAGAGGAGAGAATTTGTTTGTGACTGGCTTGTGTGTCATCTACTGCCACCAAGCCACCATGCTTCCTCAAGTGAATGTCTTCGGGCCTGGGGCTGCCTCTGCCTGAAGCAGCCTCTAATTTCACACCCTCTCGACCAAGCCCGATGTGGAGACTGTCTCCCCTCAGAAGCAATCTGAAAGTGAAACCATGGACTCTCGATTTAGCAATAAAAAAATGCTTCCTGGACCCACAAAACATCTGAAAGCGTAGTATTAAGGGAAGCCAAAGTCATACCCGTGTCACTACACACCAGACACACGCAGACTGATGCACACAGACTGATCGCTAGTGTCAAATTCAGTCAACTACACAGGGCGAAGAGAATCCTGAACTGAATCTTAGCCACTGGGCCAGCATCAGATATCAAACCACGGCTGTCCACCACACCCCCAAATCATGAGCCACGTTGCTTCCATGTTGCTTAGAAAGCCTGAGAATACATAGCTATTGCTTTATATTGTCCCGTAAGGATGGCATGTTATTTATTTTTTTTTTAGTTATTTTTATTTTCTATATTCTATGTTTACATTTCAAAGGCTTTCCCCTTTCCCAGTTCCCACCCACCATAGTTCCCATAGTTCTTCTCCCCCCCAACTATTCCCCAATCATTCCCCCTCCCCCCTCGGTTTCTTTACTAAACTGGATGCAATCTTTACATGCCCAGGGTCCTCTCCTTTCTTCTTCTTGGGAATCATTTGACTTGCTATTTGTGTCTTGAGTATTTAGTGCTTCTGGGCTCATTAATATCCACTTATCAGTGATTGCATTTCATGTGCATTCTTTTGTGATTGGGTTAGCTCACTCAGGATGATATTTTCCAGGTCTAACCATTTACCTACAAATTGCATGAATTCATTATTTTTAATTGCTGAGTAGTATTCCATTGTATAAATATACCACATTTTCTGTATCCATTCCTCCTTTGAGGGATATTTGGGCTCCTTCCAATTTCTGGCTATTATAAACAAGGCTGCTATAAACATAGTGGAGCATGTGTCTTTATTGCATGTAGGGGAATCCTCTGGGTATATGCCCAGGAGTGGTATGGCAGGGTCCTCTGGAAGTGACATGCCCAATTTTCTGAGGAACCGCCAAACTGATTTCCAGAGTGGTTTTACCATTTTGCAATCCCACCAACAGTGGAGGAGTGATCCTCTTTCTCCACATCCTCGCCAGCACTTGTTGTCTCTTGAGTTTTTAATCTTAGCCATTCTGACTGGTGTGAGGTGGAATCTCAGGGTTGTTTTGATTTGCATTTCCCTGATGACTAATGATGTTGAACATCTCTTAAGGTGTTTCTCGGCCATCCGAATTTCTTCTGGTGAAAATTCTTTGTTTAGCTCTGTGCCCCATTTTTTGATAGGGTTATTTGGTTCTTTGCGGTCTAACTTCTTGAGTTCTTTGTATATATTGGATATTAGCCCTCTGTCGGATGTGGGGTTGGTAAAGATCTTTTCCCACTTTGTTGGTTGCCGTTTTGTCCTTCGGACAGTGTCCTTTGCTTTGCAGAAACTTTGTAATTTTATGAGGTCCCATTTGTCGATTCTTGATCTTAGTGCGTACGCTATTGGTGTTCTGTTCAGGAACTTTTCCCCTGTGCCCAAGTCCTCCAGGGTCTTCCCAAGTTTCTTTTCTAATAGTTTCAGTGTGTCTGGTTTTATGTGGAGGTCCTTGATCCACTTGGAGTTAATCTTAGAGCAAAGAGATAAGAGTGGGTCAATTTGCATTCTTCTGCATGTTGACCTCCAGTTGAACCAGCACCATTTGTTGAAAAGGCTATCTTTATTCCATCGGATGGTTGTGGCTCCTTTATCAAAGATCAAGTGACCATAAGTCTGTGGGTTAATTTCAGGGTCTTCAATCCTGTTCCATTGATCTGTTTGCCTGTTGCTATACCAATACCATGCAGTTTTTAACACAATTGCTCTGTAGTACTGCTTGAAGTCAGGGATATTGATTCCCCCAGAAGTCCTTTTATTGTTGAGAATAGTTTTAGCTATCCTGGGTTTTTTGTTGCTCCAGATGAATTTGAGAATTGCTCTTTCTAGATCTATGAAGAATTGAGTTGGGATTTTGATGGGGATTGCATTGAATCTGTATATTGCTTTTGGCAAGATGGCCATTTTTACTATATTGATCCTGCCAATCCAGGAGCAAGAAATATTTTTCCATCTTCTGAGGTCTTCTTCGATTTCTTTCTTCAGGGACTTGAAGTTCCTGTTGTACAGATCTTTCGCTTGTTTGGTTAGAGTTACGCCAAGATACTTTATGTTGTTTGTGGCTATTGTGAAGGGTGTTATTTCCCTAATTTCTTTCTCAGCCTGCTTGTCCTTTGAGTACAAGAAGGCCACTGACTTGCTTGAGTTAATTTTATAACCTGCCACTTTGCTGAAGTTGTTTATCAGCTGTAGAAGTTCTCTGGTGGAGTTTTTTGGGTCGCTTAGGTAAACTATCATATCGTCTGCAAATAATGATAGTTTCACTTCTTCCTTTCCAATTTGTATCCCTTTGACTTCCTTATGTTGTCTAATTGCTCTTGCTAGAACTTCAAGTACTATATTGAAAAGATATGGAGAGAGAGGGCAGCCTTGTCTAGTCCCTGATTTTAGTGGGAATGCTTCAAGTTTCTCTCCATTTAATTTGATGTTGGCTACTGGTTTGCTGTAGATTGCTTTTACTATGTTTAGGTATGGGCCTTGAATTCCTGCTCTTTCCAAGACTTTTAGCATGAAAGGATGCTGAATTTTGTCGAATGCTTTTTCAGCATCTAATGAGATGACCATGTGGTTTTTTTCTTTCAGTTTGTTTATGTAGTGGATTACATTGATGGATTTCCGTATATTGAACCATCCCTGCATCCCTGGGATGAAGCCTACTTGATCATGGTGGATGATCGTTTTGATGTGCTCTTGGATTCGGTTAGCAAGAATTTTATTTAGTATTTTTGCATCTATATTCATCAGAGAAATTGGCCTGAAGTTCTCTTTCTTTGTTGGATCTTTTTGTGGTTTAGGTATTAGCGTAATTGTGGCTTCGAAGAATGAGTTGGGCAGTGTCCCTTCTGTCTCTATTTTGTGGAATAGTTTGGAGAGTATTGGTGTTAAGTCTTCTTTGAAGGTCTGGTAGAATTCTGCACTAAAACCATCTGGTCCCGTACTTTTTTTGGTTGGGAGGCTTTCTATAACCCCTTCTATTTCTTTAGGGGTTATGGGACTATTTAGCTGGTCTACTTGATGCTGATTTAATTTTGGTATTTGATATCTGTCTAGGAAATCGTCCATTTCCTCCAGATTCTCCAGTTGTTTTGAGTATAGACCTTTGTAGTAGGATCTGATGATCTTTTGAATTTCCTCAGTTTCTGTTGTTATGTCTCCCTTTTCATTTCTAATTTTGTTAATTTGTATACTGTCTCTGTGTCCTTTGGTTAGTCTGGCTAAGGGTTTATCTATCTTGTTGATTTTCTCAAAGAACCAGCTCCTGGTCTTGTTGATTCTTTGTATGGTTCTCTTTGTTTCTATTTGATTGATTTCAGCCCTGAGTTTGATGATTTCTTGTCTTCTACTCCTCCTGGGTGAATTAACTTGTTTTTCTTCCAGGGCTTTAAGGTGTGCCATTAAGCTGCTAGTGTATGCTCTCTCCAGTTTCTTTTTGGATGCACTTAGAGCTATGAGTTTTCCTCTTAGCACTGCTTTCATTGTGTCCCATAGATTTGGGTAGGTTGTACCTTCATTTTCATTGAATTCTAAAAAGTCTTTGATTTCTTTTTTTATTTCTTCCTTGACCAAGGTGTCATTGAGTAGAGTATTGTTCAGTTTCCATGTGTATGTGGGCTTTCTGTTGTTTTTGTTGCTATTGAAGACCACTCTTACTCCATGGTGATCTGATAAGAGGCATGGGATTAGCTCGATCTTCTTGTATTTGTTGACATCTGTCTTGTGACCGATTATATGGTCTATTTTGGAGAAGGTACCATGCGGTGCTGAGAAAAAGGTATATTCTTTAGCTTTAGGATGAAATGTTCTATATATATCTGTTAAATCCAATTGGTCCAGAGTTTCAATTAGTTTCACTGTGTCCCTGTTTAGTTTCTGCTTTCCTGATCGGTTCATTGAGGAGAGTGGGGTGTTGAAGTCACCCACAATTATTGTGTTAGGTGTAATGTGTGCTTTAAGCTTTAGTAAGGTTTCTTTTACGAAGGAGGGTGCCCTTGCATTTGGAGCATAGATGTTCAGTATTGAGATCTCTTCCTGGTGGATTTTCCCTTTGGCCAGCAAGAAGTGACCTTCTGAGTCTCTTTGGATGATTTTAGGTTGAAAGTCAATTTTATCTGATATTAGAATGGCTACTCCAGCTTGTTTCCTGAGACCATTTGCTTGTAAAATTGTCCTCCAGCCTTTTACTCTAAGGTAGTGTTTGTCTTTAACACTGAGATGTGTTTCCTGTATGCAGCAAAATGTAGGGTCCTGTTTCCGTATCCAGTCTGTTAATCTATGTCTTTTTATTGGGGAATTGAGTCCATTGACGTTAAGAGATATTAAGGAATAGTAATTATTACCTCCAGACATTTTTGAAATTATATTTATTTATCTTATTTATTTTTTATATTCGAGAGGTTATCTTCTTTTGGGTTTGATGAGAGGAGGTTTCTATCTTGCTTCTTCCCGGGTGTAGTTTCCGTCCTTGTCTTGGTGTTTTCCCCCTATTATCCTTTGTAGGGCTGGATTTGTGGAGAGATATCTTGCAAATTTGGTTTTGTCATGGAATACCTTGATGTCTCCATCAATGGCAATTGAGAGTTTTGCTGGGTAAAGTAGTTTTGGCTGAAGTTTGTGTTCTCTTAGAGTTTGCATGATATCTGCCCAGGATCTTCTAGCTTTCATGGTCTCAGGTGAGAAGTCTGGTGTTATTCTGATAGGTTTTCCTTTATATGTTACTTGGCCTTTTTCTCTTGCTGCCTTTAGTATTCTTTCTTTGTTTATTACATTTGGAGTTTTGATTATTATGTGACGGGATGTATTTCTGTTCTGGTCCAGTCTGTTTGGGGTTCTATAGGCTTCTTGTATATTCATGGGCATCTCTCTCCTTAGGTTGGGGAAGTTTTCTTCCATAATTTTATAGAAGATATTAGCTGGCCCTTTAACTTGTAAATCTTCACTCTCGTCTATACCTATAATCCTTAGGTTTGGTCTTCTCATAGTGTCTTGGATTTCCTGGATGTTTTGGGTTACCACCTTTTTGCATTTAGTATTTTCTTTGACTGTTGAATCAATGGTTCCTATGTTATCTTCGGCTTCTGAGATTCTGTCTTCTATCTCTTGTATTCTATTGTTGATACTTGCGTCTATGGCCCCTGATTTCTTCCCCAGGTTTTCTATCTCCAATGTTGTCTCCCTCTGTGATTTCTTAGTTGTTTCTACTTCTGTTTTTAGTATCTGGATGGATGTGCTCAGATCTTTCGCTTGCTTGATTGTGTTTTCATGTATTTCTTTAATAGATTTTTGTGCTTCCTCTTTCATAGCTTCTACTTGTTGGCCCACGTTCTTCTGTAGTTCTTTAAGTGACTTTTGTCTTTTTTCCTTATTGTCTTCTTCTCTTTGATCCATCTTCTCCTGCATTTCTTGAAGTGATTTTTGTATTTGCCTCGTAAAGGCTTCTAACTTTTGATCCATTTTCTCGTCTATTTCTTTACGATATTTTTCTATGTGTTCAGCTACCAGCATCCTGACCAGTGATTTTATATCCAAGTCTTGTTTTTCTGGTGTTTTAGGGTATCCAGGGATTCCTGTTGTTGGAGAACTGGGTTCAGATGCTGTCATGTTGCCTTGATTTTTGTTAGTAACGTTCCTTCGTTTTCCTTTTGCCATCTGGTTATTTCTGGTTTTAGTTGGCCTTGTTGTCAGTGGCTGGTGTTTGAATCTCCTGTGAGGCTGGGCTCACCTGTTGTTTCTCTATTGGTGAATATGTGTGACTGCTGCTTTAAGGGATCATAAGCTGGCTGCCACCCATGCGATTGTAGCCCCTGTTGGAGTCTGTCTACCTGGGCTTCTCCAGCTGTGTCCTGGTTGCAAGGAACTCCGAGAGCCTAGCAGATCCCCCGTGAGGGTAGCCCTGGAAGGGGTGTTTACCTGGGCCTTTCCAGCTGTGTCCTGGTTGCAATATGGAGGCCCGCCGCTACACCGCTGGTCTAGGGGCCGGCGAGCTGGTTGCAGAACGCAGCTTAGGTGCTCACCCGAGGGCGGGGATGTCCCACAGAGCCTGGGCCTTTCCAGCTGTGTCCTGGTTGTGATATGGAGGCCCGCCGCTACACCGCTGGTCTAGGGGCCGGCGAGCTGGTTGCAGAACGCAGCCTATGTGCTCACCAGAGGGCGGGGATGTCCCACAGAGCCTGGGCCTTTCCAGCTGTGTCCTGGTTGCAATATGGAGGCCCGCCGCTACACCGCTGGTCCAGGGGCCGGCGAGCTGGTTGCAGAAGCAGCCTTGGTGCTCACCAGAGGGCTCGGGGATGTCCCACAGAGCCTAGGCGGGACTCCGCCTGCTTGGCTCCGAGACCCTAGCAGATACCCCCGTGAGTGTAGCCCTGGAAGGGGTGTTTACCTGGGCCTTTCCAGCTGTGTCCTGGTTGCAATATGGAGGCCCGCCGCTACACCGCTGGTCTAGGGACCGGCTACACCGCTGGTCTAGGGGCCGGCGAGCTGGTTGCAGAACGCAGCTTAGGTGCTCACCCGAGGGCGGGGATGTCCCACAGAGCCTGGGCCTTTCCAGCTGTGTCCTGGTTGCAATATGGAGGCCCGCCGCTACACCGCTGGTCCAGGGGCCCGATGGCATGTTATTTAAACTAGACCCTTTGTTCACAATTCTCACATATTTGAAAGACAAGTTGTAATATGGACTTGATTATGACAAGAAGTTTAAATCTTTTTTTTAAAATCTCCCTCATCTTGTAGGACATTTTGTGCAAATGTTTTGGTCTCCCCTATGCTACCCAGCAGTTCTGGCCTGCAGTCTGAGATAACCAGAGGACAAAAGAACTCCAGAAGAGGCAGCCACGAATCACATAGAAATAAAAGATGGGAAACAAAGTGGGGATGGGGGTGGGGGGGAAGAGTTTGGGGATGAAGAGAGCTGAGTTCTGGTCCTGGTATCTTCACCTGGTATTTCATGTTTATATTGTATTATGTATGTATGTATGTATGTATGTATGTATGTATTTTATCCTGATGTAAAAGAACTGCGCACTGCCATAGATTCTCACACTGTGCTTAGCATGAACCCAAGGCACCCAGCATTGTTGAAAGGTCAGTGCAGGGGAGAGTGGGGAAATATAGCTCTTAATATATGCAGATTATTTTTAGGCTCTTTCAATTTAACTATTGTTTTCAGTCCCCTGCTCATCCTGTGTGTGTGTGTGTGTGTGTGTGTGTGTGTGTATGTGTGTGTGTGTGTGTGTGTAGGGGAAGGGGGTGCTTGTGTATGTTTATGCGTATTTACTTAGCAAAACTGTCTTTCTGCAAAAACCAGCCAACCTACAGCGACACTGAAGAGCAGGAGTTCTTCCAAGAAAGAATACTACTGAAGAGAACCCTGCCTGGCCTTGGGTTGGCGCAGCTGTCTCAGGCTCAATGGCCACCGTAACACAGACAACAGGGTCATGTCCAACTACAACAGGTGTCCCTGATTTTGAGTCTTTCTTAAATTTCAGCAGAGACTGCAGTATGGTTATGGAAAAAAAAAGTTGGAGGAGCTGAAGGAAGACGGGGGTGTGGAGTGAGTGGCGTGCCCTGGACGTCGCCAGCTGGTCAGCGTGCTCTCCGTGCCAGGAAGCTCTGTTCGGCAAGACCAACCTGACAGAGATGGACTGAGTCTGCTTTCAACTGTCACCAGTCACCAAATGACTTATCTTGTTTTGCTGGGTAGTGACAGGCCACCAAACACACTAAAACGATCGCTCCCAAAGATAGTCTTAACTGTTAACAACAAAATCAGCCTTGCCAGGGGTGTGAAGAAACATACGACAGTCACGAAAGAGAAATCCATCCGTTGCATGGAAGATGTATCATATTCATCTGTAGATTCTGAGACCTGAGTTGGTGTGGAAAACATTTTCATGAAAGACTAATAAATGTATTTTATTAGAAGGACCTGTGACCTTAACCTTTAATGGACCTTTAACAGACAAATGAAGAGTTTAATGTCTTCAATTATGTAACAACCATGAGTGCGCTATGCTAGGTGGCGTCTTGTCCCGGAGACAGTTCCGCCTGGAAAAAGCAGACTGAGTCCTTACACCTCTGAAAAGCAAATGTCGGCTACTCTGTACTGATTTTCTGATCTCAGTGTGCCGTCTTTCTCTGCCGTGCTAACCACTGCCTCCGTGCAGATATATACAGCAAATTAAAAAGTACTCTTAGGTCTGAAGAGATGGCTCAGTAGATAGGAACACGTAACAGCTCTTGCAGAGGACAAGTTTGACTCCTAGCGCCCAGGTTGGGTGGCTCACAACCAGCTGTCTGGGAGCTGATGCTATCTTCTGGGTCCCCAGAGCACCTGTACACATACTCACATACCCCTGACCCAGGCATGCATAAACGTACAATTCAAAATAAAATGTGTTCTTACGACTCAGTTAAAAAAAATCATCCTTTATGACCTTGGGACTTTATTTCTGTTAGGGCTACCCTACATCTTTTGTGTGCTAGCAGTTATGGGCCAATACACATCTGTTAAGTATGCGAACATCTGTATTTCAGTAAGAGGACTTCTAACTCAGCAGCTTGCTCTATGCATCCTATTTCAAATGGTCCAAATTTCCTTCATTTTACAGAAGTGTAGCTGGCAAGTTGGTTCGTAGTTAAGATGTGCAATGTGGTATTTTTCTACACATTGTGACACCATTAGCACGATCAAACTGGTTGATACATCCGTGACCTCATATAATGTCATGCATGCAATTCAGTGTTATTAATTGTAGAGACTATCTCTCGGAGGTCTTGCCTAGCTTTGAGGGAAATGGTTGGACTTGTATCCCATGGCTCAGTGATGCTGTACACAGTCTAGTCTATTCTCACGGCACTGTCCTAAAGTCTTACAGTATACACAGCCCATCTAGCCCTACATGGTAAGCTGGCTATGACTACCATACTGACATTAGATGTATTCATCCTGGATAATTCAGACTTTGTACTTTTCTTTTTCAGACAGTCTCATGTCACCTAGGCTAGGCCTGAGCTTGCTCATAGACAAAAATGGCCTTAACTCCTGATCCTCCTCCTCCCAATACTGTAATCACGGGTATGCGCCAGTATACTTGGTATCTGCAGTACCAGGACTTGTGCATGCTAGACAAGCACTCAGCAGCCTAAGCCGTATCCTAGGCCAGCACGTCCTGCTTCTGGGCCCAAGCAGTCACTGAATGGCTCACCTTGTCTTTTCTTTCTTTCCTTCCTTCCTTCCTTCCTTCCTTCCTTCCTTCCTTCTTTCTTTCTTTCTTTCTTTCTTTCTTTCTTTCTTTCTTTCTTCCTACCTTCCTGCCTTCCTTTCTTTCTCCCTTTCTTCCTTTCTTTCTTCTTCAAGATGAATAATAAATTATTTATTTTTTGACAGAGTGACTGGTACACAGGTGTCCATTACATTGTCACGTGAACACATTTCATTATTCAAAAAAGAAGCATCCCAAGTGTATATTAAATTTCCACTGCATAAACATGAGCAAGTTAAAACAAGCCTTTGTTTCTTTTCTGTGTGTTTTTGTCTTTTTTTTTTTTTTGAGACAGTTGAACTTCTTTTGAGCCTTGACTTGCTTACCTGCCAAATCAGACCTTTTGACCTTAAACTAGTGACCCTTCTGCCTCCACATCTCAAGTGCTGGGATTACAGTTATATAGCACCAAATTCTGTTTTCCATAATCGCCTTAAAATAGTGTTGTGTTGGAGCTGTTTTTCTATGAATTCAACTGTATAAGATACCACACACAGTTGGGCAGATCATGGAGTGTTTGCGTTCATGAGCCTAGCTTGTCTTACCTCACACACGTGTCCTGCTTGCCTATCCGTGCTGTCACAATTGAAGGGATTTCCTGCGTGTTAAGGCTTAGTAATATTTCATGTATTTAATGCCTCAATATGCTGTAAATAACAAAATGGTGTTGTTAGTTCTACTTTTACCTATTTATTTACACGTAAATCACTTCTTCAAGGTACTGATTTCATTTTTTGAACATACAGCCTACTCTTGAACAATATGCGTTGCTCAACTCTGTAGGTCTGTTACAAGCAAAAAAAAAATTTTCTGTCTTGTAACAATTTGAAAAAACTCAAAAGTCATGGCCTATAAGCTATATGTGTTTGTGCAATCATGACATATAGAAACTCTCCTATTTTTCTGTGATTATATAAATATTTATAGTCTATTTTATAACTTGTTACCATAAACACATAAATCTGTTATAAATATATTTTATCAAAACTTTTGTGCAGAGTTTACGGTGTCCTTCATAGTTGAAAAACATGTGAACAAATGTACCAATTCAGCAATTACTGATACTGTGAACATTAACTATTCTATATGATATACCACTGTCGTGATTTCTTAGTCCACAGGCTTTGATAAACTATTATGTGGCAGGGGGGAACAGTTTCAGAAGAGCCTTTTCCTGATGTACAACAAGAAAAGAGGGATCCAAGAAGAAGCAAGAGCAATATATAGACCATAAATCATGCCCCCAGTGACCTACTCCAAGGACTTCCCACATCCTCTCTTTCACCTCTTCCCAATAAACCACCAAACTATGACTCCATCAAAGACTTACCCTCCATCATAAAATCATCTCTGGAAACATAATTACAGACACACGAATCTCTTACACATCTTAGTCCACTGAAGTTGACAATGAGAAGTAGCCATGGTGACAGAAATGTCCCACGGTGTGGTCATCATCATGAGCTGATCTCTGCTCTTTATAACATCTCAGCAAAGTTGTTAAGCAAGCAGAGGAGGCCTCTGTTTCCCAGCAAAGTGGGTGTGTGTTCCTTTGATCAACTTTTTCCCTCACCCAGGACTATAGTTACCATCCTAAGAGGAAGCTAAGATAGAGTCTAGTGGAATTTCTCAAAGACACAGCTGGAGAGGCTGGGCGGTGGTGGCTCATGCCTTTAATCCCAGCACTTGGGAGGCAGAGGCAGGCAGATTTCTGAATTCGAAGCCATCCTGGTCTACAGAGTGAGTTCCAGGATAGTCAGGGCTATACAAAGAAACCCTGTCTAAAAAAAAAAAAAGACACAGCTGGAGCCCAGTTCCTCTAGGAACAAAAATAGACATGTGACCCAGCTCCAAGCCTTAGAAAAGGAGTTAGAGAGTTACATAGCAAGGTCATAGGTATTGGAATCAAACCATGTGCTGTGTTAGAAGCCAGAGTCCCTACATACTCACCTGGGCATGACTAACCTTTCAGCCATCTGCTCTCTCTTGTGTGAGGTGGGCTATAGTAACTGCTCCACTTGGGACTATGGGAAGAAGTAAATAGGATAATGCAGGCCCATGGCCAGAGTCTATGTGTGCGATGTCTGAATCATGCTAGATATACAGGAGCCGAGCACGTGGTACCAGCCATCAAACCCTTACCATATGACATGATTTCATGAACAACTGTATGCTTAAGAAATAAATAGATAATCAAATGAAAGGGCTTTGGAACCATGCCGTGAGGAAATAGGAGACCATTATGCTTTGAATGTGAAATGTCCCCCCACAGGCTTGGTCCCAGTTGGTGGCTCGGTTTTGGAAGCTTGCAGAATTCTTTGGAGGTAGGACATAGCTGGAGGGAAAGGGCCCCTGACAGGTAGGTCTTATGGCTTATAGCCTGGTTCCTGGTTTGCACACTGAGAAGTGAGAGAGTTATTATGTCTTTGCAGATATCTCTCTCACAGGGAGCTAGAATAAATATTTCCTCCCTTAGGCCACCCCCTAACATGTCTAATTCAGAGACTAACTCTCTCCACATTAACTCCCCAGATCTTCTTTCTCAGAAATAGAAATGTGGAGAAGAAAAAAAATTTGAGAAAAAAAAATGCTTCCTAAGCTAAAACAGTGAGTTGTGAAAACAGTCTATATAATATGTCTACTGTAGCTTTGTTTGTGAAATTTTTGTTTGTTCTGGGTCATAGCTTAAGTCTGTGACTCACTCATTTCCAGAAAGCAGATGACAAGAAATTTTTCTTCCCAGGCTCATTGGCACTGGTATTTTGGCACTGGTATTTTGGATTTCGCCGTGCTCACCTGTGGGGGTATGCCACGCACTGTATCGCTCTAAGCAGCACCCTGGGCGTCTACTCACTCCATGACAGGGGCCCATTCCTCCTTGTTATCTATAGTGGTTTGGGTGAAAAAAGTCCCCATAAGCTCACGTGTTTGGACATCCAGTCAGTGGTGGCACTATTTGGGAAGGTTTCAGAGTTTGGGCCTTTGAGGAGGAAGTCTGTCACTGGAAGGCAACTTTGAGAGGTCACAGCCTCATCCCCTGTCCTGTTCACTTTTTTTGTTTTGAGGTTTTGGTTGAAGATGTGATTTCTCAGCTTCCTACTTTAGCCCACTGCTGTCTCTGCAATGGACTCATCCTCTGGAAGAATCAGCCTAAAGACGCTCTCTTCTGTATGGTGCCTTAGTCATGGTGTTTCATCAAAGCAATAGCAAAGTTACTAGTACACTGGGCCATCCAAAAATATCTTCAGACCCTGCCAAATTGCTTCCAATTGAGAACTGTCACTCTAGGATTTATTTATCTAAAGAACTTAAGGGGGAAAAATGGTCCAGGGAAGGGCGTGGTGGTTGAAACACTTGCTACGCCAGCAGGAAGGTCTGGGTTCAGGTTCCTAGCATCTACACAAAGGTTGCGTGTCGTGATATCCATCTGTAATCCCATCCCTGGGAATGACACAAAGAGGCAGATCCCAGGGAGCTTTTCGGCAAGTCAGTTTAGCAGAGATGATGAGCTACAGGTTCAGTGAAAGACCCTGTCTCAAAGCCGAGGTAGAGGAGCACAGAGGAAGACACACAGCACCGACTTCGGGGCCTCTGACCTCTATGTCTGCATGTCTGAGGGATCTGTTTCTTTATCTGTCTTTTCATCCCCCTCCCATCACACACACACACACACACACACACACACACACACACACACAGAGAGAGAGAGAGAGAGAGAGAGAGAGAGAGAGAGAGAGAGAGAGAGAGATGTATAAGAATAAAAATATCAACAAGAAAGAGAATCAGGCTCTTGCTCCTGCCTTCCCGCTCTCACTCTCTCCCATTCCCTCTCCCCTCTCTCCCCGTGTGCTCATGACTTCTCTATGCTCTCTCTCTCTCTCTCTCTCTCTTTCTCTCTCTCTGCC
Organism: Apodemus agrarius; assembly: GCA_964023405.1. Lineage (NCBI taxonomy): Eukaryota > Metazoa > Chordata > Mammalia > Rodentia > Muridae > Apodemus > Apodemus agrarius. The sequence continues at coordinate 23,527,132 of OZ030007.1, forward strand.
TTTCTCTGCCTCTACTACCCTCTGAACTCCCCTCCCCATGCCCTGAATAAACTCTATTAAAGAAAAAAAAGAAAAGAAAGACAGTCAGCAATCTGTTCTCCAGATTCGCCCTCCAACCCTGCATGTTTGAGGGAAAGGCACTACAAAAGTCTGTAAGATCTGTCCATGTGAAATGTCTTGCAGACACTGGAAAACACCATCTTCGTGGGAATTCTCCAATATGTTCAGAAAAGATCCCTTCCGTTACCAACACTCTCTCCTTCTGGGTCTAGGCCTCACCAGCCCTGTCCCACCCCCTTAATGTTCTCAAACGTGCTGTAGGAATCATTGTTTTTTTGTCCTGTGGTTGTTTTGTTTTGTTTTGTTTTGTTTTGTGTTTGTTTGTTTTGGGGCTTTGGCATCCTGAAGCTTTACAGCTACCCAACATAATTTTAAATATGTTTAAAGACATAGAAATTTAACGTTAGAATAAAATATTCTTCATGACATGTTACTGGAAAAGTACAGTAGAAGAATTTTAAACACAGATAATTTTGATTATTTTTTTAAGTGTAGAGAGAAGGAGAAATTCTCACAGTGTTATAAAGAAGTTCTTTGGGAATTCGCCTTTTGCAGATGTCTTCAAGGACCTTGTATTTGCTGTCAGTACCGAACAATTTGCCAAAGCTGTCCAGCGGCAGAACAATTAACACCGGGAAATTTTCACTTCTGACCAAATCCCCCCAGACTGTCTAAAGCAATTAGAACGTTCAACCCTACCATATGCCAGCAGGCTCCAATGGCACGGGCCCGTCGTCCTAACCACTGGGAGGCTGTGCACTGTTCTAATTGTATGTTTGATGCAACCTAGAGTCACCTGGATGTGAAAACTTCAATGGAAAGATTGGCTAGGCAGACTGGCCTCTGGCCATCTCTGTGAGAGACTGTCTTGACTGATACGGGAAGGCTCAGCTCTCTGTAGGTGGCATCATGGCTTTGCAGGTGGTACTGGGCTGGGCTGTGTAAGAAAGAGGCCTGAACAAGAGAGGGGAGGGAGGGAGGGAGGAGGGAAGGGAGAGAGAGAGAGAGAGAGAGAGACAGAGACAGAGACAGAGATAGAGAGACAGAGACAGAGAGACAGAGACAGAGACAGAGAGACAGAGACAGAGAGACAGAGACAGAGACAGAGAGACAGAGACAGAGAGAGACAGAGAGACAGAGAGACAGAGAGAGAGAGCCCCAATAGGCAATATTACACCGTGGTTTCTTAACTCAGTAACTGCTTGAGTTACTGCCTGACTTCCTTCAGTGACGGTTTGTGACCCGGAAGTATAAGATGAAACAAACCCTCCCCTCTTGCAAGAGGCTTTTGGTCAGTGGTTATCTCAACAGAAAGCAAACTAGAACAGAGGCTGGTGCAGGAAGATTGCAAAGTCAAGGACTGCCAAGGAAGGCCTCAGAGGGAGTCCAAGGTCAGCCTGGACATCTTAGCCAGATCCTGTCGTAAAAGAAAAAGAGGGCCAAGGGCCGGGTCAATGGCAGAGCACTTTGCCTACATCACATTTTGTGTGAGGCTCTGGATACACAATTCCTGCTACAGAAAAGGTAAAGTGTGTAAATAAGCGATTTTAGCTCCTCCTGCTCCCCTCCCCCCAGTACTCACATTAATTTTTGTTTTAAGTTCTCATTAAAATCGTTGAAACCTTAATTGGAATGAACTTCATCTCCCTTTATTCTCGGCTGACATCTGCTTCGCCCCGCCCAGTACCCCATTCCCAGAGATTAGTCACTGTGTTTTAGCGGAACTTAAAATATCAGGAGGAACGAACGTTTGCTAGTATTCCTGAGACATCACTGATATTGAAACGCTGATTAAAGAGGATCCCAGACCAAACTCACCTGGGTTCACCCTCAGGGATCAGCACTGGTGGCATTAGGTCCTAAAACGTCTACCCTCCTGGTGATTTAAAGTCATCCAGAGTCAGCTTGAGGATTTATTGTCCAATGCAGACAGAATCCTCTTTACCTAGAAAGGGTGGTCACGCCAGGTCATGCTGGATGGAGCAGAGCAAGCACATCAAAGCCCAGGCTGGCAGCTGGCTTTGCCTATTAAGTAGTCACTCTGCCCTAGAGCAAACGGCAATGACAGTCACCTAGTCAGGGTGGAAACACACAGGCACACTCAAAAGTTCATTGTGTACATGTGTGTGCATGTACATACCAACACACAGCAAACACTAACGCTTTCATACTTTTTAGTTTCTAGGCTGGACAGGCAAGCGTCTTTTCAGGGCTGCCCAGCTCAGTGCTCATCAAAGAGTGAGCAACTTATTTGTGTTATGCTTTGCATAAAAGATGAGTTTTCACAGAAAATACATCATAGAAAAGATGCAAGCCACATCAACCTTGTTTTGTTTTGTTTTCATTTTGTTTCTTTGAGACATGTAGCACCCGCTGGTCTAGAACTCTTTTATGGACCCGAGGACAGCTTAGCCCCTCCGTGCATCCCCCCCCCCCCACTAAGGAGAGCCTCAGATGGAACTGCAGGAAAAAGCCAGAGGCAGTTAAAAAGGTGGGGACTTTGTGTAGTCTCTTGAACTTGGTGCTGCGGAATGAGGCAGGGATCCAATCCCAAATATAGACCTCACGGTGACAGTAGGAATTTATATCTTGGAGTCTGGCCACACTTGCTGTTTCCATTATAATGGTCATGGTCATTAACTTTGCAATCACCTTTATTTGGATACCTGTAGAGTAATTGGGAGATGGCCAGTGTTTTGTTTGTAATTACCATAACCTCTCTGGCAACTTCTATGTTACAAAAGAGAAGATTTGGAAAGGGCTAAATAACTTACTGGGGCTTGTAGCTAGAGAAAGGCCTTCCTTTTCAACTAAAAAAAAAAACAAAAACAAAAAACAAAAAACAAAACAAAACAAAAAAAACCTATTGACTTAACCTGCACAGGGACCAAGCCTATGGCACTAGCTACACAGGAGGCTACGGCAGGAGGATCTCTTGAACAAGGAGTTCCAAGATTGCTTTAGCAGTACACTGATACTTCATCCCTTAAAAAAAAATGGCATCCTATTTTTGTGGAGCTATGTCATGTATGTCCATGTATGTGCAGGAACATGTGAAGGCCAGGGTACTCTTTCTCGGGTGACCATCCTCTTTTGCTGAGACAGTGTTCACTCTAGTATTCACTAGTTCACTAGAACTCTAGTGGCCTAGAGTTCACTAAACAGGCGAGGTTGGCCCGTGAGCCCCAGGGATCTGCCTCTTTCTCCATCCCCAGCATTGGAGTGGCAGGGGCCTGCCTCCACTCCTGGCTTTTCTACATGGGTTCTAGGTCTTCTCCACGCTGCTCTGGCAAACACTTTAATATGCTCAGCTTTGTTTTTATGTTTATGTACTTGCAGAAAACATTAGGAAAAAAATTTTAAATAAAATCGGTCTAAATACATTTAATAAAAATCAAGCAATACTTCTATCCTAAAAACTGTAAAGGGGGATGAAATAAAATTTAAAAGATTTAAGAGAGTTGAGAAGTACAAAATATTCACAGATCGGCAAATATAATATCGTTAAGATTTCAATTATTAGGGGTGGAGAGAAGATTCAGCAGTTAAGAGCACGGGCTGCTCTCTCAAGGGACCAGGGTTCAATTCCCAGCACACACATGGCAGCTCATAACTGTCTGTAACTCCAGTTCCAGGTGATCTGACACCCTCACACAGACATGCATGTAGGCAGAACACAAATACATTAATTGACAACAAATAAATTAACAACAAAAATAAATTTTAAAAAATACTTTCTTTCTAAATTGACCTATCATTGGAACATAATCCTAATCCAAACACTAGGGCAGTTTTGTATAATTGATAATAGGATTCCACAGGTTGAAGTATTAGTGCCTTCTATGATTTAAAGAATTAGTGTGGGCCGGGCGGTGGTGGCGCATGCCTTTAATCCCAGCACTTGGGAGGCAGAGGCAGGCGGATTTCTGAGTTCGAGGCCAGCCTGGTCTACAGAGTGAGTTCCAGGACAGCCAGGGCTACATAGAGAAACCCTGTCTCGAAAAACCAAAAAAAAAAAAAAAAAAAGAATTAGTGTGACAGCACAGGGACTAAAAGAAGTGGTATTACCATTACTGTAGAAAATAAGGAATGGGATTGATTAAAGGATCAGAAAGAAGGCCCGTGTATTCAGAATTAGCTGGCTTTCTACAATCAAAAAATAATAACCTTTTCAACAGTAGAGCTAGATAATCTAAATTATATGTTAGAAAGTGAACCTCCTCCTCTCCCTCCCAGCACTCTTGAAGGAGAAGCATGAAGAGTTAAACTCTCCATCATGTCTGAGCCTCAGCAGACATGATCCTTTGTCTTCAGTAACAGGTGGCCTGCATCACCCATGCTTCTCGAGCAGTAAATTCTCATCTTCAGCCACGGCAAGAAATCATTTTTATGCTTGAACCAGAATATTCTGTTGTGTGACCAATATTCCAGACATTAAAGTAGAACTCAGAGGACTCTGGATGGACATTAACAGTCACTAGAAGGCACGTACATCCTTGACGCTTGCGTGGTTAATACTGAGCTCTCGCAAATGCTCGTGGCTGCCCTTTGACATGAATACTTGTCACAGCTGAAACTGACAAACACAGAATGATTTCTGACCAGCCTGCCTGCTGGTTGTAACCTCACCTCTTTCTTAATAAATGAAGTGGCAAGACAGAGCTTTCTTTGATAAAAGCAAATGCACAAATATAAGAACCTATAGTTTTCTAACTTTGTAGCATCTAGAATACTTAGAGTGGAGGAGTTCTGTTGCACTAAGCGACTTTTAATGTCTAGATGACACTGATGCTGTGTGCATGACACCTAATCTCCAGAGTAGATCTCCTCTGAAATAGTGTCTTATTTCCCAGAATGCTGATATGATTGAAACTGTCTCCATCCTCTGGGTAAATAGTTTTCAAAATATTATGTCCTGGTACTAGTGTGTTTCATGGCACAAGCATGGCACTGTTAAAATGGAGACTGTGGGATTGTTCCAACATTAATCTTAAGAAGTAATTGATGCTTTAGATATGTCAGCCACCAACTCTTCCTTTGTTGGAAACCATGTCTGCTGCATTAATAGTAGTTATAGAAGAATTTTGTTCATATCTAATAATGTGGGCGGTTAAGATTATTAAAAATTAAAACTAATGTACTAGCTGGTTTTGTATGTCAACTTGACATAAACTGGAATTATAACAGAGAAATTTCCTCCCTTGAGAAAATGCCTCCATGAGATCCAGTACTAAGGCATTTTCTCAATTAGTGATCAAGGATGGGAGGGCCCATTGTGGGTGGTGCCATCCTTGGGCTGGTAGTCCTGGGTTCTATAAGAAAGCAAGCTGAGCAAGCCAGGGGAAGCAATATAGTAAGCAATACTCCCTCCACCACCTCTGCCTCAGCTCCTGCCTCCAAATTCTTGCCCTGTGTGAGTTTCTGTCCTGACTTTCTTTGGTGATGAACCGCGATGTGGAAGTGTAAGCTGAACAAATCCTTTCCTCTCCAACTTGCTTCTTGTCATGATGTTTTGTGCAGAAATACAAACCCTGGCTAAGACAGCTAACATCTCAGAGTTTTTCTGGGGCCGAGTTATCCACCTGTGAACCTGAAACAATGCAGGTGAGCTTTCCATGAGTTTGATAAATCATAGAGACCTTCCTATTCTGAAGATGACCTAGGCCCTAAAGGTCTCTTTTAGGGATGAAACTGAATAATGTGAAGCCAAGATTGGGCTTGAGTCTTCCCAAAAAGAAAAGACAGAGATCCTGTTTCTCATTACTGGGGGGGAAATGGATAGAGATTTGAAACAGTGCTAGCTGTAATCTGTGATTAAAACCAAATAAATAATAATAAAATGCAGTCTGGATACTAATTTTGAATAGCAAGTAAGGAAGTTAAGCTTATGTTGAGAATAAATTAAATTTTAGTATCTGTTATGATATGACTATGAAACGTCTCAAATCTCGTGAGTTTAAATCTGGATCAGACTTGGTGTGCTGGGGAAATGATTGGATCATCATGGTCCTGACTCAATCAATGGATGATCCATTGATGAACTCATAATTTGATGGCCTTATTGAGAGGTGGTAAACAAACTCACATTATTATTTTTTAATAATTAAAACAAAAGAGGTTTCAGGAATCAGGAAAAACAAAGTCAAAACAAAATAAAAAACAACTCAACTAACTGAACCTAGACCTTGATTTTAGACTTTCAGCTTTTAGAACTATGAGAAGATGAATTTTAGTTGTTGTCAGAAGCCATCTAGGAAAGGCTAAATACATGCCTTCTCTGGAGATGGCCCACTGTTTTGCATGGCCTGTGATGGGTGAGCTCTGAGGCAAGGTCCCAAGAGACTTTATCCTAGCATTGCTTCCTGCTACTGATATGCCTTTAATGTCACTCTTAAATAGTCTAATGATTCCTGGGAATTAGCCCTCTGTATTGGGCAGATCTTCTGCAGACCAACATAAAGATGTACTCTCATGTAGTAAAACTATCTAGACAAAGTAATGATTTCATAATTCCTAGTAATGATTTTTATAGTTTCTAAATTTATACAAGTAATTTCGAGCTCTCTATAGTATAAAAGTTGCAAATAGAGTTCTGTAAGCTTTCACGTGTCATGGGCTAACTGCACTAGGATAGAAAGCAGGCTTGGAACAAACTTAACAATCACAGTAAACATTCCTTCTAGGTTAGCTGTGAGACCACTATCTGGTGGTTTATGATGAACCGTCATAAACTTGGGATGGACAATTTATCGTAGGTGTGAGGACAGAAAATAAAATATTGACTAGTTTATCTATATAAAACTTCAAAACTAATGAGACACTGCCAGACGATTTGTCTCTTGATCAAACCATGCTAATTTTTATTATAAGAATTATTGTTTTAAACTTATAATGAACTAATGGGGGGTGTCTAGTAACAGATAATGAATGGTGGAAAGACATGTAAACAGATAATGAATGTGCAGTCCTAATGAAAAGGCATGTAAACATTTCTGCTGTAACTACTTGTCATTTTATGACATGAATTATTATTGTCTTGAACTTGCTATGAACTTATGGAATGTAAAGATGCTTTAAAAACTATGTGATCCATTTTCCTACAAAAGTATAAAAACGAAGAACAATGATAAAGAGGCAGGTTAGCCCTTCTCTGCCTAAGCCAGCATGCATGTGTCTCTATATGTGGGTGCAACTTTCTTTAGTGTTGTCTAAATGTGTTTCTTCCTGTGTGCATGAATAAAGGTTGGTTGAAGTTTGCACTGTGGAGCTTTGTTCTATCCATCAGATATGTGTATATATGTGTATTATGAAGTTGTTGGAGCTTGTTCTACATAGCTTTTGCTCCATCCACCAAATGTGTATATGTATGTGTATGTATGTATGTATGTATGTATGTAAAGTGAAGGGAGCCACTTTTTCTGGTTCATCCTGAATATGTGAGTTTTTCTTTCTGTGCGCTTGAGGTTCTTTTACTTTTTCTCTGGTTCACAAAGAGTTCATGAAACCCCGAGCCTCTTCCCTGATCTGTGAAGGGCTCTCTGAAAAAAACAAAGAGCCCAAGTAAACTAGTTTCTTTACTTAATTTGCTGCTGTTAAACAACAAGTGTGAATCTCCAGAAATCACAGGCTTCTGGCCACAGAATAGAGAAGATGTAAGAAAGGTATATATATGGTTTTTCAAGACAGGGTTTCTCCGTGTAGCTCTGGCTGTCCTGGAACTCACTTTGTAGACCAGGCTGGCCTGGAACTCAGAAATCCTCCTGCCTCTGCCTCCCAAGTGCTGGGATTAAAGGCGTGTGCCACCACCGCCCAGCAAGAAAGGTAAATATTACCAAAAGTAAGCAACTTTTGCTCTTGTAAAACCAAGTTTTGCCCCCTTCAACGTCTGACATTGCCCATCCCTGCCTTCCAAAAAGAACTGGTGTGGCAGTTGTCTAAATCCCAGAGGTGCTCCCTTATTGCAGTCTCAGCAAAGTAATTTATCCCAGACCCTGTGTTCACTTGGTCTCATGATCATGGATCCAACCAATCAAAGATAAAAAATTACATCTGTGGGCTGGAGCGATGGCTCAGCAGTCAAGGGCATTGACTACTCTTCCAGAGGTCCTGAGTTCAATTCCCAGCAACCACATGGTGGCTCACAACCATCTATAATGGAATACGATGCCCTCTTCTGGTGTGTCTGAAGACAGCTACAGTGTACTCATGTAAATAAAATAAATAAATCTTTTTAAAAAAATTACATCTGTACTGAATATACAGAGACATTTTTTGGTGCCGTTTTTTCCTAAACAGTATAGTATAAAGGTTATTTACATAGCATTTACAATACACTAGATGTGTAGGTAATCCAGGAGTGATTTGAAATACACAGGAGGATGTATTGTAGCCATTTTATATAAGAAACTTGGGCATCTACAGGTTTTGGTATATGAAGGGTCCTCATAATCCATTCTCTACTGATCCTGCAGGGCAAGTGTACTTCCTAATGATGGGAACATACTAATTTAATTAAGTAAACAACTTGGAATAGAGGAGAGACAGAATACCAGTTAATGGGTTAATTTGATCTTTATTTGCTTCTCATACATAAACAAGAAAACTTCACATAAAATGTTCAAGATCTTTTCTTTTTGTGACAAGGAAATGTACTTTGAATGTCTCAGAATTAGGTTCCTAAAGTGACTTCAGATTACATTGTTTTGATACACCTAGGTCTTAAAATCATTTGGAAGATTTGAATTTTTTTTATAAATACCGATTTTGCATTTCAATTAATCTATAAAGAGAGATGGCTAGTGATGGCACACACCTTTAGTCCCAGCACTCAGAAAGCAGAGGCAGGGGATTTCTGTGAGTTCAAGGGCAGCTTGGTCTACAAAGTGAGTTCCAGGACAGTCAGAGCTACAGAGAAACCCTATCTGAGAGAGAGAGAGAGAGAGAGAGAGAGAGAGAGAGAGAGAGAGAGAGAGGGAGGGAGGGAGGGAGGGAGGGAGGGAGAGGGAGAGGGAGAGGGAGAGGGAGAGAGAGAGGGAGGGAGGGGGAGGGAGGGAGGGAGAGAGAGAGAGAGAGAGAGAGAGAGAGAGAGAGAGAGAGAGAGAGAGAGATTTCATTAGAAGTGAGTCTGGTGGGTCTCTGTCTGCTTCCACATCTGTCCTCCTCAGCTCCATCTGCATCCTAGCCCTTGGCTATGGTTAGGAGTGTTTGGTGTTGAGACCCAACTCATTAGTAGCCACACAGAGGTAGGTCTTCATCTAAGAATCTACTGTTGAGGGCCAGAGGAGGCCGTTGTCCTGATTCTGTCACACCTCGGTCACAGCAGTCTTAGACAAAGCTCTACTAGCTAATCAGCAGATAAATGTGGTTTCTGTTGAAAGGTCAAGGTTGCAACTACAGCTTGGTGCAGTGCAAAGTCCTTTTGTTTTAACTGTCTGATTACAGTTGCGTACAGGGTACACGCAAATCCTTGCCTAGTTTGGAGAGCTTAAGGTTGCTTGGTTCCTGCATTCAGAGTGGAGTAGTTGGGCATGTAAAGTGCCAAACATCAGTCTGGCTTGTGTGTGCATTTCCCCTGAAAAGGCAAAATGTACATGCCAGAGGAAAATCAAGATAAAGTACACTCACTTGTATCTGCAAGTGAAACAAAGCAGCCTACAGCAGAGCCACTGTGATGGCAAACACTCCTATCAAGACAGAGCTGGCCAATGGCGCCTCTCATGTAGAACATGCATCAGAGACCTGACAAAGAAAAAAAAAAAAAAGACACTTTGAACCCAGCAGAAACTTGAGATATAAACAGCAGCACAGACCGTCAGGCCTTGGGGTGCCGTCACTTAAACTCCCATCCGACTGTCTAATTCTGCATCTTGGGCTTTGACAGAATGCAGGCATGAGTTCTACACCATCACCCTCCGTGTGATTCATGAGCTAGATTCTCTCCATTTCTGATCCTGACTGGGAGGAAGGAGATTCAGAGTGGAGGTTAGCAGGGGTGTGAATTGCTTTTCGGCGTGTATGAAGCAGCTGTCGTCTCCAGAGGGAAAACTTCAGTTTGAAGATTTTTCTCACGAGGGTTTTTTTGTTTATTCCCTTTCCAATTTTCCAAATTTAAATTTCACAAACATCTGGGTGGTTTTGCATTTCTGCAGGGAATACCTACAATGCTGATTTCACTTTTTTTAAATGTTTAAAAATCCCTTGTACACAGAGATCTCATATTAGAAGCCCTTTGGAGAGGGAAAACCTGAGTTGGCAGGTGTGCTTTATTCCTTCAAGGTTGAAGAAGAAATTCTTCAAGTAACTGTGGAAGTTGCTCTTGACTCAACCTTCTCCAGCAAGAAGTTGCAGGGGCCCCGCATCATTAGACTTTCCAAAGTTGTGTCATCTTCTGAATCCCTGCCGTCCTTTTCGTGTTCCTTCTGATGCAGTGGCTGTCATGAGTCTGGGACATGGAACTCAACCAGTTTTAGGAACCTCCTCACAGGCGTGATTTTTAATGAAAACTCACTCTCTGTTCTCCCTTACATAGGGGCTTTTCTGACTGGCTGGATCTCTTTCTTGCCTGGCACTAATGTTATTATTTTATTGCAAGTCAAATGTAAAGAACATTATTTTCAAAGCCCACCCAGGCCCATCTAGCAGCGTTGAGAATGCTTCTTCCAGTGGGTTAACTTCTGCAAGTATCCAGTAGCACCATGCTCACACACCTGTGAGAACACTCACCGTGTCAGAAATGTCTCTCAGTCCTGGATTATAAACTCCTGAGGGTGGGGAGCCCTGTATGAGTCCTTTCTATAATGAACTTAAGAAATGATCCCTGAACATGTGGTTTTGAGTCCTCTCTACAGAATTTGGTCCTAGTGTCCATAGGTTTTTCATCCAAAGATTCAACTAACCATAAATCAAAAATATTAGTGTGTGTTGGGGGGCGGGGGATTACATCTGCACTGAACACATGCTGACTCTTACACAATACAGTCACAACTACTTTCATAATACTCATAGTTTATTAGATATTTTAAGACACCCAGAGATGATTTAAAGGATATAAATGTGTGTGTGTGTGTGTGTGTGTGTGTGTGTGTTGGGGAGTTGTTCACAACAGCTTGCCAACTCCCTATATCGTTTTTTATAAGGGTCTTATACATTGAAGGATTTTGGAGGGGAGTCTTGGAGCCACACCCTTGCAGATCCCTGGGGCCCTCAGTATTACTAGGGTCCAGCATTGTTCCTATAATAAACAGCTGATGTTCAACAATCGTTGCCAAGTTGAACTGTCAGGGTTTCCCAGAAGACAAAAACATCCTTGGGCGTCTCTATTACATGAAGATTGATCTGCAGTCAAAGTGCTGAAGGAAGCTATGTAGACACTGACAGAAACGACGACTGTCCTGTCTTTTGAGAGATACTTTCCTAAGTCGTTACAGACATGGTATCAGATAGGTGGGTGTCTATGTGATTCATGAACATTATTGAGGAAAGAGCATCGCCACAGTCCTTTAACTCTGAAAGCCGCTGTGCTTTTGTAGAGTTGGAAGCTTAACTAGAGAACTTATCCTGAGCATCGCTTTTCTCTGTTTCACAGGGTGAAGGAGGGATTAAAAGGAGGAAAATTAAAAGTTATGGCTTAGTTGGCTTATCTTCATAACCAGGATTTTTTGTTGGCTATGTTTACTCGATCACATTTATGACTTATAGATTTAAAAAAAAAGACTTTGCTGTGTTAGGAATAGTGCTCTGATTTGACCATGTGTTGTCTTAGCACTGTAGGGTCTTGTTCAATAACTGCCATTTGCTGTCTGCTAAGCAGAAGAACTACTGGTGTTGTAGCAATCACCACTATTCCTCTACCCCTAGCCAAATTCCTTCTCCCAACTCTATTAATAGTTTAATCAGTATTATAATAAGTATATCTAACACTCACAACTTCCTACACTCTATCCCAGTTAGGGAAGGGTTAGTATTGCAATGTGATGATACTGCGGGCGATTCCACACAACTGAGGGCTTCTGGGGTAGAGCATTCATGAATTTTAGCCATTGTTGAACTAGTTCCTTGTTTCTTGCAGCTGAATGGCTATCTGATAATATAACCTAGGCGAGCCCACTTGTGGTTGAAGTGTGGCTATTATCTGTCAGAAGAATGCCAGGGCTTAAACATTAATGCATCATATCCTGAGCCTTTATTTCTAGACCAGTGGGTGGAAGAATAGAAAGAATTGAGGAAATACACCTTCCTCTATTTCAGGGAAGGAAGAGGATTATGGTCCATATTATTGACATTAGGTATGAGGTAAAATATGGGTGTTTGCACTGAGAGGGCTGGTGTCTGAGGAATCCTATTGAAGCCTGTGTTCTGTGAGGGGATCCAGGAGGGGCTTTTAAGAGTTAGTTTCCAATGTTTCCAATCCACACTTTTAAATAACACCCTGACACTTAGAGGCAAGACAGCACAGTTCCAGGCTGAGAACACAGCCTAGTTTTCTTCCACTGTCACTTCTACCACCAATCTACTGCCTTAGGAGAGTTGTGATCCAGGGTAAGAATTGCCTTGTTAATAAGCACATTACAGACAAAATCTAAAACAGTCAGTAGAAGAGATATCTTTGTGGTTTAAGGAAGAGAGATGACGCTAAATGAATTGAAATAAAGATATACAATTCATTTGTGAGATAGATAGATAGATAGATAGATAGATAGATAGATAGATAGATGGATGGATGGATGGATGGGTGGGTGGGTGGGTGGGTGGGTGGGTGGGTGGGTGGGTAGATAGATAGATAGATAGATAGATAGATAGATAGATAGATAGATGGATGGATGGATGGATGGGTGGGTGGGTGGGTGGGTGGGTGGGTGGGTGGGTGGGTGGGTAGATAGATAGATAGATAGATAGATAGATAGATAGATAGATAGATAGATAGATAGAACCCTATACTGTAGACTGCCTCAAACTTGCTGTGTGGCCAAGGATGACCTTATACTTCTGAGTGTTAGGATTACAGGCGCACAGACCCCCAATTCTTGATTTGCAATGCTAGGGACTGAACCCAGGGCTTCCCTCAGGCACTATACCAACTGAGTCCCGTCTCCAAGCCTGCAAGTGCAGTTTTCCTGCTCCCTCTCTAGAAGTGTCCTTGCCTTTAGAACTCTTGGCGGTCAAGGTATTGTGATATTTATTCACCTTTGCTGGGAAGGCTGAAGTCACTCGCTTGGGTCCTGGGTAAACTTAGCTAGACATCCCTCTCTAGGAAGTGACCCCCCCACACCCGCTGAAGAACAAAGAGACCACAAAGGGGCCCCCAGCTGCTCCAAGGGGTGTTCTGGAAGGCAAACAGCTGCTTCCGGAAGTGTCATTTCACAGCCCCTCAGCGGAAATGTTTACTGGCTCATTCAGGATGGAAGATCTTTCCAATTAGGCGAGTTGATGTAAAGATACAAGATGGGTGTTGGTGCAGCCTCCTGGAGGGGCCCGCCTCATGGGCGGCTGAGTTCATCGGACTGCAGGGCGACCCTAGTGTGGTGCTCTCACCACGGATGTGGGACCAGGGCCTGGGGTTGGTCCTGCTCATTTATTCGGAATTATGTCATTTCTGGTACTGGATTAACTTTTCCAAACTAGTACTGACAGAGGACATAAATATTCCCAGGCAGGGGTGTGTGTGGGTGTGGGAAGGTATGTTCTTCTACATACACGCTCATACGCCTTTGTGCTTGCAGAGCAGGGCAAGAGTGTAGAAAGAAAAAAAAAAAGACTCTCCTCCCTGGAGTCAGCTATGGCTACAATTGTCTGACTCGGGTGAGTGGATTTTCTTTGTTCGCATTATACCCTATGAATCCTTGCCTATGTCTTAATCGCTCCCTAAAAGGCCACACACCCTGCTAGATTGGACCTACCTGAGAGACCTCATCTAATTTAATTACTAACCTCTTTAAAGATCTTTTTTATCTAGAGTCACATCTGAGGATAGGACTTTGGGGTATCCATTTTGAGGTTCTGACCTCTCTGAATAAATGCACTTCCAACCCTGGCGCAGATCTAAGGGGCAGAACTGAGGGCCAGCCTGCAAGATGTCTGCATAGTTAAAAAGAGCTTGCGGCACCAGGTTGACGACCTGAGTTCAAGCCCCAGGTCCTACCCAGGAAGGAACGGACTGACTCCTGAACGGTTCTGTGACCTGCACACCTGCACAGTGTCAAGCGTGCTTCCCACGCTCATGTGTGTGAACACACGCACGCACTCCCCCACCACACACACTCACACACTAAAAAAAGTAAATACATATCAAGAAACCATATAGAAAGACCGAGAAAAAAAATGAAAGTTGAGTTTTATGAGGTGGGCTCAGTTTAAGGAACAACTTGGTTTAGAAGGCTTTATTCTGTCCGTCCCTTGAGGGGAGGGCCTAAAATAAAAAGTGAGTCTTAGGAAAGGGACGCGGGTTAAAGAACAGGGCGGTATAAGGAGCTGTTTTCTCCGTCCTACCGGGTCTCAGCCAATGCATCTTGCCAAGGCCAGTGACTCAGCAGAGCCTGCAGCCAGCAGCTCCTGAATGACAGCATCCGAGCAGGGACTCTGGGTCTGTGAGCTCTGAGAACCAGAGTAACCATAGCGAGCCATTATGATAATGCATGTCCACTACCGTGTGTCTTTTCTGTAGACCCGTGCAGTACGTACGTCGGTGTCATAAAACAGCGCAGTAAGGGACCGCTACCCGGGCCTTCCGCCCACATCATTCTCAAGCCTGTTCTCCTGTCTGATGAACAGTGAGAAGGGCCGGGCGGCTCCAAGCCCTGCCGGTTGCAGCTTGGAGCAGACACACAGAGGTGTGCTTGCTTTGCAGGAAGTGCAAGCTACAGCACAAGTCTTTCTTTTTCATCCAGAAATGAAGTCCCTCTGAGTGGTAAACCCATAAAGCGGCAGGTGATGGATCCCAATGCTTAACCTCCGCTACAGAGAAAGCTCGGAGCAACCTACCCAACCTTGGAGGGGGGGATGGGGCGTGGAGGTAGAGGTGGGGATACCGGAAGCAATTAATCTCCCTCACTGTTGAAGAGCGTCCAGTTGCCATTAGATGGAGCTCAATGAAAGAAAGAAAGAGCAGAAGACGCGGGATTTTTTTTTTTTTTTTTTTTTTTTTTTTTTTTTTTTTGTGCACTAGAAAGACGTTTTCCTAGAAAACCTAAAGTCTATCAGAACAGTTAAAGGGGTGCAGTCTGTCCTTGTGTGTGATTTCAGAGTAAACTTTGTCACTGTGTTATAGCGCAAAGCTTTAAATGCTGACTGTCAAGTGAAGCGAAACTTGGCAGCGTGAGCTATAAGGCCCTAGGAAGGGATCGGAAAATCCATACGGGTGATCTAGGGTTTTTGTGTGTGTGAGAGAGAGAGTTCAGAGAGTACAAGCAAACTCAGATCTCCACGTAATTCATGTAGTGAGTGAGGTCTGTCTGTTTTCTTGTGTCTGCCCATCATAAGCGTTAGTGTTGGAAGTCTATAGTCTGGATTTGTACAACCATGGGATAGTAGCTGAGCCCCCTTAGGTCACACGGCTACTCAAAGGCTGGGATAAAATTGGAATATGTAGGCTGCAGCCAGAGGAATAGAGGTAGAGTTCCTCACCTAGTGTGCATGAGGACCGACATTCTATCCACAGAATCATACACACACATACTCACACACACACACACACACACACACACACATACAGAGGCAGACAGACAGAGAAACAGGGGTCAGAGAGAGAAAGAGAAAGAGAGAAGGAGACAGAGATGATAATTCAAAGAAAAATATATGTGTTGTGGGGGAAATGAGTCCTTTAGAATACATAAGAGGAAAAAATAATGATGAGTTTACTTATGTCTATCCAATAATATAATTCTGTTTTATTTATAGCTATTTATATTACATTGGGTGATAGTGGAAATTTATGGAAGGCATTTTACTTAAGAACAAGACTTTATAATAGAGATCAAAATACCAGAGTAAAGAAAATAAAAACAAATCACTCGCCACATTTATTTACATACTTCATCAAAGCACAGTAAGAGAGCTGTATGTCATAAGCAATTAAAAGGCTGTGGAGTTAAAATCTGCATATATCTTTGTGAATAGTTTGTATCGATGGGTTTTTGGAAGGAGTCATTTTTTTCTTCTTTTCTTTCAGTCTGTATTTTCTTCATTTTGGTCTGCTGTAACAGTCCATCTAAGACTAGATACATGTTAAGGAACAGCGAGGTGTTTCTTACAGCTCAGGAGGCTGGGAAGTTAAGGTAAAGGAACAGGTATTTGACAGGATTCTCCTTATGGAGTCATCCCACAGAAGACAAAAGAGAAAGAGAAAACACAGGAAAAGCATACAGGCTGCGAGAAACACAGTGACAGCAGCCTTCTTCCACATGAAAACTCATTCACTCCACCAAGAAAGAAATCCATTCGACAGAGCAAAGACCTTGGTGTGTGATCAACACTTAAAGGTCCCACCTCTGACAGCATGCACTGGGGACTACATCTCCAGCACATGAACTTTGGGTTCGAGTGCCAACCACAGTATATGCATCGATACAACTGTTCAGTCTATGCAGAGATCCCCTTGTCCTCTCCTTTCCATGTGACAAGTACTAATTAGTATATCAGGTGAGATATGCTTCTAGGACCTGTTTATAAATCTACATATATATATGTACATATGTAAATATATACACATATGTTGGATGATGTTACCTATAATCCCAGCATTTGGGAAGCTGAGGCAGGAAGATTGTGAGTGCAAGACACCACTCTGAGCTCTGTAGTAAGATAAAAGCGGTTCATTTATACACAAGTGGTTTATATTATAGGTTTTGGGTAAATTTAGAAGCAGAGTATCTTCTAATTAAAACAGAACACAACACATATTTTGTTATAAATAGATGGGTGTGAATGGGTACAATAGTCCACACAAAATCCCACACTGAGGTGCTCCCGGCGTCTGTGTAAGACATCCCCAGTTCAGCCAGTTAGCTCAGGCGCTCATAGAAAGAAGCAACCTCGGTTTGGACCTGAGGAGCTAGAGGGACTCTAGGAAAACAGTTACCTGAGCTCCTCCACCCGGCCTCAGTTGATAACCACACATCACATCTGTCTGACTTTGAGATGTTTCCGTCCAACACAAAGGGGGGCAAGGAACTCAGTCCCAATTAGTGAAGCTCAAGGAAGTTTTTATTGCTTCCAAAGAATAAGGAGATTTGAGAGATGGTAGGAGACTTGGAACATGGCCCAGCATAAAAGAGGAGTGTTGCAGGATTAGCCCCTTTGAGGTTCAGCATCGGATATGACTTTAAATTCGTGAATGAGGCCATACTGGCTTGGTTTCTATCCTTGTGTTTAACCAGGTTTGAAAAGACAGCATGTAGACTTCCCAGAACTCAATGATGGGGGAGAGAATGAGTGAGAGAAAGAAAAGGCCCACAAAGAGTTAAGAAAAAAAAAAATCAAAGCCCAGGGTTCCTTCCTAGCTCTGGCCACCAGAGGATGACCTGTTGTTCAGTAAGACCAGGGCGATGCTGATGAATGTCTGCATTTGGTAGAGGGCAGTGCGACTGGGAACGTAGCGCTGTAGCTTTGCATTTCTATAATGTTTTACAGAGCTCACGATCTCATTGCTCTTCCCTGCAGCAGTGAAAGAATCAGGCTAATTATCACCTGCCCTGTCTCTGCGATAAGCAAGCTGAGGCTGCAAATGCTTCAGTGACTTTGCAAAGATCACAGGAAGTTGTTAGTGTGGGGCCTGAACTTTGTTTGGTCTTTTTGACTCTAAATCTTCAAACCACTGAGCTTCTGAGGAGGAGGACAATGGTGTGTATTTAGCCCCGGTGTTTTGGGTCTCAGCCCTATTGAGGGCCTGGGCTTGTTCTTGCATAGATGATCTTTGGTAGAGTCTCTGACCTCAGTCCACAGTAAGTCAGTAGCATACCTCAGGCTATGACTTCTGAAAACAGCTCCAACCATACCTTCCTTGAATGACGTTGTTCCTCTAACTGAAAATTGGCGACTCACTCTTTTTACCATGGTGAGCTCACAGAAGACATCCTGTCAATTCTTGTGGAGAGATAATACGTATTCTGGGTGTTGCTTAGAAAAACTGCCCAAAGGATGAATTCAAACAGAAGGTGAAGGCAAGGACGTTGCCCTGTTAGATTTGAAACGGTGCCTGATAAAATAGAGAAGAATCCTCTGGTAACTGACCTTGTGGTGGATGTGGATGTGGATGTGGATGTGGGTGGTTGATAGGGAGATTGGGAAAAAGCAGAGGCAGAGAACGCCTGTAAGAAGCCGGAGCTTGAGAACCCAGGAACTGAGTCTATTTCTATCCTTGCTACTAACCGAGTAGTAAGACCTTTGGCAGGTCACTATACTTTTCTGGACATAGAGTTCTCATTCATAAAATGAGGAGGTTGGGATCTATTGCCAGCAGGTCCCGCCCAGCTAGGTATTTACGTATGCATATGTGATACCTATTGGAGAACTTTGGGATTATACATCCCACATGTTCCTGAATCTAAAGCCAAACAACCGCAAATCAGACCCATGAGTAATTCCACGGCAAAATGCATAGACAGGAAAGGATTACTAGCATCTTCGCATCATGGGGTTGGATTCTGTGGATAAGTGGGGTGTCTGCAAAGGCGAACGGAAAACTTTTTTGGTTTTCAGACACTAGGCTTCAAATCTGCAGAAGTTGTACTCTTACAGTCATCCCGTTTCACCATTAATAAATGATTGACAGATGCTCGTACTAAAACCTGAAGTCCATTAAACCAAGGGTACACATTTAGAACTCTCTGGGAGGTAGAGTCTCATTAACAAATAAAACATCTACTCCTAATATTTACTTCCTTGGTTCTTAAATGTCAAAGCTGCGTTAGCCTCCTCTCAGATCTTGATTTCTTTTTAATCCTATTATCTCATCATTATGCAAAAATGTGTATTTGGGAAGAATGTGGGTGCACTTCGTGAAATCTTTTTCATTTTAATGTAGAAACATATAACAAATTTCACGAGCTGTCACCTGGCAGGTAGTAATAAAACGTTAATTTATCAAGCTATATCTAGCTCCTGGGATTCTAATGAGTCAAATGATGGGTTTTTCTGTACTTTGGGGAAAGGAAAGGAAAGAACAAGTCAGCAAGCACTGTTCACAAGAAAGTGCTGTAGGGCTGGCAGACGCTCCTGGCTCCTGCCTAGCCCACGTATCATTTGTTTGGAGTGAGCCCGACTCCTGTGCATCTCAGCTCTCAAACGTGCTATAAATAGCTGCCAAGCAGGGCACTTTCCTCCGCTCAATCAGCACTTCCTGTTGTCCACTAATCACGCTGTGCAGGAGAACATGGTGCTAAATACGCCGAATCGGAAAGACGTGCTCGCCGCAGTGAAACGAAAGGTGATGGCAATTAGAGCCAAACGGGCCGTTGGTGAAGAGCTGAGACCAAAATACACTTGCCTCACTCCGTGAGTATGAGGCTGTGGGCGAGCCTTCCGATAGCTGAAGCCACAGAGAGGTCAAGAGAGGGGCTGGGTGAGGGGCCAAGGAGGAGCAAAGGGGTGAGAGTTGGTGAAATGGGTTGGTTATTGGTTGTAGAAATTGTCCGTATCCAGCCACTTGGTTGTCCATTTTGTGTTATTACATACTCAAAAAATGGTCCTACTACCTTATTATAGTAAATATCCAGTACTGGGATAGGTATTGGGAGTGTGGTGAGAACCAAGACATTTGAAACACACAGCTTAGTGCTATTAACAGACAATGAGCAAGTAAGCGAAAGCCACCTAATTCCAGAAAATGATAAATGCCCCAAAAGGAACCAGCTACACAATAACCTGATATTTGCCCTGGTCAGTTTTCACTGTCAACTTGACACAACTGAGAGCCACCTGACAGCAGAGAGCCTCGACTGAGAAATTGATGAGATTGGCCTATGAGCGAGTGAATCTGGGAAGGGATGGCCTTGATTATGAGTTGGACCAAGAGGGACAGCCCACTATGGGCAGCACCACAGGCTGATGGCCTGGGTGGCACAAGAAAACTGGAATAGGCAGAGAGTAGCCAGCAAACAGGGCTCCTGCCTTGAATTCCTGCCCTAACACCACGCCATGATAAATTCTGACCTATAAGCCAAGTAAACCCTTTCTACTGAAAGTTGCTTTTGATCAGAGTGTTTCATCACAGCAACAGAAAGACAACCAGAAGAGCATCCAATTTGTGTCAAATGCTTTTGAGGAGATTCTCAGCGAGGGGCTTTCCAGGAGGTGAGAGACTGTGAACTTCACCAGAGAGGGGAACACCGGAAGAGAAGACTGCTGACAGGGGGGAGGAGGAGGGGAGAGCACTTAGAAACATGGCAGGACCCAGGGCTGTAGGGCCTGGTAAGTCCTAGATGTCTATCACTTGCATCGAAGGCTGAAGTCCTGAAGGTTTAAAGCCAAGGCCCGGGTCATTTGGGATGATGGTTTCCAATCAACATGCTTGCTGCCTTGTGAAATGCAGACTGGGAAGAGGCAAGAGTATAAAATGGGACCAATAATTTGGAAGGTCGATTTGGGTGTGAATATTCCAATAATTAAAGATGCGGTCAGCAATTTTTGGTCTGAAATAAGTGTGAGAGTAGCCTGTGTAGGCTAAACCTTGGACCGCTTCATCCTCCTGGAAGCCGTGGGTGTTGTTAGCTGGCTTGCCTCACTGCTAGCCTGCCGTGTCTATAATTAAAAAAAAAAAAAAGAAGAACGCTCATTCTTTTGCTTGGATACTTTCTAATATTCACATGTATACAGAAACCCATGAATGTCATTTTGCTAGAGATAATAGCATTCACGGTGACGTCAGATAAATCCCACCTTAACCTAGCCATATTGGAATATTAAACCTAGCCATATAAAGAATATTAAAGACTGATATTATATTTCCTTCCAACACTTATCCTACATGTAGAAAAATTCAAATCTCTCTCCTCATGCAGACCTCTCTTGATGATGGTACTTATGTCTGCCTATCATGTGTGTGTGTGTGTGTGTGTGTGTGTGTGTGTGTGCAGGAGGTCAGGTTGAGATGAAGAATTAGCATTGCATCTAGAAAGCTGTACATAGATAAGATAGATGTTCATGTTTTTTAGAGACAATTTTTACTTTGTTTTCTCATATGTATTATTCTTAAAGGTATTGACCATTTGTTTCAATTAGAAAACACGAGAAGTGATGGGGACTTTAGACACTCATATGCATGCATGTATGATGCTTAGTTACCCTACTCATAAACATGTTAGGCTTCACATGGCTTTTCCAACATGTGTCATCCTGTTAAGACTGCACTGCCAAGGTCAGCTGAGTGGTTATAGTGTTCTCAGCATGAAATAAGCCAGATAATACATTTCTAAAGGGAGCAGTTTTAACAACAATGAACATTGGTCTCGCTTTGCATAAGGAGTAGTCTAATTTCTGCCTTCCTTAGGGTTTCCATTGTTGAGATGAAACACCCTGACCTAAAACAAGCTGGGAGAAAAAGGGTTGTCTGTATTAGACATCCACATTGTAGTGCATCACTGAAGGAAGTCAGGGCAGAGCCTCAAATAGGGCAGGAGCCTGGAGGCAGGAGCTGATGCAGAGGCCATGGAGGAGTGCTGCTTACTGGCTTGCTCACCATGGCATGCTCAGCCTGCTTTCTTATAGACCCAGGACTACTAGCTCAAGGATGGCACCACCCACCATGGGCTGGGTCCTCCCCCACCAGTCACTAAACAGAAAATACCCTATAGGTAGAGGAATGTCTCAATCAAGGCCTTTCAGACGACTCTAGCTTGTGTCAGGCTGACATAAAACTAATCAGCACAGCGGGTGATTTTGTTTTAGTATCACGAGTGAAGCTGCAGCAATAGTCTTCGAGGACCACAGTCATCTATGTGGATCTACAGAACGGGCTGTCAGCACCGGTGAGTGGTGTTAGAAGGGACTTCTAGTCCGACTCCCATCCATCTACCCTACCTTCATGTTGTCAGTGGATTGTGCTCCGTTCTCGCAGTCCACACCCTAATCTGGCACTCTCAGGCCAGTAGACACAATGACTGGGAATGGGCTGCTCCTTCACAGTTTTCCTTGTCTACCGGGAGAATAAGAACGACGGCGACTTCCATCGCTGTCATTTGGGAGTATGAAGCAGGAATCAATATCGCTGTTTATTTTTTGTTTTTTGTTTTTTTCTGAATGAGGAATCTGGGAATCAACGACAGTTTTCATGAGTAGGAAAAAAAGTAAAAGCAAGTTAGCAAGTTAGCATTCAAACTCAGATCCCAGAATGTAAGTTAGTCTTTCTTTCTCTTATTACTCTATCATTCTATACAATAAGAGAAACATTAAAATAGTACACTAAGTAGAGATTGGAGCCAGACAAGATTAGACGTCAGGGAGAAAGAAACAAGGGATATATGAAAGAGGAGTCACTAGAAGCATGCCCAGCTAAAGGTTTAGGGGTCTTTATTTGGGGGGATAGTTGAATGACAGTTAAGACAGTGATCTACAGTGATGAAATGATGCCGAATACAGAGACACACTGATGAAAGATCTACGGCAGTTGTTGAAGTAAACACAGAGACATGACACGTGGGCTTCTTTGATGGTAATAGAGACTGGAAAAGGATATTTTTATACTTTTGGGACTATGGAAGAGCACAGTCTCTAGGAATTTTTAAGGAGGTTGAGGAGGGGCTATCGGGTTTTATGTGGCTCTAAAAAATCGTTAGGAGACATAGAGATTAGCTTCCACATTCACAGAAGAGTAACAGACTCAGGGCTTTGCAGAACATAGAGATGCTATTCAAATTGAAGTCTGTCTGAAAACAGCATGCACATGCTCGCCCTCATATTAGCTGCCACAAGGTAACAGCCCAAAGAGCTATTTCTTTCCTGACTGTGTATTGTTAAATGTGCTAAGAAACTCTTTTTATTTATTTGATGATCCTCCAGAATCTACACACACACACACACACACACACACACACACACACACACACACACCATGCTCCCTGTCCTGTGACTCCACGAGCAATCATCTCAACCTCTGCCAGGCTCGACCCATTTCCACGGTTCATCTTCCCCGTCCGATCGATTTGCTCATCCTGGCCATCCTAACGCCACCTTCATTTCCATGGCCTCTCCTTAGCTCCCTGCCCGAAGGAACCACCTACTACAAGGCCTCCCTCCTCCCAGCCTGGTAGTTTGAAGTAATCTCTAAAATAGCCTGCAATGATACCCAAGTGCGGATACCTCACCGTTGTGGAAGTCCACCCCTTTGAGTCTGGAGTGCTATAGCAACCAACCGGAAATAATTAAAATAGACCGTGTGCAATGGAGTGTCACTTCTAGAAGAAGACAGGACAAGATTGTGCTTTCTTACTCGCTCTGCTGGAGGCCAGATGCTGTGTGAGGTCTTGTACTGTGGGAAGGTTCTGTGGCAAGGAGCCGAGGGAGGGAGGCCTCTGGCAAATAGCCACTGTCAAACTGGAGGTCCCCAGCCTGGTTTCAATCCCTGAAAAGCTGAGCCACACCCAAATCCAGCCCTTCACAAACAAATGCCTGTTGAAACGGCTCCATTTTTTTTTCAGCAACAGATAACTTCTGGGAATATAAAGTTGTTTGTGTCATTTCCATTTCCAAAAGCCTTTAATGACTCTCATTTGCCTTCAGAAAATAGCCGAGCCCCTCAGCCTGACAGCGGGGACACTTTATCTTCATGTCCCAGCATGACAGTCAATAATTTAATTGAGGATTATTTGATAGTTGAAGGCAGTAGTGTATAATTCAGATATCAACTGATGCCACATTGCCCTTAAGGGCTAAAGAAAATTGGTACCAACATCCAATACACACTGTGGAAAATCCGACATCCTCCCAAGGTCTCTCTTTCCTGGTGGATTTGCATACTCAGACTCACATCTGGTATTATTTTGCTTCTGCTCAGTTAATTCAGCACATGGAGACCCTCCCCCACAGATACCACTGGTTTTCAAACTGTCAACTCAATCCCTTTCACACACACACACACACACACACACACACACACACACTATACAAAACTGCTGTATAAAAGAAATCTCAGAAAATTGTTTTTGTTTTTGTTTTTTTTGGTTTTTCGAGACAGGGTTTCCCTGTATAGCCCTGGCTGTCCTGGAACTCACTCTGTAGACCAGGCTGGCCTCGAACTCAGAGATCTGCCTGCCTCTGCCTCCCAAGTGCTGGGATTAAAGGCGTGAGCCACCACCACCCGGCTTTTTTGTTTTTGTTTTTTTTTTTTTTTGGTTTTGAAATCTCAGAAAATTGTAAGGATTTCTTTTACAGCTCAAATGACATAAGCTGAATACTAGAGATCGCTATAAAATCCATATCCAGGCTATGTGGGGAAGTCTCGTGTACATTTATTGTAGTTTACATTTGCATAAAGAAACACTAACAAGACATCATACAAATTCCCTATATAGAGAGGAGACAGAATTAAAATGGGGGAAAATGGCATCCTATTCCATTCTGGTATATTGTTTTGACTTAGGAAAATGTATTTTCCCTCCAGAAAGTAAACAGTAAAGCTTTTTATTTTGTTTTGTTTTTGTTTTTTGTTTTTTCAAATTCTTTTTTTTTTTGTTTTTTTTGGATTTGGTTTTTTTGAGACAGGGTTTCTCCATATAGCCCTGTCTGTCTTGGAACTCACTCTGTAGACCAGGCTGTCCTCAAACTCAGAAATCTGCCTGCCTCTGCCTCCCAGAGTGCTGGGATTACAGGCGTGCACCACCACCGCCCGGCTCAGTAAAGCTTTTTAAAAGAAAACATTCTCAGATTCCTTCATTGGGAATGTCTCACTGGATTCACACACCAGTGACTCTGAATCCTCCCCACAGCACTCTAAGTCCTCCCGACAGCACTCTAAGTCCTCCCCACAGCACTCTTAGTCCTCCCCGCTGTATTTGTCCAGAGCTGAGTTCCTTAGAGTTTCAAATCCAGACTCAATTCATTCTCAATTCAGTTAAGCATTCTCTCTCTGTCTGTCTTTCTCTCTGTCTCTGTCTCTGTCTCTGTCTGTCTTGGTCCGTCTCTGTCTCTCTCTGTCTCTGTCTCTGTCTCTCTTTCTCTGCTAATCTTCTTTTCGTATTTGTGTTTGTGTGTGAGTCTATGTATGCTGATGTCTGTGGAGGCCAGAAGAGGGGATTAGATCTGCCTAATATGGGTTCTGGGAAACAAACCTGGCTCTTCTGTAAGAGCAGTGGGTGCTCTAACTGACGGGATAGCTCCAGCTAACTCTCTTCCTGACCTGTTTTGAATTCTGCTGTACATCTACCTTCACTCATTAGAGATTCACAAATGTGGTCTTATAAAGGAAGTACACAGAAAATCCTAAAAATGATGTTGTTCAGTTACTTGTTTCTGTTCTATCTTCCAATCCCCAGGACACAGAAAAAGAGAGAGCTCCCAGATAACACAGAGAAGGGGTGGGCAAAAAACATCAGGCAAAGCTAAAAAATCATCAAAGGAAAAATCATGCTTAGCAGATAGTTTAGCTTTAAGATCAACCTGACTGTACCCGATAGCCTTCCGCCATCTTTATTAAATGGGAAAGATAGCCAAAATTAAAAGACCTTTATTGGGACAAGTTATTTAAGTGACTTCCTTTTGATCCCATAGTGGAACTTTAAAAGAATGCCAGATTTTTTAATTTAAAAAAATTTAAGTTTTAATAAAAAAATTATATATTAGCACTTCCTGCCAGTATATAAATGGTTAATCAACATGTGAAAAGAAATACAATTTCTTATTCTCCAGGGAGCTATCAATTAAAATGATGATTGTACCAATACATTTATCATGACTAAAGTGTGACAGACAATACCAAGTGCTGATGAGGCTATAGACAAAACCAGGTAGAATTATAAACTGGTGCAAGTACTCCAAAAAACATTTAGTATTCTGCTAGAGCTGAGCCTCTACAGCTCATGAACAGTTTTTGATTCAGCTATCTCATTACAAACAAATATGTATGCATGACCCAAAATCTGGAAGATTGCCAAAATGTCCATCAGTAGCAGAATAGGTAAATTGTAGACTATAGGCAATAGACTCTTATACAGAAACAACACTAAATACACTAAGTAAAGAAGCCATACAGCAAAGAATTATCTTATAATTCCATTTCCACAAAACAAAAATTTAGCTAACATCTAAGATCTGAGAAGAGTAAATATCGGTTGATTTGGGGAAATGGATAATATATGAGCTTACTCATTTCTCTGACAAATACCATATACAAGAAACGTAGGTAAAAAAGGGTGTATTGTGGCTCTCGGGTATAGCTCATCAGGGCGGGGAAGTCATGACATTAAGATAAGCTGTGTAGTCCAGGGAAGCATTGTGTTTGCAGTCAGGAACCAGAAACACGGGAGTTCTAATGCTCAGCAGGTCTCCTTCTATTCTCCCTCTGGAAACACCTCTTCTCTGGAAACGCCTCATAGGCAGACCCTCAGGTACTCTCCTGGTCGATTCCAAACACCATCAAGGTCACAGTGAAGACTAGCTCTCAGATGGGGACAGAAGGAAGGGTTAAAAAAGACCCCTGCACTCCTGGTTAGGATCTGTTTCTTATTCTAAACATTTTGCGACATGAAAGTATTCTTACTCAGGAGACTTTTCAAACTATATTTAGGATTTATGTAGTTTTTTTTTTTAGATGCATACACATAGTAAATTATACTCCACTAAAGCTCCTTAATATGTTATCAGCATTTGTTATGATTTGACCTTTGTGTCCCTCCAAAACTCACATTGAAATGTATTCCTCCATAAGAATACATAAGAGATGAAACCTCTGGGAAGTCCTTCTCTGTGTGGGTTCTGCCTCTATGATTGGCATTAGATGGCTTTAGAGAGTTTCCTGTCCTCTGTCATGTAAAGACACCACATTTGTGCCCCTTTTCATCTTCCTGCCATCTTGGAGACAAAGAAAAACAAAGTCACAAGACATTGACTTTGTTAGTGCCAGGCCAGATGTGCCTGGCAGTGTGATAGTGGCATGACTGTGATAGCAGTGACCAACTGCCTTCTGGCTGGATTTGAGGCCACTCCACAGAAGGGAGTTCATGACTATAGTGTACATCTAATTAAAAAGACTATGAGGAGATCATAATCTCTAAGAGGGAATGTACTGTTGTTCTATTCATATTGCCAAACTCCATTTCACATATTTATGTTATTACCATAGATTTGTGATACTCTCAACCTTGATCAAAGAATTTTTTTTTTTTTGCAATGAGCAACAGTTAACACAGAGACCCACAACTGGCCAAAGTACTGAGAATAAATGACTGCTGAGTGCCCAGCCCTAAATGGAATATCAATATCAACCCCCAAAACCCACACATCTAAGGCTTGGAGAATATTGTGGAAGACAGGACAGAAAGATTATAAAAGCCAGAGGATGAGGAAGAGTGCTGTGAAATACATTTTCCAACACATGGCCTGGCCATTCCACTCCTGAACTCACAGTAACTGTGGACACTTACAGAAGATCAAGCCAGGGAAGACCCCAGCCTGGAAGGGAGCCGGGCTTCCTCTGTTCTGCTTTACAGCACAAGCCTCCCCTTCAAGGCGACATTTTCTGATGCTCATTTTTTTTCTCCCCAAACTGTATATTTTGTGTTTATTTTTTCCATGCTTACTCATTTTCATTGTAGACATGTGATTGTTAATAACCCCATGACAGAGTCGGTATTAGGCTGCCTTAAAATTTCCTCTGCTAACAAAATAATCCAAAACTTTTCACCTTAGCCTTGGGTAGATTCTCTGGACAATGGCAAAAGGCAGTCACTTTCTTTGCCAAGTACATATTATGAAGGAGGAGGAGGAGGAGGAGGAGGAGGAGGAGGAGGAGGAGGAGGAGGAGAAGGAGGAGGAGAAGGAGGAGGAGAAGGAGAAGAAGAAGGGGGAAGAGGAGGAAGGAGAAGGGGAAGAGGAAGGGGAAGAAGAGGAAGAGGAAGGGGAAGGGGAAGGGGAAGGGGAAGGGGAAGGGAAGAGGAAGGTTTCTAGTCCAGTTGCTAATATTGCTTCCCTGGGAACCCTCTTGAGTTGGGTGTGCATAGTTCTTACTGCTCTCAGCACTATTGCTGTTCAAGTTCCTACTAGGATGGTCCATCAAGATCTGCCTCACAGAATCCAAAGTCTTCCATGTTCCTCCAAAACACATGACCAGGCCTATCACAGCAATAACCTACCCTCTGATGTCAGCTTCTATCTTAGTTACCATTTTTATTGTAGTGATAAGACACCATGACAAAGGCATTTTAAAATAATAATAATAATAATTTGGAGGCATTTTAATTTGGGCATCATTTTAATTTGGAGTCATGTCAGGGAGCCTGGCAGCAGGTGGGCAGATGTGGTGCTGGAGCAGTAACAGAGTTTACATCTTGATCCAAAAGTGTGAGACAGAAAGAGAGCAAGTTAAAAATTAGAGCTTTTGACATCTGAAAGGCCACCCCCAGTGACAGACCTCTTCCAACAAAGCCACGCCTCCTAAGGCTTTCCAAAGAGTTCTACCAACTAAGGAGCAAGTATCCAACTATCTGAGGCGACTAGGGCCATTCTCTCTTAAACCACCACTGCATCACCTCCATCGCCCTGCCTCCCGTAGATGAACATCTTTAAGCACTCTCTCATCCCATGCCTCACCTTTTGTCTTAGCAGCTAGCTACTTCCGCACTGGGAGCACCTCTCCCTAGAGCAAACTCTCCTTCTGGGCATTGTCTGTTATTCCCCTAAAACTAGTTAATCTGTGGGTTATAAGTCTCCATTCTCAGCGATGATTGTCTGCCTTGTACTTCAGTTGTGTTTTTTCTTTTATTTTAATTACCATGCTCTCATGAGAGATATGGACTTTTCTAGCATAAATGAGCTTCATCTGTCAGAGACACAGACTTGTTAAAGAGTGTTACTATCGGAGCTGGGGCGATGTGTCCATGGGTAAGTGTTTGCCATTCAATAATGCAGACCTGAGTTGGAATACTCAGAATCTATGTAAAATTGCGTGCAGTAGCAGTCCGAGTCTGTAATCTCAGTAGTCAGGGAACAAGATGGGAGGTTAAGGCAGAAGAAAGAAGTTTGAAAGCTAGCTAGCTGGGCAAACACGGTGGTCCACCACCAAAGACCATGTTTCAAACAAGGTAGAAAGTAACCATGCCCAGAGTTATCTCTGACTTCCATACGGTCTTAGGTAGCAGCGTATGTCTCCGCTAGTCACACATAGGATTGCCTATATGTGCACATACATACACACCTATCGCATATCCACACAGATTTTTGGAATGTTAATTCTATTGTGCCACCTCAGGCACCACAAAAAAAAATTAACATAGGAATTCACTTAAAATATCTACAGTTCAATATGCTCCTGCTTGACATGCAACAACCAAATAAACCATGGATGATAATTACCATAGGATGGAGCTCTAATCTAGAGAGCGGGTCAGAGAATATACGTGTTGCTGTCTTTCTAAGTAGGGCAGGAGAACATAGCAAGAGAGCTGACTGTTCTCCGCCTTTGGTCTTTATTCCCCTTCCTGGTCCCCTGGGTGTAAGAAATGTAAAAGAAAGTGTTTGCAGTTATAGATAGACCGGGAGAACGGTCTCCAGGGAGGGCTCCATTACCCTTCATTAGTCGCTAACTGGTGCTTGCAGGTTATTTCTAAATTAGGTTCCGTGGACTAGCGCCTCTCAATCTTTCCGTGCAGAGGGACTGTTCTTGCCCATGTGAGTAATCCCTTAGGAAGCTGCAGCCGTGATGATCCGCACGGGGGTGAGAACTAATCTCAAGACCGGAGGGGTTTTCAGGGTAATGGATTTTTTTTAATGTCATTTTTCAGCTAGGGATATAAAGTAATGATGAAGCGTATCAGCCAATTAAAAAGATCTTCCAAATTAGAATCAAACAAAATGCTGTCCAAAAAAAAAAAAAAAGTCAGGGCTTGTGAGAATGGAAATCATGACAGGCAAGCCATCTAGGCAGAAAGATGGAGGTAAACTGAGAACCTCCTTCCCTGCTTCTCTCAGATTTCACTGCTTAGAAAAGCAAATGTCAGGCTTCTCGGTCCAGACACAGCTTCTCTACTTCACAGGACTGGACCTTTCAGGGAATCATTTCACTGTGGAGAGAGGTGAAGGAATCTATGTGCCTAGACATGTTTTGCTAAACTTGTAGAAAGACACCTACTTCGATGCCACATTCAGTCTTCCTAGAGAACAATTTAAAAATATGAATTCAAGAGGCTGAAAAGATGGCTCAGCAGTTAAGAGTACTGGCTGCTCTTCCAGAGGACCTGGGTTCAATTCCCAGCACCTACATGGCTGCTCACAACTGTCTGTAGCTCCAGTTCCACGGGATGTGATGTCCACATACAGACATATATGCAGGCATAACCCCAATGTATATAAAAATAAATGAGTCTTTAAAAAATATAAATTCAAAGTGCTTAAGTGTCCCTATCCTATGATGGAGAAACAGTGTATCTTGAAAGTTAAGGATAAAAACTCAGCTGATCTGTGGCAAAAATGCATCTATTTGTACCAGCAAAGATAGCTTGGTGGGTAAAAGCATTTCTCTCACAGCCCTGCAAACCTGAGTTTGGTCTCTGGAACCCATGGTAGAAGGAGAGAACCAAGTTCTAAATGTTGTCCTCTGATCTCCATGAATCTGCCATGGCACATACATGAGAATCAGCATGCCCATATGAGCATACACACACACACACACACACACACACACACACACATACACAAGCATTCTTAAAAATGAACCTCTACAAATATTTGTTATGACTAATTGTAATAAAAGTTAGGAAGAAACTCTGGATGCCTCACATTAGAAGACTGGTTAGCACAGATATTCCACAGACGAGTGCATGAGTGCTGAGCGGATCTACAACGTGACATTGTAGCAAATGTACCTTCATGAAAGAGAACTCTAAGCGTAAGGCCTGGGTTGGGGGAACAACATAGAGTCATGGGATATATGTGACATGAAATCAGCAAGGGAGAAAAGAAGGGGGGTTGGAATGTGGAGGAAAGAAGGCAGTAGAGAGCAAATCAGAACTGTCTTAGTCAGGGTTCCTATTCCTGCACAAAACATCATGATCAAGAAGCAAGTTGGGGAGGAAAGGGTTTATTCAGCTTACACTTCCACACTGCTGGTCATCACTAAAGGAAGTCAGGACTGGAACTCAAGCAGGTCAGGAAGCAGGAGCTGATGCAGAGGCCATGGAGGAACATAACTTATTGGTTTGCTTCCCCTGTTGCTCAGCCTGCTCTCTTCTAGAACCCAAACTATCAGCCCAGAGATGGTCCCACCCACAATGGGCCCTCCCCTCTTGATCACCAACTGAGAAAATGCCCCACAGCTGGATCTCATGGAGACACTTCCCCAACTGAAGCTCCTTTCTCTCTGATAACACCAGCCTGTGTCAAGTTGACCCACAAAACCAGCCAGTACAAGAACAAAGCATGACTTATATAAGAGATCTCAATGGAGAAAATACATCTAATGAGTATTCATGACACATCCTTACCTAAATGTAAGTCATGCTTCATTAAAATATAAATTTAAACAATACCAACTGACCAGACTCCCCCCCCCCCAAAGATCTCAGGGACTAAACTACCAACCAAAGAGTACACATGGAGGGACGCATGGCTCCAGCTGCATATGTAGCGCCTTGTCGGACACCAGTGGAAGGGGTGGTCCTTGATCTTGTGAAGGCTCAATGCCCCAGTGTAGGGGAAGGCCAGGGCAGTGAGGTAGGAGTGGGTCGGAGAGCACCCTCCTAGAAACAGGAGAAAGGGAGACAGGATGGGGGTTTGCAGAGAGGAAACTGGGAAAGGGAATAACATTTGAAATGTAAATAAATAAAATACCCAATTAAAAAAATTAAACATAAAGTATGCATGATGTGCCAGATAAGCTGCTAAATGTGTGTGTGTGTGTGTGTGTGTGTGTGTGTGTGTGTGTTTCAAAACAGATCAATAAAGTAGATATTAATGATGACTTCATTTTACAAATGGCATGTGTGGGAGGTCCCATGAGTATTCTGTGTCAGAGCCAATAAGAGAGGAAAGAAGGAAGAGGAAGAGGAAAAGAGAGAAAGAAGAAGAGAGGAGGAGAAGGAGGAAAGGGAAGG
Organism: Apodemus agrarius; assembly: GCA_964023405.1. Lineage (NCBI taxonomy): Eukaryota > Metazoa > Chordata > Mammalia > Rodentia > Muridae > Apodemus > Apodemus agrarius. Next base: position 23,559,417 of record OZ030007.1, read on the forward strand.
AAGAAAGGAGAGATGGACGGGGAGAGGGAGGGATGAAGGAGGAACCAAGCGAGAGGAAAGGGAGAGGAATGAGAGCATCAGGATTTGGGAGGACCTGGGGAGGATCTGTGGTGAGACACTAAGAACTTCACCCATGATAACGTGGAATCGTGGGCGTTGCCATCTTCTCTGTGTGGACTGAGACTGTATGACTCCATGCCTGGGGACAGATGGAAACCTTCGGATCGCAGTGAGTTCAGTGCAGTCACTGGCTTCTGCAGCTCTCTGAAAGATCTTATTGTCGACCATTTAAGGAAGAGTGGACCCACTGGAGTGTGGGCTCCCTTGGGAACCTTGACGCCTTCCTCCTGCACACTCGGGCAGGTCTGCTTCTTCTGCTGATACTTTCTCTTCTCATCTGAAATCTTCCTTCTTCCCTGTGATGGACCATTATTCACGGATAGACCATTCTTCCCTGTGATAGACCAGGTCACCTCTGAGTATTTCTCTAGGTTAGGTTATTTAAGGTGGAGTAGCCCACTCTAAATGTAGCTGGCACGATCCGTAGACCTCTCTGAAAGGGGAAAGGGAGCTAAATATTTACCCCAATTTATCCCTCACCCATTCCTGACTGGTTGCTATGTGACCAGTAGTCCCAAGCTCCTGCCACCATTACGGACTGCAAAATGGAACTGTGAGCCAAAATAAACCCCTGCTTCCTTAAGTTGGGGAATTTGCTGATGTAAAATGAAAAGTGGCTATTTGTGGTTATCACTTGAAGGAAAGAGGAGAAAGCCACAGGAAGGCTTGGCTTGTGACAGTCCTCGAGCGCACAAAGCGGAGAGGAGGCCAGAAGAGACCACCTCCATTAACCTTGCCATCCTGAGTTTTGTGTACTGTGAAAAACGTTTGTGTTAATATAACATTACACTGTTGATTCAACTCCAAAATTTCTTTACTTACATTATTTCCTGTGATAGAACTATTGTGAAAACAAGTATAATCCTTTGACTCAATATTTTCTTCAGTTTGCAAAGCTGTATATTTAAATAATCCTTCATGTCTCAAATTGTATTTATTAACAGATGAAAAATACTAATCAGGCTCATGTCTCCCTAAAGTTCTGAGGTTTCACTATGCCTATGAAAACGCAAGCCCACTTAATATTATTAACAATGCTTCATAGTTTCTTTTTTAATATTTATTTATTTATTTTATGTGAAGAGGACATTGGATCCAATTACAGATAACTTTAAGATTTATTTATTTTATATGAAGAGGGCATCGGATCCCATTACAGATGGTTGTGAGCCACCATGTGGTTTCTGGGAATTGAACTCAGGACCTCTGGAAGAGCAGCCAGTGCTCTTAACCGCTGAGCCATCTCTCCAGCTCCAATTCATAGTTTCAATTCATTGAGTTTCAATTCATTGAGTTTAGTTCAATAAAGTGCTTGAGTCCAGCAGAAGCAAAGCAAGCAAACGTTCAAATCCCGGCTGTCACATAACGATCGCCTGCGGCTGGAGTGCTCTGTGACAGCCCTCGCAGAGGGAGCTGTGGAAAGCTGGAGAGCAATCTGGAGAAAACTTGGAGGAAACATCGCCAACTCTAAAAAAAGGAATATGAGCAGAAAATTATCAGGCCAAGTCAAGAGTTTAAGGATCTGAATTCCAACCAAAAAGTCTCTCCCGACCTGTAAACTGTGGTTTCCTGCATCCATCCTCTGGCATAGCAAATAGCACTGTCACCTGCGTTTAGACTAGGGGAGTAAGCAGAGGAGAGGATAGAAGATGTGGCCCTAGAAGAGGAGGTCATAGGATGTCATCTGTCAGCCCTGGTACCTGACAATGAAGAAGAAATGAGGAGCTAGCCCCCTGCCGGCGTTTGTTTAACTAGGGGGAACTGCAGCCTTTGACTCAGAAAAAGAGAGATGGCTCAGGCTTTGGAGGGAGTGTACTGAGCTATGATTCGGACATGTTGATGTCCAGGAATATCTAAACAGAGAGAGCAGTAAGGAAGCCAGGTGTGAGGAGCTATAACAGGGAGGATCTTGGGTAGGAGGAGACTCTCACCGTGTGTGTCGTCAGGGTATGATAATGAGTACAGGAAGCCGCTTTGCAGTGGATCTAGCTTCGGAGTAAAGGGGTGGTGGAATCTTCCTCACAGCTAAGGAGAGCTGCTGAGGCCAGGGCAGTCCCCACATGAAGGCCCTTAGAGGTCAAGGGGCCTTGAGACCCCCCAGCTTGTGAAGAGATAAACGTGAGGCCTGGGTTGCATCTGAGACCCCAAGATCTTAGAGGTGCCAGAGCCTTGAGATATTTGCCAAGGAGAGCTTCTTACAAAGAATGGCGCCACAAGGAAAATGTCCTTAGCAGACAGCAACGCTGGACGGGCGGAGCTTTTTGACATCAAAAATGGAGCTCCGGAATTCGATGTTTGCCCTGCTGGTTTTCAGTCTTGTTTTGGTCTCATAATTCCTAAGCCCCCATTCCTTTCTTTCGCATTGGTAATATATACTCCATGTAATTGCATGTTGGAAGTACATGTCCTGCTTTTTCATTTAGCAGGAGGTTATAATTAAGAGATTGCCTCGAGTCTCAGAAGAGACTTTGGACTTTTAAACTGGACTGAGTTTGTCAAAACAAACAAACAAACAAAACAAAACAAAACAAAACAAAAACACTATAGGGACCTTTCAAGTTGGATTAAGTGTAATTTGCATTGTGATGTTTGGTAGTGCTTTGAGCTTCTAGAGTGAATTCAGAGGACTCTGGTAGTTTAGACATCTTTTATTGCTCTCACAATCCTCAAGGAACACCCAGAGACAAGTATCCACACTACACTGACAAGCTCTAGCAATATTTAGACAACCCATTCCAAACCCAGGGCTGGTGTAAGGCTGTGTCAAGTAACTTCTACTAGATACACTCTGCTTGTCCAGCAGGCCTGATCTTCCTTCTCCATCTCGTCCTACTCGGGGGAAAGAAAAGGGGGGGGCTGAAGAACCTCCTTCCCATCAGCTCTCATTCTTGGAATCTGCAGGACAGCAACAAGGACAAGGCACATTCCTGTGCTTTGGACCCTTCCTCTGGAGTGGTTCTCTCAGCAAGTCTTTTTTTTTTTAATATTTATTTATTTATTTTATGTATATGAGTACACTGTAGCTGTACAGATGGCTGTGAGCCATCATGTGGTTGCTGGGAATTGAACTCAGGACCTCTGCTTGCTCTAGCCTGCTCGCTCCGGCCCAAAGATTTATTTATTTTAAATAAGTGCACTGTGGCTGTCTTCAGACACACCAGAAGAGGGCGTCACATCTCATTACGGATGGTTGTGGGGTCACCGTGTGGTTGCTGGGATTTGAACTCAGGACCTTCGGAAGAGCAGTGCTCTTAACCGCCGAGCCATCTCTCCGGCCCTCAGAGCAGCAAGTCTTAAAGAAAAGAAACTCAGGAGACTCCTGGCATAGAGTGCAATCTAATCTGAGAGTGTCCAATCCGTCATCTTGGTCCTGTTTTACTGGCTCAAAGCAAGTCTTCAGTTCTACCTTGCATAGTTGGAAAGTGGTGATACAGGTTGGGGTGGCAGAGACAGAGGAGGCCATCTCAGAACTCTGTTTTCCCCCCTCCCCATCCCTTGTGGTGCTACTATATCTAAATAGATGTATTAAATGAAACCATGTGTAGAAAGCCCTGAGCCTGCTCAGCAGGTGACAAGCACTTTTCAATTAGCCATTATCTTATGTCCTCCTTGCTGTGTCTTCTCAGGTCTACAGCAGGAGGATGCCAGCCACTTAGAATGAGCATCGACCGCATCCTTTCCATTCCTCCATCAGATGCTCGCTTCTTAAAAATCATCCCAAGTCCCTCCCGTCTCTCAGCTGTCATTTATCTGGCTCCACTGCCGGCTTGGCGCTTGGCATATTCGAGTCATAGGTGACCATATTAAACTCATGAAAAGGAGTAAAGTCATTGACATCAAAATGAAGTCACTTGTGTCATCTCTCTACTTTTAAAAAGGAAATAGAACTGGAAGTTGGGACGCAATGTTCTAACATGCAGTTGCCTGATAATAGCTATCACCAGAGTCTGCCAAAGCTTGCTGGGAGGCCCCCTCAACCTTGTACCGGAAGTATTTCTACCAGGTAATCCGCCCAGCAACGCATGTTCATCCTCCAGTGGATACTGCTTTTGTTACTGATCATGGAACAAAGACACAAACAAAAAAAAAAAGCATTGTTTCACCAGGCAGTGGTGGCGCACGCCTGTAATCCCAGCACTTGGGAGGCAGAGGCAGGCGGATTTCTGAGTTCCAGGCCAGCCTGGTCTACAGGGTGAGTTCCAAGGACAGCCAGGGCTGCACAGAGAAACCCTGTCTCGGAAAAACCAAAAACAATTGCAACAACAACATTGTTTCAAAACTGTCTCATGGGGCTGGAATCATGAGTTACCATGAATACCAGAACAAGCTCAGTATCAAGACTAGGCTTATCAGGGAGCTGGGTTTGACAGAGCACGTGCCTTAATAAATAAAGTGGAAAAGTGATCAAGACAGATTGCCAAGATCGAGCTCGAGTCTCTGAGTGTACACCCACACAGATGCAGGCGCACTAATTCAAACCCACGGACATAGACGCTATACATGCCGACTCCATCCCACGCGTGTGGGGGTGCTCACACACAATGCAATGCAATCCTCGCTTTTATTTTCTTGCGTGCCTGCTAACCAAAGGAATGTCCAAAAACCTGAGAGAGAGAGAGAGAGAGAGAGAGAGAGAGAGAGAGAGAGAGAGAGAGAGAACCATAAACAGAAAGCTTCTCTTTGCCTTGATTTCTTTGGATATGCCTGTAGATTCTTATGCGTGCATGCTCCAGTTCCAGATTTTTCTGGTTCCTTTCAGTGCTATTTTCCAAGTATCAATGTTGTCTCTTTCTGTCCCCCCATCTCTCCCTCCCTCCATCTCCCCCTCTCCCTCTCTCCTTCTCTCTCTCTCTCCCTCCTGCTCCTCTTCTGTGCTTTTGATTTCTTTGCCATAGGTACTTCTCACAGCCCTCCCTTCTCAGGTCTGCACTCCCATCTGCTCTCCTCTCCTCTCCTCCTGCGTCAGCACCACAGCCGCACTGAGCTCACGGCTCTGCAGTCAACGTTTTCAGAAACACCCTGTGCTGGCAGCGCCCAGCATTTCCCACATCTCACTGGTTTTACTTGAATGGAAAGGCTTCCGATGCCCGTGTCGTGTTGAGGAGATAGCATCTCCAATGTGCCTGGCATCCGACAACCCGTAGGTTTTTGGAGGTGCGGGTAGGGGGTGGAATCTACAAGCTCATAGTCATAAAGGCTAAATAAATAAACTTGGGATCTTTGTCTTTTGTCCTTGCCTGCGTCTGTCAGAAGCTGGCTTTCTACTGCTGTAGCGGTAGAAAGAGCATTCAACCTTAGAGAGAGAAAACAGAGCGAGACCCTGAGCCTGTGTGTGCTAGCCAGACTGAGATCAGAGATAAACTCCGGTCTGCTGACTCATGAGGACAAGGGGCCCAACGGGTGATTGTGATGATGACTGTCAACCTTACAGAAGCCGGAAGCACCCAGGAGACAGGTTTCCAAACACAGCAGTGAGGGATTTAGATTAGGTTGGCATCTAATCATGCCTGAGAGGAATTGTCTTGATTCGTTTAATTCAGGGAGAAAAGTCCACCGTAGAAGGAAGGAAGCAGTATTACTCTCTGGTTTTAGGGACTGGACTACATGGGAGCAAGCTGGCTGAGCATAAGGATGTGTCACTCCCTGCTCCGGACTGCGGATGCGATGTCACCAGCTGCTTCAGACCCCTGCCACTGGGGCGTGAGGCCGTGACAGCCTGCACCCTTGAGCTGTTTGCCAAAAGCATTCCCTTCTTCGGCTGCGGTGAGTCCGAAGATTTTGTGACAGCAACAAGAAAAATCACTAAGACAGAGACAAGCCGAAAAGGAGAAACCTTGGTTTGCCTAAATACCACCATACTCGGACCTGGAGGTGGACATTGGGGCATGGTCTGGTAAGTGAGCAGAGCAGGGAACAGGAAGTGGGTCAAGTGTAACGACGCAATTTCCGGCCATATGAAACAGAAGCTGAATAACGTAAAGAACACCACCCAACATACCTTTATACAGAATTTCAGGTACATTCTATACAGGAAACCTGGGGGAAAAAATCAATGTCTCGATGTCTCTCTGTCACCTTTTGTTTATAGTTTATTTTATACACACGCATGCACACACGTACATATACAGTGGCTAACAGTATCATATGTGAGGTATTTAGATTGGGTTATATAATGTGTAGTGTATGTAATATGTAATATGTAATATGTAATCATATATACTGTTAACTACTGTAGAAAAAAGAATTCAGCTTTTACGTATCTAGGTATTTGAAAGACCATGTGCACACAAACATCTCCGTGCACACCAATTTCCTTCTTTTCCTCCACCTTCGAAGTCTGCAGTGCAGGAGAGCAGGGTGGAGAACCCTGTACTGAGATGAGCTTGTGAGAAAAGCCATCTTAATCAGGTCTGTTAAGATCTCGCACCCCTCCCTATGGCCCAGAATGCACCTCAGTACAACCCCGAACAGGGTTCCGACCATCTCTCTTCTGGTTCAGAACGGACCTGCCTGTTGCCTCCTATTCTACCGAAAGCATCAAAGGCTTCTCTGTGTCCACCTGGGCCAGTGCCTCCAGTTCTGTAATTACTGATCCTCTGCATCGAGGCCAGTCAGACCCCGCCTCGTGCTGTTGAACACTTGCCCGGGGTTGTCTCCAATCACTGCTAAGACATAAGCCTTGACATATCATGTGTACACATAAGTCAGTAATACATTATCATTGTCAAAATGAAACAAAGGGGTTTGCCCAGAGACAGTCTTCGTGCTCCCCACTCTTCCGTTAGAACTAGTTAGAACTCTTCCTTCTTCCTAAATGAAAAGACTTGGTCATATTCACTTCGTCTTTGCTTTCCAGGGGTTTAGAACACTCTGTCGTGTCAACTTCATTTGCTTATTTGACTGGTCGATTCACTACTCAAACCACATCAACAGAGGCATAATATGTAAAACCCCCTATGAGCACCAGGGGTCTGACTTAGTGGGTAAGTCAGCTCAGCAAGCAAATCCAAAGCACTGGCTCAATCTCTACCATTCCAGAGCGAAGCACTGTGGGATGGGCCTCGGACTCCAGTGCTGAGGAGGTAGAGCCAGGAGATTGGCGGTTCAAGGTCATCCTTAGCTTCATATCAAGTTGGAAATCAAACTGGAATACATGAGACGATAGATAGATAGATAGATAGATAGATAGATAGATAGATAGATAGATAGAATACAAAATACGACAAACTAGAACCCTTAATTCATTTTTGAAAAGGATAACTCTTTCTTCTTCATATCTGACAATGGTTCCTTAACTATCCCTTTTCCTTAATATAATAAATTTAATAAAAATTGGGAAAAGTCCTGTTTTTTTTTTGTTAGTTTGTTTGGAGTTTCGTTGTTCTTGTTGATCCAATGTTCCCTTCACACACAACCAGTTTCTCCCTCAATAAAATTATCTTATCCCTTAATTCCACTGTCACTGCCATAGAATTTGCGTCGTGATGTGCTTCTTTCTTGGTGAACTGATAGTGGAAGTTCCTCGTGGCTCACAGGCTGCTTTCTTACCATGTGTCCTGGTCACTGGGAAAGAAATCTCCAACAATGTTAAAAACTTAATAGGATATTTAAAAACAAGCAATAATAGATCCTTAACATGTGAAGACAGAGCTGTGGTCTACATTTGACAAAAGATACATACACTCACACACACACACACACACACACACACACACACATTCTCAGATGATTTTAAGCAAGCAAAAAGCCAGTCACACTTCCGAGGCTCTTCTGTTGCATCAGGTCCCTAGTTGGCTCCTGGGCTAATCCTATCCCTTTTGAGGTGCTTTTCTGGTTACTGCCTTTCTCTCCTCCTGACTAACAGGATTAAAGCAACATACATCCTCAAACCCCTTTGCCAGAGGTTCTATGCATAATATACATGTTGAGTTAAAAAAAACTGCCCACAGCCAGGCATGGTGGCGCACGCCTGTAATCCCAGCACTTGGGAGGCAGAGGCAGGCGGATTTCTGAGTTCTAGGCCAGCCTGGTCTACAGAGTAAGTTCCAGGGCAGCCAGGACCACACAGAGAAGCCCTGTCTCAAAAAAACAAAAAAAAAAAACAAAAAGACAAAACAAACAAAAAAAACAAAACAAAACCAAAAACAAACAAACAAAAAAACCTGCCTACAAATCATTGGCGCTATCATGGGCGTAAGGTTTCCTGTTACAATATTTCCAGCTTCAAGTCTTTGTCCTTCAGATTTTTTTAAGCCTCAGTTTGGTCTGTGTTTAGCTTCTGAAGCAGTTTTAAGAATCCGGGGCATCCAGACACTGTCTGGTCGATAAAGATTCCATCACATCGCGTTCTCCAGCTTGGTTTCTATGCCTTCCAATCAGCCAGGATGTGCTTATCAAGTGGGGCCATGCTGGGAGGCAGAAACAGATGTACAATGCCTTTAAAAGTCTTGCGTTCCGTCCAGGAAAATTAGATTAATGCCTTCAAATGGTGAGAATCCGCTCACCCCCTGAATCCCAGTGGGTACCATGATAAGAAACTCAGGGGCGATTAGAAAAAAAGGAGAGATGGTGTGGTGTGCATAGAGAAAGGTGAAGCTGTGCTGCTGGATCCGTGTCTTAACGGAACGGGGAATAAGGTTAGATATGTGACAGGCAAGAGACAAAAAAAAGCCAAAGCCTTCCTCACTGAGGATGAAAGTTCTAGCCTCCAGCCTTCTCTTCCTCCGGAATCCCTGGTTGCCCAGACACCGTGTGGTTCTGAACGCCCCAAGCCCTGAATGTGCCTCTTCTAAGAAACCATATGGAGAACAATTCCTAGAATAGTGGTGAGCAGTTTCTTCACTTCTCCAGAACATTTTGAAGATAAGAAGCGAGCAAAATGTCAGATTCAAATAGATGGCTGGAGAAGGATAATTTTAGTTGACTGTTTGGAACTGGATGCCCGTCTGGGCACGCACAAGCACACAGATATCGGTTACCTTTGGTCGCTGGAGAAGAGCAGGTGTCCAAACAAAGCTACTGCTAGTCAAACCGAATTAAAATGACACTGTACTCGGCCACAGCCCTGGGGATTAGTGTGCGTGCAGCAGGCCCAAGATTACCTTCTTTGCAAATGGCTTTTGAGGACATCTGTACTTAATTAACTTTCACAGTCAACCGCTATATCCAAGGGTGACATTTTGTACCCAAAGGATCACAAAGCTATGAGAACATAACACATCAAAGAACAGACAATAGTCTAAAAAAAAATAAATGTTATAAATAATCTTTTTAATCGTGATAACTATATATCTAATAACAAATACAATAAATAACCAGTAATAAGTATAATAAATAAATAAGTGATACACCAAGAATATATAAAATGTACAACCTATTTGGACGAGAATCATATGTTTAGAGAAACCATAGGGTGAGCTGAAGATACAACACACTTTGGTCCAGGACATACAGAAATCAAGCTGGAACTGATGGGCAGAGCATAGTGCAGACGATACTACATAGGCTGTTACGTGCAGAAAAGACATTAACAGTCTTACCCGCCACTGTACCCCACCTGATAACAATACTAACCTGCCAGGCCAAGTATGCAACAACGGCATGACTGCTCGGGCAGTAACCACCGCTTTCTGGGTCCCTTTGAGGCCCGCTCCACAAAAGAGAATCCTGCCACTGTAAACCTGCTCAAACGCCCACAAAGGGAGGCGAGAGGCCCTAGAATGGAAGCTAGTGCAGGTGTGATACATGGGCATCTCGTCAAACCGCCTTCTAAGTACGTTTATACTCAGATTTGTGTTGCTCTCACCTTGGCCAGAGAAGCTTCTTTTGCAGTGGATTGTGGTTAATACGGAGACTCATAACTGGCCAGAGCACTAACAATCGCGGATGCTGAGTGCTCGGCCCTAAATCAGATGTCTATGCTAATCTACCCAAGGATCAAGGATCATTGCGGAAGAAGAGAGGAGAGAAAGTGAGAACTGGGAGATGAGGAGAAGTGTTAGGAGATGCTGTTTTCTGTGCCACTTACGAACTCCCAGCAGCTCTAGGTACCTACATACAATCGAATTTAGTCAACATTCCAGGGCAGAGAGGGAGGGGTACATGGGACACCACCCCGGGAAGCTCAGAAGCTGATAGCTGTCGGGATAGATCATTTTCCTTCTGTTTTGTTTCCACTGTACAACTACAGGCAACACTAAGTGGACTCAGGGAACTTGAAGAAGAAAGAGAACAAGAAGAAGGAGAAGGAGGAGGGAGAGGAGGAGGAGGGGGAGGAGGAGGGAGAGGAGGAGCAGCAGCGTGAAGGTGGGAAGGGGACATGAGGGTCTCTGGGAGAGTGGACATAAGAAGTTGGGGCGGGTATAACAAAGCAGCACTATCCATATGTAAAATTGTCAAAGAATAAATAAAAATTAAAAAACAATAATAAGTTGAAGGCTAGGAATATAGCTTCGTAGTAGAGTAAGTGCCTACTACGTGCATGGTCCTAAATTCAATCCCTAGCACTGGGGGAGGAGGGAAGAAGGTTGAAGTTCGATGATGAAAGCCAGACTAAGGGTGGACTTTGTTTCTTATGGATAGACAATAAGGAATTAATAAAGGTTTTGAGTTATGCTGTCAGGGATATGAATGATAAACTAGAAGGTCCTGTTCTGTTCTGTTCTGTTCTGTTCTGTTCTGTTCTGTTCTGTTCTGTTCTGTTCTGTTCTGTTCTTAAAACTGATTAAGATCAGAAATCTCTGTGTTCTTGATCTGGTGTAACAGGGACTGGACTGGACCTGCTTCAGAAACAATAAGAATGGCTAGGAGATCAATCCCAGTGTGTGAGAAGACAGAATAAAGCAGAAGAACGCCCGACACGGTTAGTTAGGACTGCGCGTGTGTGCTGCCCTTCACAGGGTGTTACACACACTCCACACTGAGAAACGGTGGCTACAACCCACACACTAATCTGGAAAGAGGCTCTTTCAAACCTCCCAGAGCACCCCAGTGCAGAATCAGCTATTAGTAGACTCAGCCTGGATTCTGGCCTTACGTGCAGTCACTGTGGAGGGAGTAAGGGTACTCTTGACCAAGATGCAGAAGCAACAAGAAGAAATAGGTCGTGAGAGAGATGAGCTCGGGGGACACAGTAGGTGCTGAGCTGAGGAGTGAGCTGTGGGATGAGCTCTTTTGGCATCGATTAGCGATGCCTGCCTGACACCCTCACACGGTGGCATTTAACAGAGTGATGTCTAGGGTGAGAGTCTGTTGGTTTGGGGCCACTTGTTGACTTAGACAGTGGCCTTTTAGGTAAATTTAAGATGGTTTCCCACCTTGGAAAATCTTCCAAATTAGGGGACAAGAAGGTGAAAAACATCCTCAGAGGTCAAACATTTTCTAGAAAATGTCAACAGAGAGCTGAGTATTACATGCTATATGTTAAACACACACACACACACACACACACACACACACACACACGGGCACGAGCGAAGAGCATAATTTTGAGATGACCTTTTCTTCGCCTGATGGCTGATGTGAATGAAGTTGCCTTTATTTTTATTTCAGTTACAATGGCCCTTTATTTACAATGGCAACTGCCTTTGGTCTGTTATAAGAGACTGTTAATTGTTCTCTCATTGTTAGGACCAAAAATACCTTACAAAAAAATAGCTTAAGGGAAGATAGATTCATCGTGGCTCATGGTTTTCCATGGTTTAGCCCACCATGGCATGGGCAGAACATCAAGGCAGTGAGAACATTTGGGAAGCCAAAATTATGCTCTTCACACTTGTGTGTGTGTGTGTGTGTGTGTGTACATTTAACGTATAGCATGTAACACCTCTCTGCCGAAATTTTCTAGAAAATGTCTGACCTCTGAGGAGGTTATTTCTTTTCCAATGGTTAATAAGAAATCAAGAAATAAGAGCATTTATTTCTTTTAAGTGGACAGGAAGCAGAGAAAAGCAGCACATAGGAAGTGGACAGGATAAGAAATGGCCCTGGGAGCGCATCCAAATTGATATGCTTCTTCTAACTCGGGTCCCAATAATGATATATGAGTCACCAAAAATGCACTTTTTTGACTAGGTCAGAAGGTATGATCGCCTTGTCTCTGGGAAAACCCAAGAATTGAGCCTCATTAACTGACAAATGACCCGTCACAAACAGATTTGGCCTGATGGTGTTTAATTCTAAGATGCCCAAAGATTCTACAGTGTGTTGGGCTGAGGCTGTTGGTGTGAAGCAGTAGTACCCCAGTGACACATCGCTGACCCCAGTACCCACGCGCTTTCCCTGGGGACAGAATAGCAAGACAGCCCTCGCAAAACAGTCCGCAAAGAGTGACCAGAAGCAACCTGTTACAATGAAAGTCTGATGAAGACTTCGAGATAAGGAAAGTTAACATCTCCATTTACTTCCAGAATGATCACTCCTGTGTCACTAAAGTATCTCCTGGTTGAAGCTGTCCAAAGACTAAAGTCATTAGAATTATTATTGCAATTTTGCCTGACGCACAGTGATCTTGAATGCGTCAGGTGATAGACTTTGCTTTCACTGAGTTGTTAAACACTGTGATAAAAACATCCTCAAATGACACAAATGAAAATCCAAAGCAGATTTGAAACCCAGCTGTGGAATTTTTATGTTCGCTCGGTTCTTGAACAAGCATGCTGGGCAGTGTGTTGGACCATGCATTGATATTTCCGGGTGGATGATTTATCTTCGCTTTGGATTCCTGATTTGGGGCTTGCCCATGTCTGACCTTGCCTCTTCTCACAGGGCCTCCATGCAGGAGATTATATTTACCTCCAAACAGTTCTGGATTCCTGTATTATTTCTTCACATTGTACTTCGAGGAAGAAGGAAACTCATTGGAAAAGAAATGACCTCCTCAGAGGTCAGACATTTTCTAGAAAAATTCGGCAGAGAGGTGAGTGTGACGTGCTATATGTTAAATGCACACACACACACACACACACACACACACACACGTGCACACACACACACACACACACACACACAAGTGTGAAGAGCATAATTTCGATTTTTAAAGGTGAGATGACCTTTTCGTCTGATGGCTGACATGGAGTTGCATTTAGTAAATTAAAATTTAGTAAATTTACGATTTCTTTTCTCTGATTTTCAGATAGTTTCCAGAAAGTCAAGGTGGAAGGGGGTTTGTTTTGTTTTATTTTTTAAGATTTTTTTTTTGACAAGACTGAGTTTTTCTCCCTCTTTTTTTTTTTAAAGATGTATTTATTTGTTATATGTGAGTACACTGTAGCTGTCTTCAGACACTCCAGAAGAGGGTGTCAGATTTCATAGATGGTTGAGAGCCACCATGTAGTTGCTGGGATTTGAACTCAGGACCTTCGGAAGAGCAGTCAATGCTCTTAACCGCTGAGCCATCTCTCCAGCCCCAAGACTGAGTTTTTCTAATACATTTGGTCCTAAAACCAAACATCCAGAACATGTGAATGTTGAAAGAAGAAACTAACAACATTTTCTATGAAAGCAATAAATAGCCTAGTTTTCTTCCTGTCTGTGGTAAGGCAACAGGACACAAGCTCAGAAGTGCCACCAGCAGCCTGAGGACTTCCCGAAAGTTCTTAGGGGCCTCCACTCAGGTAAGGTCCTTAATGTCACTGCGGAGAAGAATTTCAGGCTGAGCCAGACTGAGGCGCAGGGGACCGGCAGGCCCAACTTCGGGCAGGGCTGTGGGTTTCACAGAGCAGCTCATTTCCTCGTCTTAACAATGGCTAATTCACGGCTTTTGTAGGTCTTCAACTTACCTCTAGAGAGTTATTAAGAAACCTGTGCTCCTCCCTCTGATTTCCGATAAGAGATTGCAGCAGGGCAGCCCAAGGGGTGCCGAGGGTGGATTGCAATCTGATATAATATAACCATGCGCCACAAGGGTTACGCAAGGGGATTTGGATACATCTTTTACTGTAAATGGGTTTTCTGATGAGATTCCGAGAAAATTGCAGACTTGTGACAGAGAAAGGAGAAAGGTCATATCAGCTAGCCTTCTGCTTAACTCACTGATATTTTAACATTCTTTTTTGAATATATATATATATATATATGTATATATATATATATATATATATGAACACACACACACACACACACACACACACACACACACACAGAGGCTTTGTACCAGCGGCCTTCACAACAGTTGTCAGTAATTGTGCTGCGATTCTTGATTCCCAGTGAGGGGCTTCAAGAGACTCTGGAGTGAAGGGCTCTCTTCCCATGATTTTCCCTGCCTCTCCATTCCTGCCTTCTTACCACGAATGGGAATGATTTAAGATAACTATGCCTCCGCTGAGATACAAGTTCCCCTGATTGCAGGTCAGTGTGGCATCAGGGAAGAGTGTAAAATTTGCATCCATATCGGAGTCTGGGATGCTTTTGCCGTCTCAAGCCCTCCCTTCCCCAAGCCAGCTCATTCCCGACAGGTCATCTCTCTTGCTAAATCTTGTCCAGTTCCGACAACACCCGCAGGCTGCACACTACAGAAGAAATGCCTCTGGTGTGCGCCGCCTCCCATTCCGCTGAGACCAGAAGACGAGCACTGTAGATTCTCAGACTCATCTCTCGGAAGTCAGCGTCTTCACGGCAGGTGTCCATTCTATAGATGGTCTGGAGGAGAGTCCCCAGGATCAAATGGCCCTGCTCTCTGAAATCCCCTTACAGAGCAATGCCAGAGCCAGGCTCACAAGATAGGCCCCCAAGGAAATGGGTCAGCGCACAGGCGAGCTCCGGGAAAGGAAAACGTGGCCTTGGGCTCAACGGCAGGCCGGGGAGAACTTTGAGTCGGGCTAAATATAACAACCGAAGCTGGAAAACGGCCAGTGCTGGGGCCCCAGCTCCGTTACCGAGAGAGCCCGAGGGGGGAGGCTTAATTGCCACAGGTGGGCCCCAGGCTCTTTTAACTCTCTTCCCGAAATAAAGGATTAGTGAGTCTAATTCCTAGTGTTGATTGGAGAGTCGGAAAATTCAGGCTCAAAAGAGATAGTGGAGGGGAGGTGGGGGGCGGGGAGAAAGAAGGGGAAGTTACTCTTTGGAAGGACAGTGATTATGCAAATTGGTTTTCTTAGAAGATTCCCAGGTTACTGTGTTTCCTAAAGCCCTGAGCTAGGAAGCCGTTTGCCTGGCTGTGATTCTCATTCCCTTCAGGATGGGCCGGGACTTCCGGGTCTGCCTCAGGTTCTGAGATCTCTGACCCATTCAGAGGAAGAGAATCCAACCTGTAGGCAAAAGGGGTTTCTTCTTTGCCTACAGGGAGCTCTGTCTCAGAAAGCCTAGCCTGGCGCTCTTCCCCGTGAGGGTTCGAGGGTTCAGGGTTCGGTTGGAAGGGTTAACAGAGGGTGTGGCAAGTGACAGCCCACTGAGTATACCTTTAAGGAATCTTAACATCTAAATAATCATCTTGAGTAATTTAGGTGGCAACTTCGTATGCAGTCAGCTTCACTGCATTTGAAATGCGTGGGCCAAACAATTTGATACAGACTATCAGACCTCTGGTACCAGGCTCAGGGTCGCACTCGTTTTATAAAGATCAGTAGCCGGGCCAGGTGGCTCAGGCCTATAAAGTCTAACTATTTTGGAAGCTGAGGCAGGAGGATTGCAAATTGAAGAACTACCTTAGGCTACAGATCAAGGCTATTGAAGAACAGCCTGGGTAACTTAGAGAAGCCCTGTCTCAACATTTTAAAAAATAAGTTTAAATAAACAAACAAACAAACAAACAAATAAATAAATAGGGTTGGGGTGTAGCTCAGTGGTAGAGCATTTGCTGAACATTCCGGGGGACACTGGGTTCAGTCTCCAGAACCACAAAGTGGAGAGAGGGTAGCAGCGACCCTGTGGGATAACTCACAGAGAATAACTTACTGTATTGACTACGGGAAATATGGAGGGAGGGGTGACTCTATTCTTAACTAACATTTCAAATACCCCCCAAGTTTTCATTTCCTTGTCTCTCGATTTAAAGCCAAATTCACTTTCTTCACTGCAAGTGAGTGAAGTCAGGTGACGTTTGCCCAGCTCTGACGTACGCCTTTGTTTGAGTTCTGATCTGTGGTCCTCTGGTCATGGGGGTGGGGGGGACCTCTGGCCGTGGGTGTCTCCTTCACTGCCTGTGTAGGGGAGGTGAGCGTCTTCCCACATCCTCAGCTAGGAGAGACAAAACATTGACTGGAGAAAGGAAGGAAAAAGCCGAAATAAGTTGTTAACTTCTTTTATATGCACAGAGGGCCCTCAGTAACAACAACAACAACAACAACAAAACGTAGACAAAAGAAGCAGTTGGGGCCAAAGGCTTGCTCACAAAGTTTGCTG
This sequence comes from Apodemus agrarius, assembly GCA_964023405.1. NCBI lineage: Eukaryota > Metazoa > Chordata > Mammalia > Rodentia > Muridae > Apodemus > Apodemus agrarius. The sequence goes on from OZ030007.1 coordinate 23,575,875, forward strand.
TGACTGGTAAATTACCTAGTGTGTGCGGACAAAGGTGCTTAGGCGAAGGCAGTTAACTGTGGGTTCCTTAACAATGCCCGACATACAGGTTTCTCTTGGTCTCTCTTGGACTCTCACTGTCACCAAGGAAGCGAGCAGTCCCTCTTGTGCGTTCTTTGGGCGCATTTATAAAAGAGTTTGAAAGCTGACTCAGAAGGAAGCACGGGGATCATTTTATTTGAGTTTGAAAGAGAAAAGCAAAGGGCAGGCAAACTCTAAATTGAGGCTGCTTGCTTTTGTGAGGAAGGAGAAGACAGCAAGCCATTGAAGTTGGAGCGAGCAGGGGAGGGAAGGGCGGGTCTTCTGAGACGGTGGTGAGAACGTTTCAGAGAGAGCATCCTTAGAGTAGGCTTCAGGCTGGCATCCAAAAAAGAGATGAAAAGGAAGAGGTGCTAAATACTGGGTACCGAGGGCACCCCATTCCAGAGACTCTTATGTCCCCGGACAAAGGATTTCACCAGGGTCACTTGGTCAGAAATAGAAACTGTGTTTAGAGAAAGCCTCCTGAGAAGAGGAGCCGAGGGGAAACCCCCGAAGCCCTGTGTCACAAGGATGGTGACCTTTTACAGCGCATTTACATAACATCTGAGGGCCAGTGGTTTTGCTGATGTTCTTTTAGTGAAAGGAATCCCAGGTGGAAAAGGTTTCAAGGCTGTGCTAACTCCCTCTGTCCTGGGTTAATCTTGACACTGCGTTCTGCAGTTCTCCTGCAACCGCCAGCTCTGGTTTCCAGAACATCTCTCTCTCTGATACAGGAGGGACCTTTCATCTGCTTTGAGGAAGACAAGTGGGGGAAGCCTCCCTTAAACCTGCTGTCCGTCAAGAGACTTGAACCCAATAGAATCGATGTCTCACAGCAAGCGGTATGCGGGGCGGCATAGACTCCATGTCTCACCTCCTCCTGATTCAGCAGCCGCGTGGTATGTAGGGAGCTGTGGGGCTCTCAGAGCTCTCAAATTGCTAAGTGATTTCTTGAAAAGCCTTCAAGTTGAGTTTTCCAGGCACAATTTGAAGAAAGTAAAAAGCAGCAGTTCTGAATCACGAAAGCTCTCCCTGTCCACCCCTCATTCACGATCGGCCATTAAATTCCTACAAAGGTAGAAACACGGTCCTCCACAGACGCCTTCTCCTCCATTCCTTGTTCCACCCTCCTTAACGCGAGTCTATTCCTTCATGTTTCCTGCTGAAACTCTTGGGCACCTCTGAGACTTCCGTGTCCTCTGACGCTGGTGGGCGGTCTTGTCTTATTTGCTTTGGACATTCTAACCACGATCACTTGGGGGGGGGGGGTCACTGATCTGCAGAGGGACACGGAGAGCTGGGTGTGATCAGCTAGGCCAGGCTGTGTGTGGATCTAGATTCGGCTGCAGCCTCTGGTGACACTTGGGAAGCTTTGAGCAACAGTTCCCAGGTTTGTTCTGTCATTCCTTCAGACTGACCCTTCTGCAAGGCCGACTGATTGAATGAACTTCAGCAGCTGTGAAGAACTTCGAATGTTCCAAGTCCAGAGCCAGATAGATGATCTTGGGTCATCTTTAGATCTGAAGAGCCACACATTGCCTCCGCTGGACCTGACCTAGAGGCTTAACGGACGTTAGGCCGAACAGAGCCTTGGGTTTTCACTGGAATGTATTAACTCCGCAGATGACTGGCTTCCACCAACTCAAAGCTCAGGAGCACCTGAGGCCCCCAACAGACCTTTCCCCCTTCTGCCGTAACCAGCCTTCCTGACATTTCCATCAATCATTCGAAAAGCCCCTTTCTGACTTTCTTTGTTCTGTTACTTTAAACCCTTAATGAAAGGACGTCCATGTTAGAACGTGGGATTCGGGGAGAACCTAGCTCCATGCCCTGGGATGTGGTTACTCAGATTTGGCCCCAGAATAAACGATCTCTTATCTCCTTGAGGTGAAAGCTGTGCCTTTGCTTCATAGAGGAAGGCAGACGCGTGGGTGAACATTCATCCCGCTGCCTCTCAACAGGCTACCGTCGCCAGATGCTCTCCCGGGGATCCCCCATCCCCATCTCAAAAATGGTCCAGTCCTTTCATCCTATGATGAAAAGGTCAAATCTCCCCTAATGTCCCTGTTAGCGGCCTTCTGAGGGAAGTCACAGTCTGGTCAGTGAACTACACAGAAAGGGCCAGCAAAAGCCAAGGGCCTCAGGAAAGAAAAGAAACAAAACAAAACACAAACAAGGGACTCCACTCACATTATGTGCCACCGCTAAACTCGTCCAACAAGGATAAAATAAGTGGCTGCTATCCACGAGCATCCTAAGGTGGTCCGTACTCTTTTTCTCTTCCTTTCCCCTCCTTAATGCAGAGTTCACAGTCCACCTCCAGCCATGGCCTCTGGCGTTAAGAACTGTCTTCTCAGGGTACCTAAGCTTTTGCCTTTGTTTGCAAATATCGGGCCTGTGAGGAACCATCCTGCCTCCATTTTGCCGAGGGCCACGCAGGAGGAAGGACAAAAGGCTTCAGAACTCATGGAATGCGGATGGGCCTTGGTGTGGCACGGCCCTGAGGACCGTGTGTCCTGAGGACTCCGTGCTGCGGTGGGGTTCTCTGCTTTCTGCTCTCACAGCCCTCTTAATCTAAGAATTACATGAAAACTTTAAGGGGCGTCCAGTCCCTCGCTGGGCAGTGTCTCCGGCACTCATAATATTAATGCTTGACCTCTTTCAGACAATGCTGCTGGAGCAGATTATGAATCTATCACCGCCCTAAAGAGGAACTTAGAGATGGAGATTGTCAGCAGTCACGCCCCCCACCCCACCCCCCCCCACACCCCACACACACCCTTAGAAAACATTTGGAAAAATCAAGTTGTTAGTGAAGCTATGTAGAGATTACTATTGACTCTGATGTTAAAAAAAATAAAAAACCTTAGGGAACAATCTGCAGTTGAGAAAGGCTCACTCTTAGTTAAGCTAGGGACCTTTAGGGTCAGGGAGCAAGGACAATGGTAGTCCCGGCTGGCCTGACTCTCACTGAGGCTGGACTGGTGGAGATTGTGTTCTTATGCCCATTTTTGCCCTCAGCTTCCTGGTGTGCCTTATTGAGACTTGCTGGTGGGCAGATCTGCATTTTGAGGAAACAGTGTGACTGGAACATTTTCTCTCCCGTCCATCAACTCTGGGTGTGTGCAAAGTTTCTTTGAGAGAGGTTCGGAACATTGTTCCTTCCATCCACCAATTGTGTGTGTGTGTGTGTGTGTGTGTGTGTGTGTGTGAATTTTCTCTTTCCTTCTCTTTCTCACTGGCCCCAAGGAGTTAAAAGAGTTTATAGTTTTTCCACCACAGAGAGTGCCGGCCACAGTAAATTAAGCTTTTTTTCTCTCAGGAAAAAAAAAAAAAAAAAAAAGGGCAGCTTCTCTAATCGCTGGCTGCCTTTGGCAGCTGCCCCTGTAGCTGGATCCATCCAGGTCAGAGACTCTATGCACTGACCCCAAACGGCTGCCTGCCTCAGTTTACCCACCACATGGATGCCAAAGCCAGTCATTGGCACCAGCTTAGGCTTAAAAGCCATCTTACAGTAAGGACAAACTAGGTTCATCCCTACTTATGACTAACCCTCTGTTTCTCCAGGCTATGCCCCACCTTAACTACACACGGTTCCGTACCGTCTGTTTCAGGAACAGCAATAACGTCTGTTTCAAGGGTTGCTCTGACACTAACCTGCTGTGCTTACCTTGAGCTCCTGTGAGCCCACCTATTCTATCCAGCAAATTCCCCGGTCTGGAAACCCCCTGCCACTGACCTCAAACCTTGTCTTTCCTCGTGTTCAGTGCTGACCTCCTGACCACTACCTTCAGGAGAGGCAGCCTGTGTATATGAATTTTAAGAGCTTGCTTCAATCAATTTCCTGCTTTAATTAATTTGGCCACGATGATTTGGGTTGGTGGTCTTTTCCCCTCCCATCTTTAAGATTAACAGCTGGGAAAGGGCAGTGTCTCAGTCAGGGTTTCTATTCCTGCACAAACATCATGACCAAGAAGCAAGTTGGGGAGGAGAGGGTTTATTCAGCTTACACTTCCACACTGCTGTTCATCACCAAAGGAAGTCAGGACTGGAACTCAAGCAGCTCAGGAAGCAGGAGCTGATGCAGAGACCATGGAGGGATGTTACTTACTGGCTTGCTCCCCTGGCTTGCTCAGCCTGCTTTCTTACAGAACCCAAGACCACCAGCCCAGGGATGGCACCACCCACAAGGAGCCTCCCCACTTGATCACAAATTGAGAAAATGCCCCACAGCTGGCTCTCATGGAGGCACTTCCCCAACTGAAGCTCTCAGGGGAGACTCTGTCCCTTCAAATGAGCTCATCAGGGCTGGAGAGCTGGAAAGGCCCCTGGGCAGGTTGGGGAATAGTGAGCACGGTAAACCGCTCACGTGCCAATGAGCTACGGAGGGGGTTGGCGAAATTCAGTCTGGAACCTTCCACAGGACGGTAAGGCTTCTTCAAGGTTTTCTAAGCTGTGCTTGAACCACATGAATTGGCTGCCATGTCTTAAAGCAAACTGTTAGTGAAAGTCTGGTCCGTCAACACTCTCACCAGAAGGCTGAGGTGGGAGTGGAAGAGCCTGGTGCGGAGAGGAGAATCACCAGTGGGGAAGCCTGGGGTAGATGGAGTGGAGAGGAGAATCACCTACATTTCAGTGGCAGTGAGAAGTTGGGAAAGGGTTAACCGTGAGAGGGTAAGCCTCCAGAATTCATGGGAGTCTCTCTGGTACGCTGTGTTACTAGATTTGCCAAACCGCATGGGTTAGGGGAAACTGGAATTATAATTATTGTGAATCATTAAAGAAAAGGTGACCAAGATTACTTAGGAATGACACTGCTAAGCAGTACAGGGCTGTCTCCTTCCAAGATATGAAAATCTCACTGGACAGTAAGGTAGACTACGTCACTAGGACCAGGAACCTACCTACTGCAGGCTCTGAAGCCACAAGTCTTCTTCACCTCTGAGATCCAATGGCCCCAGAGGCCTCATCGTTCCCTGGCGTCGGCTTCCAGCCCTTTCTCCTCTTCTTGTGTCTGCCACGCTGGTGTGCATAGGCGTAAACGCAGAATGTGGACAAAGTTCAAGAGCCCACTGCATCATGGGACCTCCAGACCCGAGGTCATCAGTGTGAATAAGCTTCCTCTATAGCCACAGAAGCCTTGCTGGTGGGGAGCGTGCACACCTCCGTGGGACCCACCGGGCCCCGTGCTAGCCTTCCTTCCGCTTGCACGAGCTGCAGACAAGATACACGGAGGCGAGGGCCTCAAGGTTCTCTGTTGAGATACACAGACAACATACCGAAGCGGACCTGGCCTCCAGGATCTCCCAGCATGCCTCAGTCCCTACCTGGCATACCCCGACCTCTACCTCTACCTTGAAATTTCCAGCCTTCTCCCAGAGGCGAGGCTACCCTTCCCCCAGAGGCTCTTCCCTACAGAATCCAGACATTTTGGTGTCTGGACACACTGCGCAGCCTATATGAATTTCTCTCTCTCTCTCTCTCTCTCTCTCTCTCTCTCTCTCTCTCTCTCTCTCTCCTCTGTTTGTCTCTCTCCTCTCTGTCTCTGTCTGTTTCTCTGTCTCTCTCCTCTATCTCTGTCTGTCTCTCTCTCTCTCTTCTCTCTGTCTCTGTCTCTCTCTGTTTCTCCTCTCTCCTCTCTTTCTCCTCTCTCTCCTCTCTCTTCTCTTTTTCTCCTCTCTCTCCTCTCTCCTCTCTTCTCTCTTCTCTCTCCTTTCTCTCTTCTCCCTTCTCTCTCTCTCTCTCTCTCTCTCTCTCTCTCTCTCTCTCTCTCTCCCCACTCCCCCTGGACTCTTTTCTTGGCTTTTGTATACTCTAATCTGGCTTAAATTGGCTTATCTTACCAGGAGAGAATAACTTACCATCTTTCTTTCTAAAAGTTTCCCCTTTCTTTTCCTATACAGTCCTGTGACTACCAACACACACACACACACACACACACACACACACACACACACACACATACACACATGCAGAGGTGGTTCAGGGGATGGCAGAGACCTTTTTTGTTTAGAAGTGTGGATGGACACCAACCACAAAGCCAGCTGGGTCCTAAGGCTCTCTGAGTAGACACAAGCTCGCAGGGTAAATCACTTGCCCAGGTCCCACAGATCCATCACCACGCCATTTTGATCTGCAGACTCTGGCATGCATGGGCTTCGCTGATGGTACTCAGCCTTTGCAGAATATGAGACTCCCTTGGAGTGGCTGTTAAACATGACGATTCCAGGCCTGGTGGGGGGTGGGGTGGAGTGGGGTGGGGGATGGGATTTTCAGGCTAGTGACAACTGGCCAGAGTCCCCAGCTCTAGCCCCTGGCTTTTCTGGTCAGTGTGCCTACTACACTGCCGACCCCGTGTCCCTTCTGAAGCACACACTTCCTGCAGCCTCTCTGGTTCCTTTTGGGACCGAGTTCAATACTTCTGTCTCCACTCCCCTCCACTAGGCCTCAGGCATCCATTTCTCGGGTTTAGTCTGTGTCCTCCTCCCTTCCCTCCTCTCTTCACAATACTTTTTATTTTCTGGAAACATCTTCTAGTTCCTCATAATTTTGCTTTGTTCCGGGCCCACCTCCCTGTATCCAACCCATTTTCCCTGCTGGGAACTATTGTAAACTGTTTCTGTTGTAATTCTGAGAACCATATAATTAGTTGGTTCTTGTTGTTGTTGGTTTTTTTTAACTATTAAGTGACAGGTTTCTACTTCAATAGTTTTATCGAGACAGTCAGGTCTTATTTTAAATGAAAAAAAGTTAAGAAAAATCTATATTTTACTATGTAGACTAAGGAAGAAAAAAAAAAAAAAAACAAAAACCAGGCTCTAAAAGGCGTAGTGCGTTGGGGGTGGGGGTGGGAGTGGGGTAAGCATGTTTTAGGAATAAAATGGAAGCTTTCCATTCCAGTCACTTTTCATTCATTTAAATCCTTTTGGTGGTTGATCTCAAAGTTTTAGAAGGTGGGCATGTAGCTCAGTTGGTAAAGTACTTGGCTAGCATGAAGTCCAGAGTTTGCATAAAAAGGGTGTGGCTGCAGAGGCTGGTAACCCCACCCCTTTGAGGACCAGAAGTTCTCTGCTACCCCGCCTTTAATCCTAGCGCTGGGGAGGCAGAGGCGGGCGGATCTCCGAGTTCGAGGCCAACCTGGTCTAAGGAGTGAGTTCCAGGAGAGCTTCAGCTACACGGTGGAAACCCTGTCTCGAAAACGGAAAACAAATACCTCCAAAGCATTGAGTGGAAAGTAGAATTAAGAATTAAATCATGCCAAAGTTGGCAAGATAGGTTAGACATCACACCTGAATCATTGTAAACGTGTAATTTAGTATCTTCCATGAAGGTGAGATAAAATCATTAAAGATTTTAATGATAATGTGAACGGGGAGGGTGAAGCAACCAGAGAGTTAAACTCATGAAACAATCCCAGCCCCAATACAGTATGACTGCCACCTAGTGGCGAGATATCCTCAGCACAGGGGTCCTGCTAGTCTGGGTAGACTGGTCATCCAGGAACTAAGGCCACCGCTGGGTGGCGAGAGTCGTTCTATTTTCTGCAGGAGGCTCATAGCCTCCAGGGTTATTGTAAGAAATACGTTATTTGTCGATCCAACTCCAAAGAAAGTCGCTCAAGGGCCTTTAGTACACCCAAAGGCCTGTTGCTACGGTCTGACTTTGCCATTGACTTCATTTTAGCTCAGAAAATATTTTGTGATTTTAAAAACAGCACTCCGGTTGGGTTTTGAACTGGAGTCAATAATCAACAGGAAAGAATAGAGGTCTAAGGCTTCGTACGTGTCAAATCCATCTCAAGCTTGGCAGACCTGAGCCACAAGTGTCTCCATATTCCCAAGCTTCCTGGCCCAACCTGTCACACAGCAAAACTGAGGCCATGTCTCTCCCACGACGCTCCCCAGAAGTTCTAAGTCCCCTCCCATTCATTTCATTTCATTTTTTAACTATTATTTTTATGATATTTTAATATAATTATATAATTAATAATATAATTATATCATCTTCTCCCACCCTTTTCTTCCTTCCAACTCCTTTCAGGTGTATCTTGCTTTCTTTCAAATTGTGTGCATGTCTGAGTGTGTGTGTGTGTGTATGTGTGTGTGTGTGTGTGTATGTTCTTAAATACAACTGCTAAGTCTGTATAACGTTACTGGCATGTATGTTTTCAGAGCTGCACCAATAGGTTATCCGATACCCAAATGATCATTGGGTATCAGATATCCTATTGTTGTGCCCTTCCCTGGGGAAGACTCTTTCTTCTGCTCTGGGCCTTCCTTCCTTGCCCGTATTCTTTGTCTAGGGTTGATGGCTCAGAAGCAGAATCTTAGCATATCTGTTGGTGCCATCCTTGTTCAAGTCCTGTCTATCAGGCACGACGGTGAGACTTCACGCCGCAGCTTCTCTGAGATCTCTAGGAGACGGTCTCACAGCAAACTTCCTGCTCCTCTGGCTCATACGTTCTCCCCCCCCCCCGCCCCCCCCACCTTTCCTGCTGTGATCCCCGAGCCATAGGTGCAGGGTTGTGCTGTAGACGGATCTATTGGGATGAAGCACCGAAGCCTTGCATTTTTGACGAGTTGTGGTTTTCTATAACAGTCCGTCTGTTGGCAAGGAGAAGTCTCCTTGATGTGGTCTGAGGACTCCACGTACCTGTGGGTATCAGGAGAAATACTCAGACTGTAGTTAGGGCTTTGGCTGGTTTGGTAAAGCGGCAGTTGTGGGTTTCCCTTCCAAGATCCGTGACTTCATCACCGCCGGGTACTGGGCTAGGTTTCCAGCACCAGGCATGGTTTCCCTCTTGTTGAATGGGCTCCCTTTCATTCCAGAACTCCCACACCCAACGTGTCCAGACACCCTGGCTGAGCTGTCTCCTTACTCTCTCCACCAGTGGGAATTTTAAAGTTGATGCTTTTTCTTGTCTAAGTTTATGCTGGTGCCTCTAGGAAGCCAAAAATCTCACAGATAGCGCAGCTGGCCAGATGTCTTCCTCATTCTTGTCTCTGGCATCAGTAGTAGGTGCGTGTCAACAAAGAAGGTGAGGTGTCTGGATAAGGCCCGCAGCATCCGAAGGCGCTTAGCCAGCTTGGTTTCATTGTGTTGAGTAGCGGCTGCTTTTGCTGTTTAAATATAATAACTGGACAGTTGGAGGGTTCGTTTCAGCCCGTGCTTTCTCTGCTCAGAATTCAGAGCTGAGATGATTAAGCGCGACCTTTCCACGCAGATGGTGTCTCGCTTCATCAGCACCAACGGCACCTGTCGCGCGCTAACCCTCAAATGCAGATGTTAGCATATTCCAGGACGCGGTGCCTTAAAGTGGTAAAGTCGGTGGTGTAGGGAAGGCTTGGCAGGAGAGAGCCCCGCGGTCCAAGCTGGAAAGCCGCTCTGCGGTTCTAGGAATCCAGAGCGTGTGGACAGCAGGGCTCTCTTTGTCCTATTGCTGGAGCGCCAGAGGAGCACTGCTGTACGCTGTACGGAGTCACGCGGGAGAGCCCCGCGGTCCAAGCTGGAAAGCCGCTCTGCGGTTCTAGGAATCCAGGGAGTGTTGACAGCAGGGCTCTCTTCGTCCGATTGCAGGACCTCCGGAGGAACACTGCTGTCCGGAGTCATGCGGGTCCGCGGTCGCAGTGATAGAGGTTGCTGAATACAGTGGGCATCCACACAAAGGGTATGTTTTGCTCAGACGCAAAAGGGCTTAGGCAATCTGAATGTTGGTTTTTAAAAAGGTCATAGGAATATCTCCTCCCACAAATATCTTTCCATAGCCAATAAATGAAGGGGAGGGGGAGCTGGTTTCATCCTAACATAGTAGGGAAGTGTTGTGACAGAGATACGTATGCAAGATACATCCCACCATCCCAGCACTCGGGAGGCAGAGGCAGGTGGATTTCTGAGTTCGAGGCCAGCCTGGTCTACAGAGTGAGTTCCAGGACAGCCAGGACTACACAGAGAAACCCTGTCTCGAAAACCAAAAAAAAAAAAAAAAAAAAAAAAAAAAAGATACATCCCGCCTATTAGGAAACTTTAACCACCAAGAAATTCACATAAGCTATTCAGTAAAGAGTCAAAACCAACAACAACAACAACATTCAAATCTGTAGGGTGAGATTTACATAAAGAGGTAAAACTTATGCTGGCATTTGACAAATGAGAACCAGTTGGCTACCCATGTGGTATAGGGGAGAGGCGTTCTAAGCCTGAGTGGTGTGTTTGAGCCTATGTCCTCTTACTAGATTACCATGACGCTGATGGAAACTCTAATCGACCATGGAGAAGAACAGAGATGATAATTTAAGATCTCTCACAAGTGAGCTGTGCTATACTACAGCGGAGCGAAGTTGAGAGACAGAATTCTTTACATATATAATCTGCTATTCTAGTAATGTGTTTGCATTCCTTGTGGGTATACACTACATGCTGAGCATGTTTATTTACCTAATTTCCCACTCTCCTTCCCTACCACTCCCCGCTCCTATTCGTCCTCTGTGTTCCCTGCACCATTTATGGATTTGCTTTCATTTAAAATACATACACATGATCTATGTAGCCACACAGAATCTAGAAACCACAGATGAGGGAAGCTGCAGCCTCTGGGAAGTGCTGGCCCAGGGCTGGGGTGGCATGGGTCAGGAAACAGAGCCAGTGGCGCACACATGATGTCATCATGAGTTCCAGAGACACGGAGCTTCAGGGATTGGGTTTTGGGTTTTTTTTTTTCTTGTGCTTGGTCTTAGTCTGATTTATTTTTGTATGCTGCTTTTTGTCTCATATTTGGAATAAAAAAAAATGTTTAACTCCATGATGCCCTGGAAGTAGGCACGTTTTCTCCTTTAGTTTTACAAGAGCTCGCAGTTAAGAGATTCCCATGGGTCTCAGAAAACACACCGGACTATGGGCTTTTGGAAGTCTCTGAATAAAAACAGCCATATAGACAGAACATTGACCATATAAACTTGAAGCACGTTCACTCAGTGGCGAGGGATCTGGAGGGACGTCCGCTTCCCCCTGCAGCGGTGCCAAACACAGCACATCTGGAGCCCAAGGACTGCTCAGCCAGATGAATTAGCAGAAGAAAAGCTGACCTAAAGCGAGCAGAGTATCTCCCGAGAGAATTGAGAAAACAGCAGTCAGAGTGGGGGAGGGGGGCCGGGGGCGGAGCAGTGAGCACAAGCGTGTGACCATCGGGTTGATGATGCCTCCTCCCTATAACCTTGAATGGTAAAGACAAGAGCATTTTCTAGAGATTTTAAAAATATAATCACTGGTTACACTCATAAACATGTCATGTTCGGGATCTTAATCACCCTCCAAAAGTCCTGCCACCAAGAATTATCACAATGGTGGGTAGGTATTCAGCGTGTGAATCTGGGGGGTGACGGGACACACTAAATCCATCACACCAGTTCTAAAGGTTATACTGCAAAGGTGAAATTCAAATATGATATATATTGTACTGGCTGGTTCTGTGTCAACTTGACACAAGCTGGAGCTATCACAGAGAAAGGAGCCTCCCTTGAGGAAATGCCTCCATGAGATCCAGCTGTGGGGCATTTTTTCAATTGGCGATCAAGGGGAGAGGGCCCCTTGTGGGTGGTGCCATCCCTGGGCTAGTAGTCTTGGGCTCTATAAGAGAGCAGGCTGAGCAAGCCAGGGGAAGCAAGCCAGTAAGTAACATCCCTCCATGGCCTCTGCATCAGCTCCTGCCTCCTGACCTGCTTGAGTTCCAGCCCTGACTTCCTTTGGTGATGAACAGCAGTGTGGAAGTGTAAGCTGAATAAACCCTTTCCTCCCCAACTCGTTTCTTGGTCATGATGTTTTGTGTACGAATAGAAACCCTGACTAAGACATATTCCCAAAAGAAAGAAAGAAGAAAAGGAAAGGAAGGGGGAAATTAGAAAAAATGGATCCCCCGGAATGTGCTAAAATGAGAATGGATGAAACAGACAGTCCAACACTGAAGAAATGCTGGCCGGAAGGAACATGCCATCTGCCCCACGGCTCGCCTTGCTTCCTCTGCCCGGCACTTTGGGGCCCTCCCTGCCCCCTGCTGTTGATGTACACTTTATACTCCCCCCACCCACCGCCACCGCCACCCCCACCCACCCCCACCCCCCACCACCCCCCACCACCCCCACCACCCCCCACCCCCCCGCAAACCCTCTGCCTTAAAGAACTATAGCTGCCGGTGTATGCCCCGTTATGGGCTATGTGCCTGTTCTCAGAGCTGCCTCTCCGCAGGACCACCTCTAGGCCCTGAGGACTTTCTCACTAGAGAAGGGAAGCTGAAGACAGGCCGATTCCTAAAGAGACAGTAGCAGCCCGTGTTGTGCAAGGTCTTCGTTCTAGGAACCTCTTTAGGATACCAAATGAAACATCCTCTCGGGATGATGGAGGGGGAACATGCAGAGAGAGCTCTCTACCCATCCACGGCCACAATTCCAGACAGGTGGAATTTCCTCTTTGTGAGTCTAGACACCGTGGCACGCAGCGTAGCTCAGCCCGCGGCGTACACCCCTGGACGGCTGTTCTTAACCTTTCTTCTGCCTCCTTCTCACCCGGTCCTTCCCCTGGTCTGTTTTTACTTTTGTTTTTAAAGAGGGACTCACATACCCCAGGCTGGCCTCAGATTCACTACGTGGATGAAGATAGCCTTGGACTTCTGATTTTCCTGCCTCCACCTCCGGAGCGCTGGGATTACAGGATCTTATGGGGTGCTGGGGTTGGAACCCAGGGCTTTGGGCATGCTTGTGACAGCCTCAGCCCCCCAAACCTTCTTCCGTAAGAGAAACAATGAGGGCTGGAGAGATGGCTCAGTGGTTAAGAGCACTGACTGCTCTTCTGAAGGTCCTGACTTCTGATCCCAGCAACCACATGATGGTTCACAACCATCTGTAATGAGATCTGATGCCCTCTTCTGGAGTGTCTGAAGACAGTTACAGTGTACTTACACATAATAAATAAATATATCTCTTTTTAAAAAAAGAAAGAGAGAGAAACAATAAGTGTTTCCCCCACAGAAGCCGGGGATATTGGAGAGAAATTCTGAGCCAGTGGAACTGGTTGTTTCCGTCTAATTTTTTAAACCAGTTCAAAAGATGTATCTGATGTCGAAGCTTCCTTGGGGTTCCTTCCTTGTGCTGCTATGTGAGGTGGGTGTGTGCATGCACCCTCTTCCTCAAGCCACAGGCAAACCGTGGGAGGGAGAAGCTACAGTTTGGTCTCCTACAAAGGGTTTGCCCTAATTGTACCATCCTGGGTGGGTGGGTGGTCCTTCTGTTTCCTTTGACTCGATCGATAATACACTGCGGTGTCTGAGGTGCTCTGCTGCTGGAGGGGTTAGCACACTTCCTGACTGACAGAACGCCCCTGCCTATGCCTCAGGCCCGGGGTGGCAGAGGCAGCAGTGGGAGGAGCAGCCGAGTTTCACTTCCTTGCTAGCCAGAGACTCAGCCCCAGCCGGCTGGCTGGCGTCTTACCGGAGCAGCAGGAGCAGCGTGTCCAGCCCAGCGGCAGCAGCAGCAGAGCCCACCTCTCCCTTCACAGAGCACCTGGCGGGGAGTCAGCCATCAGAAGCAAAGGAACGAATGGGCAGAGCAGAACTTCTAGGAGGGAGCATGAGTACCCGGGATCCCTCAGGGCTGTGGAGCAGAGCAGATGGAAGCACAGACCTGCTCCAGGATTTGGGGTAAGAGCGCTGTTTCAATGAGTAGAACTTCCCGCTCCCAGGAGAGATAGTCACTGGCGAGCAGTGTTTTCAGGACTCGGTCTCTTCCCTCTCCCTGGCTAGTGGAATTGATTTGTAGGAGCTTCCTTCAGGTCGGGGGTGCGCTGATTCATTGTAAAGGTGTAAGATATGTTTCTAAAAGTGAGAACAGTTACATTGAGAGAACGCGACAGAACTCAACTGCTGGGCATCCTTTAGCAGCTGGGGCAGAATTGGAAGGTGTGCATACAATCGTCTGTTTCTTCGACGCTGCGCCCGCTTATCATTAACGTGGGGTGCAAGGGCTTTGAGTGCGCCCCTTGGCCGTGAAGTGTCTCACTGGTTCCATAAACAGAAAGAAAGACTATACTGCTGTAAGAGGGATTTTTTTTTTTCTTTCAAATGAAAAAGAATGAGGAAGTCTGTACCGCGATCTTGTTTCTATGGTGCCTCCTTCTCACACAGCAGTGCAGGCTCTTTCATAGACGGGTCTCTGTAAAGGCAGCACAGCCTTCAGACACAAGATAACAACAGCCGGGCTTCAGATAGGCAGGCTTAGGTTAGTGACATCGTCAGAGATCATCAGAAGGGACCCTGATGACACTGCTCATCCGGACTCTTAGTAAAGACAAAGGGGCTCCCTCAGACAAGAAAGGGGGTCCCCTCGGAGACAGAGCCTGGCATCTACACCCTGGGTTTCCCAAGAGAGAGGACGCTGGACCTGTTGCCTACCTAAGTAGCTGGAGTTCCTCATCAGCCAATGACATAAAACAGTCTGTCACCTCGCATAGGATGAAAGTGAGCACCGAAGGGGTTTAAACCTCGTCTTGTTATCAGTCACATCAGTGAAATAACAAAGCTGAGCTGACACCTGCCGGCGTCTCCAGCCTCCTCTGAGGATGGGTTGAAACCTCTGTTTATGCTGCAGAGATTGTATCTGTTTCTGTATCGTGCTGCTGTAAAACTGCTCGGGGCACCGTGCTGGCACAGCACGTCGAGAGGCTTGCGGCTAAGCCTGGCTAAGCCTGACAACCTGAGATCAATCCCTGGAAGCCACTCCACAGAGTTTCTTCCCACCTCCACACAGATGACATGACAGGCGGGTACCCACATGCTCATGCACACACACACACACACACACACACACACACACACATCATGTACACACATCATAATAATCAATTAATAAAAATTCTAGGCTGGATAGCCGGGCGTGGTGGTGCACGCCTGTAATCCCAGCACTTGGGAGGCAGAGGCAGGCGGATTTCTGAGTTCGAGGCCAGCCTGGTCTACAGAGTGAGTTCCAGGACAGCCAGGACTACACAGAGAAACCCTGTCTCAAAAAAACCAAAATAAAAAAAAAAAAAATTCTAGGCTGGGCAGTAGCGGCACATGCCTGTAATCCCAGCACTCTGGGAGGCAGAGGCAGGTGGATTTCTGAGTTCGAGGTTAACCTGGTCTACAGAGTGAGTTCCAGGACAGCCAGGGCTATACAGAGAAACCCTGTCTCAAAAAAAAAAAAAAAAAATCCAAACTAAATAAAGAGAGAGAGAGAGAAATTCTAAAAGCAGCTCTCAATAATTCTCTATATTTAGCTTTAAAGCTAAGGTCTCTTTAAATTTAGATCTAAAGCCAAGGACCTGCCCTGTCATTTGGTATTGACAGCTAGGGTTTTCAATAACGGAAACTCCTTACAAGGTCATCAGAGCTCCAGAAACTCTCCACGTTTCCCTTCAAATAAAAAACAGGAAGGAGAAGAAAGACCCGGAAAATATCCAACTCTGTCTCTTTAATTAAACAAATCCTGAGAGTGGGATCTGTGCTTGGGAACTGTCAGCACACGCAGAGGACCCCAGCGAACCTGGCCATGTGTCTGGGGACAGGAGGAAGCCAGTGCAGGTGAACCGTGGGCTTCCCTTCCCGGGCAAAAAACAGACACCTGATGCTAGCCCGGGGCCCTTATTAATATTACGGAATAAATGGTACATTTGAATCCAGAGTTCTCTATTTCAGAAGATCTGGAAATGTTCTTGAGTGTTAGAGCTTGGTCTCAAGAACAATGCAAACTCCAGTTGCTGAAGAAACTGCTCTTCAGTGGTTGTGGGACTCAACCATCTCTATGTACTAGACAGACGAAAGGACCTTTCTATTTGCTTATTTTTATTCTTGTGTTTATACTTGACATGCGGTCTGATATAGCTCAGCCCCCAACTCGAGTTAACTGAGGATGACTTGAGTTTCTTGATATTCCTGGCTCCACCTCCCAGGGGGTGGGATCAGAGGTATTTAGCACCACACCCCGTTCTGCAGGGCTTCCAGGACTCATGAAGGCAAGTACTCTACAAACTGAACTACTTCCTAGAAGTCTGTTCTGTTTTAATTCTTGGTGCCAGGCCATGCATGGCAAAGAAAGAAAGAAAGAAAGAAAGAAAGAAAGAAAGAAAGAAAGAAGGAAGGAAGGAAGGAAGGAAGGAAGGAAGAAAAAAGGAAAAAAAGAAAGAAAGAGGCGGCCAGGCAGTGGTGATGCATGCCTTTAATCCCAGCACTTGGGAGGCAGAGGCAGGCGGATTTCTGAGTTCCAGGCCAGCCTGGTCTACAAAGTGAGTTCCAGGACAGCCAGAGCTATACAGGGAAACCCTGTCTCGAAAAAAACAAAGCAAAACAAAAAACAAGAGAGAGAGAGAGAGAGAGAGAGAGAGAGAGAGAGAGAGAGAGAGAGAGAGAATGTCTCTGGGCTAACATTTGTTTTCTTCATCTACATGCCCCTAAAGCAAGACTGGAATTAAGAATCAAGGCACAGAATGTATATTCTCTGAAGTGTCAGGTGCAGTTTTATCATTTGCTTTAATTTAGGGTATGCCCCTAAACTTTAAAATCACTAATAACTTCTGGCATTCCATTTATTCTGTGTGAGAGGGTGGGGCCTGTGGCCAATCACTTCATTGAGCTGCATTTTACGTAGTATAAAATTCACCCGTGTCAACTTTGAGAGAACAGCTGTCACTGTACTCAGTGTTAGCATATCTTCACCTCCTCTGAAAACCAGGAAGAAGTATAGTTCACTTAAGTGTAACCGGTGGTCTGCCTGTGGGGGCCTGAGAAAGACCCCCTTGGTTTCAACAACTCTTTCATTTCTCAACATTGTCCACACTGAGCTATTCGCTCTACCAGGGAGCAGACAGATTTCAAACTGCTGAGGACTTAACCTCCACTCTGCAAAGCTGATTATTTAATCACCGACAGGAGCCGGCCTTGCCTCTGGCATGCCAGCGACAGGCTTTCCATAGGAGATAGTTCAGGAAGGTTGGCAAGGACCTGTTGCCTCTGGCCGAATTCCGGATATAAACGAAACTTGTTCTTTGAACCTTTAATCCACTTTGGTGAGGCATGATCTGTTCCAAGTCTCCAGAATAATCCAGTTTTTTTTTTCAAAGCTCCATAAAAATTCGATTTATTTTATTTAGTTAGTTAATGGATAAAGTCTAGGTCTAGTGACTTGAATTTTAAAATGAGTTTAATGGGTTATTCCAGTCATTAGATATTTCTTTTGTTGTTGTTGTTGTTGTTGTTGTTATTGTTGTTGTTGTTATTGGTTTGCTTTGTACAGTGCCAGGGATGAAACCAGGAGCCTTGTATATTTTATTCAAGAGATAACTTTAGCGGAGGCATACACACAGAGAAAGGGGTAGGGGTTTACTCTTGGTTCTTCGGGCTCTGGAATATGTAAATGCTGCTAGTCGGCCCCAGAACGGCAGCACACCCATCCCCGGCCCTCCCAGAGCGCGCAGGACTTTGGCAGAACACTGGCTGCAAAGTCTCTAAAGAAGGCTTGGACCCAGGCAAGCCATTCAGTTCCTTTGGAGTAGCAATCCAAAAGCATTCATTTTCCTCTTCAGTGCGTCAGGGAGCCCCAAAGGAGAGGGGACACAAAGCCCTGGTTGTCGTGGAGGTATAAGGGCTAAAGGCAGACCCAGCGAGCTGGGCAGGGGAGGCTCAGCTCTGAGAACAGCGAGATCTCCCCCTCCGCTTTCCAAAGCAAGACGTGGGTGGGGTCGGCCAGGCTCTGGGCGGCTCCGCACTCCAGCCATCCCGAAATAGCTCCTCGCGCCCAGCACCTGACCAAGGAAAGGGCCCCAGAACCAGGAGAACTCGCAGGGTAGGAGGTGACGGATGGGCCTCACGTCCAGCTTTCCAGGTTCTACTTGATAAGGGATTATTATTACCCAACCAGCGACATGCCTACACAGAGAGCGCGTGACAGAAGGACAGCCAGGCCACACTTCAGGGTCACCAGGGCACGCAGACAAGCGGCAAAGGGGTGGCGATTCCTGAGGTTCATTTATTTACAGTGCAGAAGCTCGAGGAGAAACTCCAGAGGAGTCTCCAAGCTTTTAACTGATGACTGAGCAGATCCAGCTCCCCGGGTAAGGAGGCCCAGGGAGGACCACGGTTGCATGACAACTTCCGCCCATTTAGATGAAGGAGCGGAGACTAAGATGGATGTAGGTTAAACCTTCCCTCCGGAACCTTGCCTGGAAAGTCAAACCCGGAAATGCCCCTTTTATTGATCCTACTTGTAAGAAGCGCAGAGGCCTTGCTGGCTGTGTTCTTTTCTCAGAGTGCCTGGGATTTGAGCTGCCAGGAGTGCCCCCTGCCCTCTCCTGATTGATTCCACACACCTTCCTAGCCTCAGGCAAAGTTCATTCGGGTTAGCCTCAGACAGAAGAGCTGGATGGTTCCAGCCTGGACCTAATGTAATGGCCATTTCTTTCCACAGAAACTAAGCGAAAGCAAAGATCTGATTCTTTCCAAGCTTACGTTGGTACACACAGATACCCTCGCTTCAAGGACTGGTGTTTTCGTGAGGGTGACTCAGTTTGGGAGATTCGCTAAGCGGTTTGCAAAGCTGAAATCATAGGTTATGATATAACCTTTAGAACTAGATGGCCCACTGTACAGCGCATAGGGAGAGCTCCTTGGTTGCCTTTTTAATAATGAGAGTTTGCCTGTCCTTATTTGATTTGCAGAGCAGGCGGCACAAGAGAGTAATCCAAGCCCTTGGAATGTTGAGGCAGGAGGATTTGTGAATTTGAGGCCAGCCTGAGCTACATATTGAGGTTCTGTCTTTAAGAAGGAAGGAAGGAAGGAAGGAAGGAAGGAAGGAAGGGAGGGAGGGAGGGAGGGAGGGAGGGAGGAAGGAAGGAAGGAAGGAAGGAAGGTAGAGCTTTTGTTGTTCCTTGCATGTAAGTCAGAGATTGGTGAAAAAAACCAAACCAAATTAAACCAAAACGAACAACAAAAGGTCATCTTTGTAGTAAAGGTAAAGGTGACAGTTGATTTTGGCTTCACAACCTTAGCGTGCCACAATTTTCCGTGTGTGTTTTTGTTGCACTAAACAAACGTTAGAGAAGATACACACAAGTGACCATTAGTTATGGGCAATGACATGTGAGTTTTATCTACAATTGTCACACACAGGCATGTGCGCATGTGGGCACGCGCGCACGCGCACACGTGCACACACACACACACACACACACACACACACACACACACACATTTTCCCCTATTTCAATCTGTTCAACCATTCTTGGCTCTCAGTCCACACAAAACAAGCGGTTGGTGCAGGATATACATAATGATAAGTGCAATGCATCCCCATTACGCGGCAGCCACTTTGTACACACTCTGGCCTTCAAAGCCACACTTTGTCCCGCTTTCCATGAAGCACCTGAGGAACCTGGCCGGCCGAAGCTGCACACTGTCTGGACCCACTGCGCATGCTCAGCCCACAAGGCAGGTCGCTTCCCTCTAGGCCAGTCTGCTCTCCTGCTGTGCACCGACCCCCTCATGCCATCTGGCTGCGTCCGGCTATCGCGGTGCAGGATTGGGCGTTCCTTTCGGAGGGCAGGCAGGGACCTGGAAGAGTCAAGTGCTCTGAGCTCGTCACAGTCTTCCTACGCAGTGGATCTGAGAAACACCCGTGGATTGGCCAACAGCTCACGGCCCCCACGCCCCCACTCCACCCCCACCAATTAAACAATAATGGCGACTACTCGGCCGTGCAGGCGTGCCACTCACAAGCACTGTCTTTCCCCCTTTACCTGTAGGAACTCCTTTAATTCCCGCTCTGCTGTTGTTACTGGAGCCATGCCTTACGGATGAGAGAGAGAGGAACCAATCTCTTGCAGTGTGCCAGGTTTACAGAGCCCACAGGCTTCACCACAAAGGCAACTTCCTGATTTTACTCAGACTTCTCCCTTTTATTAAACTGCTACACTTTTTGGTGCACATGTAAACTGAGGGGGAAGAAAGAAAATTCTATGACCTCTACAAATCAACACACCCTATTATAAAAAAAAAAAAGTCACGTCAGTCTTTGAGGATTAGGTGGGCCAAATGGACAGGCTGGGATCCCAATAAGCCAGAACCTTAATGAATTCTGTGCACATTCAATTTTCTGGGCTAGAAAAACAAAACAAAATAAACAAAGAAAACAACAAACAAGTAACAACAATAAAAAAACAGGTTAAGAACAATATCGAGTCAAAAATGTCCACAGAGATGGGACAGCGCACAGAGCAATGAGGCCCACTCTTCGGCAGACCACCCTGAAATCTTGACTTCTGAAAATGGAGGGCGGTTTGTTCTGTGGCTGTGTGGTGCAGGGCAGTGACCTGACGGGGATGTTTTGGCTCAAGTGAGTTTCCTCTTCAGGTGTGTTCTTCTTTCCCTCCCTTGGGTGATCTCCTTCCCTTTACATATTGGAAATCTGCCCCGGGAGTTCCTCACGTTGGGAGTGGCTGCTTCGCCGCATCCTGTGCTCTTCCACTCATTCATAAAGCCAGCTATGGAACGAGGGCGTTGGGCGAGGCTGGGAGGACCCGGAAGGGAAGCACGGACTGCGCAGACGCAGAACGCGCCCTGCGCCTAGCAAGAACATGCCGGAGTGTAGGTGGCCCCGGACTATGTTTATCAGCTGAGTATGAAAATATAGCGCTATATGGGGTGGGAGTCGTGGGTGACGGGGGAAACCTGACAAGACAGAGTGCTATGGCAAAGCCCATGTGACCGCAGACCTGGTCACCCCCCAGCCATCCTGGAGAGTAGCATTGAACCTGGCCTGCTTTCACCAAAAGCATCTATCCACCCGACTGCTGTAGAATCTCGCTTTCAGAACCAGCTCCACGAGTTTGCCTTTTAAAGCCTTGCTTCAATCCTGGCTCAAAGCATATCGTTTTCACACTTCTGCCTCCTGCTCCTGGCAGTCATTTCTACCCAAAGAACTTGTCTACCTAAAATGACATTGTTCAAGATCTTTCCTGTCTTATATTTTTCTGTGAACATGCATGTGTCAATACACCGTTTGAGTTGTTGGCATCCTTTTTCGTTGTTTGTTTGTTTGTGTTTTGGTAGGATGTCCATTATCTTGGCCTCTGTTTGAGACGGTGTAAGCCTCACCTTAGATGGGGGTGGGTGCATTTCTCCATGTTAATGTTTGGATTCTCCGGTTAGTCTGGATGTCCAGAGGGTGGGATAGATTTGATCACGGGGGGGGGGGGGATGCTGTGGGATCGCTGGGTGTCTGGAGGGGTAAGAGGACTAATCACACGGCCATTGCATTGTATGCTTCAATAGGATAACGAGGTAGTTGAGCATTCTGAGCAACTGTGGTTCAGGAGCCCAGAAGTCCTTAGGCACAGACGGGTGACTGAGAAAACGACAGGGTGTGGTGAGGGAGGGGTGTGGGTGGAGGCCAGCCCTTCCACTGAGGGACTCAGAGCCCAACAAAACACAGCTCTACTACTTTTGAATATTTTTGTTGTTGTTTTGTTCTTTTGTGGTCCCCTGAGCTGGGGGTGATTTTTTTTTTTCTAAATATAAAAAAAGGCATTGGGATAAAGGCATTAAGACTCACAAACATCTTCTAAGTCCCTCCTGGGTTTGCCTGAGTGCTGTGCATTCCCAAAGCTGCTTGGTTCGGTTCATATTCCTGTTCCTATTGTTTTGACTCGCACCTGTGCCTTTCACAGCATGGGTGTACAGTGGATACTTTGCAGGTGTGGACGCTGTGGTGTTGACTCCGCCCCTCCCCTTGGAATGGAGCCCCTTAGGAGCAGGGATGTCGGCCATTTGGTTTATCTTTTCTGTAAGAGCCTACCTTTTGTCAAAGAGCAGATGTATTAAGTGTTTGTTGACTCAAAGCCAAGACCAGAACTCAAGGCTGCTGACTTCAGCCTGGTGACGTCACACTCTTGGCTGAGCCCGCTTCCACCCGGGACCCTTCAACTGGTGAACTAAACCCATACTGGTTAGAAATTGGAAGCACGCGGTATGCAGAGGAGAGATGGAATAAGGGCCTACCTTGCCTGTGAGCTTTACCTCTCTTGATGGACAGGACTCTTCCCTGTACCCACAGGGGTAGGTTTCCACTGGTCAGAATGGTCTAAGGCAGCTATCCTGCGCCAGCACTGTCTGAGGGATTCAAGAGCCATCAGAGCGAGTGCACAATCAATGTTGATTTCCTGAGGAAATGGAGCCTCCTGAGGGAACCTTGGCTTTGGGATCCTTGACCAGGCAGTCTGAGGAACTTCCAGGTTCCTACCCACAGAATGTTTTGCCCAGTGCAAACTAACTATTGCCTTTGTCACACACCCTTTGGGGGGTGATGGTGGTGACTGGACACAAGCAACTTGTAGTGAGGAGATGCAGGTTCTCCGCCTCTCTCTCCAGTCGGTGGCCGTGTCCCTCATCCGCTCCCATCTGCCTCACCCTCTCTGGGCATGTGGATCTGTCTCAGGGTCTGCCCTGTGAGTCTGTCTTTGTGGGACCGCTGTGTTCCCTGCCTCTGTCTGGTAGATGACTGGGTCTCTGTGTACGTTCACTAAGTCATTACTTACCGTTTCCAGACACACACACAGTATATGTACTGGTTGTGTGAGAGGTGAGATCTGTTGCCTCCACCTACCTCTCTATCCCTCCCTTCCTCTTTTCTTCCTTTTTCTTTTTTTCACCCTCTTCCCTTCTTTAATTCCACTTGGAGGTGGATCCTGACAGAAGCCCTGCTCCCTTTTCTCTTTATTCATTCTTTCCCTTATCCACTCAGATTTGGTTCAACTCTGTAATGTGGCCTGACCTTGGGCTCCCAGTACTCTGGGCTCGCTCTCCTGGGTGCTGCGATTCCTGGCCTGCATGGCGCGTCCTTTGATATCTCTGTCTTTCTCTCTTTGACTCCCATGTTTCTGAAGTCTCTGCCCCTCTTCCTCCATGTTTCTTGGTGTTTCCATAGTCTAGAACTTCTGGTCTTACCATCGGACTCCAAGCCCAGCTTGATCCTGGTCTCTGAGTACCTCTGTGTTGGGGTTGGTCTTGTGCTCTGTGCATTGAGATGCTGAGTTCCGGGCCCCAAAATCAGGTTGTAGTTTGGATGTAGTCATTGTGTTGACCTATGTGCTAGAAAGAATGCTCCCCTGGGCAGGAGGGAGAGGAAGGCCGGACTAGAAATGGAGAAGGGGGGAGGGGTGGGTCTCAGGTAGGGACCACGAGGAGAAGGAAAAAAGATGGAGGAAGAAAAAGGCTTCCAAGAGTCAGGATGGACTATGAGGAGGGCCCATGGGCACGTGGCAAAGAGAAACTTGCCCTGAGGACACACAGAACCTGCCGAGTTTAGGCTTACAGAATGTTAATAAAAATACAAGTTTCTGTGCCTTTTATTCGGGAGCTAAGTAGGAATAGAGTGAGACAGAAACCCCACATAAAAATACTTCTACACTTCTCCTTTCAGGGCTGTTTTGATTTGTTTGTTGTTTGTTTGTTTGTTTGTTTGTCTGTTTTTGAGCTGAGCTTTAACACCCAGCTTGGGTAGGTATTTGCATGCTGGGCCTCTGCCAGGTCTGTTTCCTAAAGCTCTGGGCGGCTGGCCTCACCATTCAGCACTGCTAGCGGGGTGTCTGGGCGGGACATCTAAAGCCCGTGCCTGAGCTGGAAAGTCCCAGCCTTGCTGATTCCATCACCAAAAACTCCCGGCTGGAAAGACCGCGGGGACCTGCACCTGCCCGAGCTGTTTTTTAACTTCCCCAACCCCGTGGAAAGCGTCTGCTCACCTCTCTCTACTTGAGACGTGAAGTTCTGCCCTATGGGTGCCTTCTATGAACAATGCCATCTGTCTTAGATACAGCCTGACTGTTAATACAGCGCTGAGAGCTCTGACGCTACATGAGAGATGTCTATCCTGCACTGGCAATCCCTGATGGCACCAAAAGCCCAAGAGCTTGGCCTTTCCCGGTGGTGGAAGGCGCTGACTCTATGTACAAAGGCCCACAAAGGAGATCAGCATCCCACCAGTCCTGTAGAACAACTCCAGAGCTAAGGTCAGATCAGCCCAAGTGGGGACAGCTTGGATCCGGAAAGCCCAGTGGAGACATCTCATGCTTTTTCTCCTCACTATGTTCACAGGGGATGTGAAGCCAAGCTGTGGGTTCAACTCTAGGTCAGTCATCTGTGCCATGGCCTTAGAGAAGGAGAGACGCATTATCCTTTTGTCCAAAGACTTCAGAGGTTGTCACCGTCATTCTAAACTGAGGATACTTTTGGAACAGAAGAGAAAAAGATGAACATTTTTTTTTTTTGAGAATTTATGCCAGCCTTTTTTCCCCTGCTTTCCTATAATCAAGAGTTTCTATTCCTGCTTTTGGTTCAAATGTATGGCCCTTTATATCTCAGTGTAAACAGAGTTCAAGTTCCAGGTCACTTCTCTTTGCCAGGAAGGGAGGTGTATGGTTAAATATATTCATAATCTGTGGGCACAGGTTACTAAGAAATTTTCTTGCCGAGAAATAAATACTCTAGAGCTGAGGGCTTTCCTTAGTGGAGCACTTACCTAGCATGGGCAAGGCCCTGGGTTCAATACCCCCTGTATAGCCAGGAAGGAAGGAGGGAAAGGAGGCGGAAGGGAGGGAAGGATGGGAAAAGATCTTAAATGCGGTTGCAAACTACCAGTTTTTCTAGTGTGATTTTGCATTAGTCCCTGACATGGACCCTGTGCTTCAGCTAGGCGTTCTGCTGTCCGTACGTACCATACACAAACTGACCCCAGTGCCTTAGCTTGTGCTCTCTCCCCTTGAGATGCCCTTTCTCTCTCTAATGGATCAGGTATCCACTGTCAAGGCCGGAGTGCCATCGTCCCCCTCCTTCAAGCTTCCCTGGCTCTGCCCTTCCTTCCTTGAGGTCCAGCAGCACACAACACGAGGTCTGCAGCCCCAGGGGATTTCTGCTGCCAACCCGCAGATCCCTTTTCCTTTTCTGCAGAAACCCATGGAGCCCCAGCGCTTCTCCTGGCCCTCTCCCCCAGGTGCCAAACATCACAGTCAGGCCATTAGGGCTCCTGAAGGAAGGTTCTTAGGATCAAGGCTCTTTCATGGTCACTTTTCACGTTTCTCAGATTCTCAGCAGGGTAGAGATCATGTGAGCCTCCACAGTCCGGGAGCTGGGGGACAAGAATATACATTTCTACCAAGACCTCAGGCTAGCCCAAATTTTGCGTATCGAGGCTTTGTATGGTTTCCAATAGCAACTCATTAGTTGTCTGGTGGTGAATTTAATGGTTTATATCAATATTTGTACAAAATAAATATCAAAATTAGTTAAGTAAATAGCATATAGAAAGATATTTTTTCCTTGTAACATTTTGTGTGTGTGTGTGATTTTAACATACTATTTATCTCAGTAATTTTAAAGTCTTTCCTTCAACAGACATAGCATAAATAAGACATAAATTTAGACCAGCAAATTAAAATAATAAAACCCAAAGGAGAGAACAGCTTGGTGTCTCCAGCATGCTGGAGCAGTCTTCTAGAAGGTTCCAGCATGAGGAGGCACTGGGACGAAGGCAGGAGGAGCCGAACTGAGACCCAGCTTCTGGATCCCGCCTGCCTGTGTTCTGCG
Source organism: Apodemus agrarius (assembly GCA_964023405.1). NCBI lineage: Eukaryota > Metazoa > Chordata > Mammalia > Rodentia > Muridae > Apodemus > Apodemus agrarius. Next base: position 23,601,580 of record OZ030007.1, read on the forward strand.
GTTGACTTTATTTCCTGTACCTCCCTGAGAGGCAGCTATGAGAGCTATTTAGTGGGTGGGTGTTTCCTAATTTGCTACGTTGTCATGGGAGAGATAAGGCCACTGTTTCCTTCAAGGTCATCTGCTAGTTCTGATATTGTTTTAAACCCAGTGCAAGTATTCTGCCCCAGTGTAAAATTAGACTAACATCTTTACTCTTACTGCCACTGACCTTGAGACACAACCGTGAAAATCTATAAGCCATAGGGATATAAGGTGACTATAACACGTTGCCTTCCAAAACAGTTACCGGGAGTCGTATCTTCTTTTTGTTTCTTTAGAGAAAGTAAGACCAAAAGACTTGGAGTTGGAAAATAAACCTTATTCAAGCCTTCGAAGTGTTGGAAGAAGAGGCTAGGAGAATGTCTGACGTGTTGGTGATAGAGTTTAGTAAAGCTTGTGGTTTGCTCTCTTTTGCAAAAGTTAAGGAACTGGGGAAATTGTATAACAGAAGACAGCATCTCAATATATGAAAATAGAGGGTTTCTCTTCGAAAATTTTGTCCTTTTTGTTTTGTTTTGTTTTGTTTGAGACAGGGTTTCTCTGTGTGGCTCTGGCTGTCCTGGAACTCACTCTGCAGACCAGGCTGGCCTCGAACTCAGAAATCCGCCTGCCTCTGCTTCCCAAGTGCTGGGATTACAGGCCTGCGCCACCACTGCCCGGCAACCTTGTCATCTTGATTCATGACAACCTGAAGTTGCTACCAGGAGGCAACCACACAGTTCCTAAGCTAAAGCAGGGACCACAGAGTTCCGAAGCTAAAGCAAGGACCAGAGTTGCTAAGTTAAGGCAGGGACCACAGACTTGCTAAAGCTAAAAGGGGGACCAGAGACTTGCTGAGCTAAGCTAAAGCGGTCGGAGGTCAGAGTGGTTGGAACCACTGACGAAGGGATCACACTGAAAGCCTGACCTCTTCTCACTAGGTGGCTCGCTCTGCTACACCGCCCTCCCATCCCCGCCCCCCCAACCCCGCCCCCGCCCCATCCCGCCCCCACCCCCGCCCCGCACTTTGGTCTAAGGCTCATTAGTTCACCTTTCCTCTCCGCAGTGCCCACTAGTGAACTGGTTTCTTACTTGAGACTAAAAATACCAGCCTTTCAAACGTACAGAGAAAAATAATGGTGAGCGGGAGCTTTTGTCCACAGCAGGCTCTGTGTGAGCTTCCTCGTGCAATTCTGAGGAGACCAGAGCAAGCTCTGGTGGCTTCGGCGTGTCCTGAAGCAAGACCAGGCAAACGAGGTCAGACAGAGAAGGGGGCATGTTCCAGACTCTGTTGGCTAGTGTGCACATTTCATCCGTCTGCCAGAGAAAGCAGCATTGGCCAACGCAGGTCCCCTTCCACAGCCCCACTTAACTCTACCGCCCAGCTGCTCAGGCTGAGGCGTCATGTCATGTCACAGACACATCACAAGGGATGCTGGACCCCTCAGATGCCTCCTTAACAGCAGCTGCATTACCCGAATTTCTGGCCATCTCTGCCTCACTGCTGGCCTACGACGTATAAATATTGGATTGTTTTTTTTTTTAATTGTTTTTAATTTGATTTCATGTGCATTGGTGTCAAGTCCCCTGGGACTGGAGTTAGAGACAGTTGTGAGCTGCCCTGTGGGCGCTGGGGACTGAACCTGGACCCTCTGGAAGAACGGCCAGCACTCTTGACTGCTAAGCCATCTCTGCAGCCCCACCCAGATATCGGTCATCTGACTGTGGCTATTAGGGAGCTGAAGCGGCTCCGAAGGGTGAAGTAACTCGCCTAAGGGCTTGTTTCCAGCGCGAGGCATCGCCTGGGTCAAGACCCAGGCAGCATGACTCCAGGCTCGCTACCCCAGTGACCACACCGCTTAAAGAGCGAGGGAAGGCGCTTTCTCTAGGAGAAAGGCCCAGAGTACCTGGCCGTGGCCTAGAATGTGCTCATACCTGTAAAATCGGGCAGCGGGGATAGAACAGAACGCTAGCTAGATTCCTGGACTGTCTCTGAGGAGCAGACACAGGTATGTGGGAAACTGTTTCCCGGCGGAAGAAACAGAGAAACTGAGGCTCCAGGGTAAGAAAGGGGCTCTGTCTTTATTGTCTTCTTTTATTGTTTTTGTTTTTGTTTTTGTTTTTGTTTTTGTTTTGTTTGTTTTTCGAGACAGGGTTTCTCCTGGGTGTCCTGGAACTCACTCTGTAGACCAGACTGGCCTCGAACTCAGAAATCCGCCTGCCTCTGCCTCCCAAGTGCTAAGATTACAGGCGTGTGCCACCACTGCCCGGCTTATTGTCTTCTTTTAACCATGCATATATATCACCTTTTCAAAACCACGAAGATCAATTAAAAACCCAGGAATATGAAAAGGTCAGCTTGAATCTCCTTGCGACGTCCCCAGCTCCTTTGATATTCGTGGGCTTGGAACAGCGCTGGCCTTGACAGCGATGCCCACGCTGACACACCGGGGTTCGTCCCACGCGACTTCATTCTTCTCACGACCCTGGACAGCTTGGTTTTCCCCATGAAATTTTCCTACTCTTGGAAAAGAGTGAGAGCGGACGAAAGAAAGAGAAATTGGCCAATGCTCTTATGGGCATTTTTTTTCTTTGCTTTTTTTTTTTCTCCATTGTCGTGTGTGTGTGTGTGTGTGTGTGTGTGTGTGTGTGTATGGACGGACGTATGCTTGCCTATGTGCAGACATGTGTTTGTGTGTGGAGGGAGTGCTTGTGAATGTGGAGGCTCAGAGTTGATGTTGGAGACCATTCTTCATAGCTCGTCCACCTAATTCGTGGAGGCTGTGCCTCTCAAACAAACCCAGAGCGTGTGGGCATGGCTAGTGCTCTCTCTCTCTCTCTCTCTCTCTCTCTCTCTCTCTCTCTCTCTCTCTCTCTCTCTCCCCCTCCACCCCCTTCTCAAGCATTAACTACAGGCAAACTCTGGACCTCTTGTTTGTGGCAAATACTTCGATCACTGAGCCATGTCCCCAGGCCTCTGTTGCAGCTATTTTAGATTAGGTTCCTGAAACAACACTATTATTTCCTGGGCTGCCTTATGAGCTGGGTCGTTTGACAAAGAGTCATCCACCATTTCACAGCTTCAAGGGCTACAAGTTCAAAGCCAAGCACCTCCTGTGAGGCTGGCTCCTTCAGAAGGCTGCGAGGAAGAGGAAGAAGAACCTGTTTTAGTCACTCTGGCTCTCTGGCTACAATCCTGGTCACACAGGGTTCTCCAGTGTGGAAACCTGTCTTCCAGCTTCACTCGGAGGATTCCAACCACACTGGATTGCGCTTACGCCCACTTGACTGGCCTTGTTTTCACGCGTCTCCAAATAAGGTCACATCCTTAGGAGCTGGAGGTTAGGACAATGTGGGAGCTGGTTCTGACTGACCACAGCCTGTAGGAGACTGCTAGGTGCCACTGGTAGTTCTCACGCTTGCCTGGGGAATCCCTGGTTCTCATTTGGGCTGACAGCCCAGTGTCTTTCCAGGGCTGGAGAGATGGCACCATGGTTGGAAGCACTGGGCTCTTGCAGAGAACCCAAGCTTGGTTCCTAGGATCCATGTTTGGGAGTTCACAATGGCCAGCATCCTTAAAATGGAGAATATTGCTGATTATCTCTGAGGGGAAACCCCAGAGAAGTGTTAGCCGTGGCTCCTCCTGAAGGAAAGTGCTGTTCTGGTCGTTCTAGGTGGTATCACGGCAACCTCACCCGCCATGCTGCCGAGGCCCTTCTGCTCTCCAATGGACGCGATGGTAGCTACCTGCTGAGGGACAGCAACGAGCAGATCGGGCTCTACTCTCTCTCCGTGAGGTAGGTGCCAAGGGCTTGGTAGGTTTCAGTCCCATCTGTCCATTGCTCTCTTTACGGCACTCACACTGCCAGATAACAAAAATTCCCTGATTGCTGGTGGGTCAGCAGATTAAAGGATTTCAAACGCTGGATGGTAAGATTGTAAAGCGGTCTTTCCAGGGCTGGAGAGATGGTGTCATGGTTGGGAGCACTGGGCTCCTGCAGAGGACCCAAGCTTGGTTCCTAGGATCCATGTTTGGGAGTTCACAATGGCCAGTAACTCAAGCTTCAGGGAGACCTGACACCTCTGAATACCTGGGCACTTGTTCGCACAGAAACACACACACACACACACACACACACACACACACACACACACACACACACAGAGAGAGACAGAGAGAGAGACAGAGAGACAGAGAGACACACACTAAAAAAAAAGATATTTCTTGTTCTATTTACTGCAGAAAAAATATGTCAAAACCAAAGGAGACTGAGAATTATTTAATCCCAACCTGTCATTAGACCCATGAAGACCCTGAAACTCAAAGGAGCGGGCTGTCTGTCTTGGCCCAATCAACAGTGAAACAGCACTGCCCTCTGAATTCCTGGGCTGGATCCTCTTTTGCTATTTCTTTCTGGCCTGGGAAAGGCAGAATTGGTTTGTGCCCATGCGGTGCGCACAGTCACAGACTCAAATGGATAATGGATAATGGATAAAACTTTAAATGTTTTCTACGGGCTCTGTCCATTTCTCCCAGGGGGCGAACTAATCGAGTCCCTCTGACCTGCACCTGACTGTGAGGACGCCCAGTGCATTTAGGGCTTCTCCTCCCATCCCCCACTGACGGCATTCATAGTCTTGAACCCCTGACATGCTGGCTTCTGGTGGCAGGCAGCAGGTGTTCCTGAGTTCTTGTGGCTTTGGCTGGGCGTGCATGCAAAAGCTCTACGCTAAAAATGGCCCTCCGTGGGCCACTGGGTGACTGTGGCGGCCCTTCCACACAGCCAGGAACCCTTGGAAAAGTCACCTGTTCCCTTCTCAGGGCCGCCCCTCGGGCCAGTCTTGCTCTCTCCTCTCTCCTTTCTGTAAATCCCTGGCCATCTTACACTCTCAGGACCAGGACAGCAGTGGCTACATCCCTGATGCTGTTCCCAATTCTTCCTCTCCTCTTCCATCTTCCCCTCCCTCTCTTCCCCTCTCTCCTCCCCTCTTCTTTCTTCTTTGGTTTGGGGGCCCAAACTCAGGTTTCAAGGCATGCACTTCACCAACCACACTATCTCCCCAACCTGGGAAACATTTTCTTACTTTCTTAACTGTTTCATTCAATCAGAGAGGAGGGGAGGGGAGAGGGAGGAGGGGCAGGGGAAGGAAGGAGGGATGGAAGAAGTCAGGTGTGGTAGTGTCTATTTTCAATCCTGTTGCTATGGAAACAGAGACCCACTTACTGGATAGCCAGCCTCGTCTATTTGGTGAGTTCTAAGCCAGAGATGGACATTCTCTGAGGAACAATACAAGGCTGGCCTCTGGGCGTCACATGCACACAAAGATATGCACGTGCACTTGCACATAGAAGCGTGCCCGCACACATGTAAACGTTCATGCATGCACACACACAGACACACAAAAAAAGTACTTCTCTAAACAACTGTTGACAGGCTTCAGTGAGCTCGAAAGCAAAGAATTTAGCATACCGCCTATCCTCTGTTCATTTTCTATGCTATATAACACGTCACCAAAAAAATCGTAATGGCTTAAAACAACACAAATTGACTGTGTCCTGCAGGCATTAAAGTCCAGGCCCAGCCTGGGCGGCTTCTCTATTCAAATTCTACCAGCGTGACATAAAGATGTTTTCAGCTGCAGCTGGGGCTCTTGCCAGAACCCTGGCATCACTTCCCCCTCTCCTTACCTCCTTTGCCTGTCTTTCATTTCCCTGCTGTGGTAGCACCGGAGTCCCTGTTCCCCTAGCTGTCATTCAGAGAGCAGTGTTGACTAACAGATGCCACTGTGGCCCGTGCTATGTGGCCTGCATGAGTAATACACATGACACAAATGTCTGCTGCCTTCCCGCCAGCCGGAGCGCACCTCTCTACCCCTCTCCTGTGACAGAGAGTTCTGTTCCACAGAGATCGCATGAAGAGGTCAGGCCCACGCAGAGACTCTTCCTGTTTTTAAGATGAACCAATTTGGATACTTAACAATGCACTAAATCTTTTCACGACTCCATCGTGACTAGTTCTTACCTGGATAACTGGAGACATTGGAGTGGTCGGAGCATCTGTGAACTCTGTCTGGTAACTTCCGTTCTCTAGCATTGAGTCTACGTGCCCATTTGAAAAGGAGAAAGGCAGAGAGTGGGGACAAAGTAGGCAGCCAAAGGGAGGAAAGGTATATCTATTTATTAATATTTGGAGTCACCCTCGCAAGTTTTATTTATACATTTTCTAAACTATGGTGCTAAGGACTAATGAAATAACCCAGTCAGTAAGAACTAAGTCCATACAAGAAAAAGATAACTGAGTTGAACTCCAAGCACCCATGTAGAAAATGAGAGATGCTGGTATGTGCTTATAATCCCGACACTAGAAAGGAGGACACAGAGGTACCCTGGGGCTGACTGGCCACACAGACTTGCTGAATTGATGAACCCCAGGTTCAGTAAGAGTCCTTGCCTCAAAAAAAAAAAAAAATCCATGCAGAAGATTCATGAAAAATGATACCTGAGGTTAACCCCTGGCTTCCACAACCATATGCATACATGTGCACAAATGCTTATACACACATGTCCCTGCACATGTGAGAACACAGGCATAGATACTGCGTGTCAGGTAGAATTATTAGATCACAGATGGTAACTAAAGTTTTATCTATGTGTGAGTCATCTGATCATAAGCATGTATTTCATCTTTATGAAAAATTAAAATATAAATCACTGGTTTTCATTACAAATACTTGGTGACACTTGTGGGGGTGGGGGAGCTACCATCAGAGGTGACAGGATCCATGGGCCAGTTGTTGAGAATTATGATTATTTTTATTCATTTTTTGTTCATCCCTTTAATAATAGATCTTTGAAAGTATGCATTTTGTATCAGCCATCTTAATTCAACAACGTTATTGGTAAGAAGTATAGCCTCATGGGGCCACTAAGCCCCAAATCTTGCTACAAAGCAAAGTATAGCAATAGCATTAAAGAAGGCAAGTTTTTAGCCGGGCAATGGTGGTGTATACCTTTATCCCAGCACTTGGGAGGCAGAGGCAGGCAGATTTCTGAGTTCGAGGCCAGCCTGGTCTACAGAGTGAGTTCCAGGACAGCCAGGACTACACAGAGAAACCATGTCTTGAAAAACAATAAAACAAAAAACAAACAAGAAGGCGAGTTTTTTGTGCAAGATGTCAATAGGCACTCAAGGTTATCATGAGGTAGAAGTTTCAGGAAGTCTCAAGGTTGTTTACCAGCAGAGAACAACAGGAAGGGACAATTGGAGATAAGGCTCCAAGGTGGAAAGAACTCCTCCCAAGGTTGCTGGAGCTGGCTCCCCGTCTGCAGCATCCACTGAGAACCTGCTAGAACCGCCCACCTGGGTGCGGGGGAGACCCAGCAACCTGGCTCAGCAGACCTTACAGTTGACTCTGAAGCATTGTGGAGCTGGGGCGTTGGCCACACAGTGGGAGGTGAGGCCAGGGAGAAGAGAAAAGGACAAACGAAGTGAGCAGGAGAGATTGTCCACAACGCTTTTCATCTCGAAGATGGAGTGGAAAATGACAGCCTTGGAAATGTGACACTCTATTCCCTAGATCGTCACGCAGGCAGGCGAGGGAGACCAGGGTCATGGGACTCACTGACAGAAGCAGGCTTCTGACTGACTCCCAGACAAGGGAGGAGAGCCAAGGACACGTGTCCTGTCTGTCACCTGTGTCCCTGAATTCATGGCCTTATGGAGGTTAATATTCAAGAACGTTTGCAGTCAGTGGAAGAGAAGGCAGGGGAACTGTCTCTTTTCTTCAGGTAGAGCGAAAAGCTGAGAGTATTCCCTGTCAGAAGAAACGCGTGACAGCCTTTAAATCACTCAGTGATTTTGATGGCTGTGCGCTCAGTATCCTCAAAGGCTTATTTATAGTGATGCTAAACCATTGCTATATTTGCCCTCAAAAAGAATTGTTAAATAACATTAAACTCTTTTTTTTTTTCTTTCAGAGCCAAAGACTCTGTCAAACATTTTCACGTTGAATATACCGGGTACTCCTTAAAATTTGGTTTTAATGAATATTCATCTTTAAAGGATTTTGTCAAGCATTTTGCAAATCAACCTTTGATTGGAAGCGAGACAGGTAAGCTGTCTTAAACTAAGTACCTGGTTGATTAAGGCAGTGATTAATTCATATTTCTGCATGAGAATTTGCTTGGAATCTGGTGACTTCTGCTGGGGTTCAGAACATTGCGTGGTGAGAGGCAGGGAAGGAACCATCAAAGCCCTTGCCACCGCCCAAGCTCACCTGGAACTTGTGATCCTCTTGTCTCGGCCTCACAAGTGCTGAATTATAGGACGTTAACAGCCCACACAGGCAGGCAGAGACTTATGAGTTTGAGGCCAGTCTGGTCCACATAGTTCCATCTCCAGTCAGGTCTACACAGTGAGACCTTAGATAGATAGATAGATAGATAGATAGATAGATAGATAGATAGATAGATATAGATAGATAGATTTATTTTTAAAAAGAGAGAATTTCTTTAGAATGTTCTATTTTATAATACACAGAGTAAAGCAAAAAAAAAAAGCACAAGTTAATTCCTCATTTCTGACATGGACACTGACAGGAAACTATGCTTATGACACAAAGGTAGGTTTAGAAACATCTGTGTGTGTGTGTGTGTGTGTGTGTGTGTGTGTGTGTGTGAGACCCAGAGAACTTAATCCGAAGCATTGTCAAAGATAAACTCCACACAAATTGCCCACAGCAACCAAGTGCTCAATATTGAAAATGTTGGTTAGAAAACATTTTTGTGAGCAATAATAGTCCATAACTCTCACCTTAGTTTATTGCAAAGTTTTAGGCCTACAGCTTGATATGGATTCAGAATTTCTCATTCCAGTGGTTAGTCAGTGTGGAGATATATAACAACCCCCTCCCCCATTTTGTCAGCCAGCATCCCACAGGTATAACCACTGTTGACACTTGAGCTAAATGAGCACGCAGGTCGGGAGGTTTATCTTGTCTGATGGCATCAGTGGTTTTAGGCCGTGGCCCCTTACACCCTTGTCATCATGATGGGGGCACACAGCAGTGAGAGCCAGCCTGGTCTACAGAAGGGAGAGGTGGGGTGGGGACCTAGTCCCATTTTAAGATCCCCTACCAATGAGCTAACCTTTTCAGGCTGGTCCTACCTTCCTGTCAGACCAAGCAGGGGGTCACACCCTTTCGGCACACGAGTCTTTGGCGGACAGTCTGTATACATACTGAGGCACACGCTGTGCTGGCCCTTGAGTTGTCTAACTTGTTTGTCCATAGTCTATAAAGTAAAGGGTCACCTCTGAGTTTATGGTTTAGAATTCCAGCCTTATTTGCTTTAAATGATGAAAAAAATCTCAGTTTACCAACAATGGGGAAATTGTAAGAGCCAATTGATGTGAATCTGTACATTTCTCTGTGTGTGTGTGTGTGTGTGTGTGTGTGTGTGTGTGTGTGAACTCTGGAGTGGTCTCTCTGCTCATCAGTGTGGCGGCGGGGTGAGATGACATCATTGTGACATACTGATCTCTGCTGTTGCCACTTACGTCACCGAGACAGACCCCAGGATGAATCTGTGTCCAGCACATGTCCCGGGATCCACACACTAACTGCTTCCCTTTCTACCGAAAATACCAGGTTTGCGGTAGAACATTCCAAACGTGAACCTAAAGCTGTCAGTCTGGCTTTTTTTTTTTTTTCTGAATGGAAATCCTCACAATCAGCCCTGACAATTTCTTCAAGTGTTTAACTTGTTCTCACAAACAAATGTGTGCGGGAATATTAGTTTTGGCTGCCCCCTTGACCTGGGCGAGCACATCAGTGTCTCTGATCTCTGAGGCTTTCCTCCCTGTGTGTGCACAGCCCTGCACTTGGTTCTGGTCAATTCTTGATCTTTGGAAATGGAGAAGAGGGTCTTAAGGCTGGTTGTTTTCTTCTTCTTCTTCTTCTTCTTCTTCTTCTTCTTCTTCTTCTTCTTCTTCTTCTTCTTCTCCTTCTTCTTCATTATCATCATCATCTTAAATAATCATTTATTTATTTTGTGTGAGTACACTGTCACTGTCTTCAGACACACACCAGAAGAGGGTATCAGATCCCATGACAGATGGATGTGAGCCACCATGTGGTTGCTGGGAATTGAACTCAGGACCTCTGGAAGAGCAGCCAGTGCTCTTAACCACTGAGCCACCTCTCCATTCCCCTGGGTCTTCTTTTTAACCGCCTCTCCTTTTGTCCCTCCCATATTTGCTATCAGTGCAGGTGAAGAAATAAATGAGCTGACGGGTATCTTGAGGAATCCTGTAGCCAGCGAAACCGTTATTGTTATCCAGTCACCCTCTCTGCTAGCAAAGTCTGTTCTTTCATTTCAACTTCTTTCCTAGACACTATTTAAATCTTTTTTTTTATGGTTCTCAGTGCTCATTACGGGACCTTTTCAAAATTAGGGAAAGGGGCATACACATCCTGCCTTCTGGCAGATTTCATGGCTGGTGCCAAAGTGAATGTGGCATATTTTGAGTGACACTTTCCCACACAGTCACCAGACAAGAAGTTCACCTGAAATTGCACCACAGTGGGGTCACCTGCACACAGCAGGGTCATTGTCACATTGCATTTAGAGCAATGTACAGCCTCTTTATAAATAAATACATTATCCTGGGGGCTGGAGAGATGGCTCAGCGGTTAAGAGCGCTGACTTCTCTTCTGAAAGGTCCTGAGTTCAATTCCCAGCAGCCACATGGTGACTCACAACCATCCGTAATGAGATCTGACCCCCCTCTTCTGGTGTGTCTGAAGACAGCTACAGTGTACTCATATACATAAAATAAATAAATCTTTAAAAAAAATAAAAATAAATGAATAAATAAATACTTTATTTATTTTTTAATTTATCCTGACTAAAGAAATCTCATAGCCAAGTATAGTGGTAGTTGAAATTCTAGTACACGGGCAAGAGGATCCCATGTTCAAGGTGAGCCTGGACTACACATTCTGAGGTAGAGGATAACCTGGACTACATAACAAGATCCTGGCCAAAAAAAGAGGCTTGTGCTTCATGTGTTAGGATTGGAGTTTATAGAGTAGTTTCTCCAAAGTTAAAATTCTCTGTGTGTTATCACTGAGGCTAGAATAAATTCATTTATTCCAGAAAACTAAATTTGTCCTCTTGTCCACTGGCTGTCCCCCGCTCTATCCATTATCTGATAAACCATTTGCTGCTTCCGGAGCCCTGATTCAGCGGGTGAGTGTGCACATGACTTGCTGACTTCAAGCCATCGAGTTAGAATGCATTAATTCTACTTGCTTATCTGTTCCCAGCAGATGAAGCCAAAGCCATCAAAGCTTATCCAAGGGACAGAACTCATGACACTTGAGTGTTCCAATCTGCCCACCGTGGGAGTAATAGGCTTCCGGGGAACAAGATAGCGTGCTGAAGTCACAGTGTCCGTTAAGCCTGGCAGGGGCTGCAATAGTCACAGAGTCACCACCGCTGTGGCCATGAGGAACGGTGAACGGAAAGCAAGATGCCACCCTCTAAAAATAGCCCATGACTTACTCCTTACGCACTGGCTCCTGGTGGGCACAAGTGGTGGCACATGCCTGCAAATCCTAAGTTCAAAGTCCGCCTGGGCTCTATAGCAAGGCCCACGCTCAAAACCAACACCATGATAGCTCTGACAGACCAGGTGACCTCCAGGCCAAATTTTCTTGTGGTTTGAAGAACAGTGCAGTTAAACTACTTGTCCACACATTGAGGGAGGCTCTGCCAGAACGTTACTCCATAGGTCTTCCTAAGTCAGAAATAAAAATCCGATAACCTAGATCAGGTCTGTCATTTAGTCCCAGGCTTAGCTTTGGCCTGCAGTGCCTAAGAGCATGTGTTTACAGTGACAGTCTGCTCGGCTTGGTGGCACAGACCACCGTCAAGAGACTGAAGAAGGAGGATCACAAATTCAAGACCAGACGGGGAAACTTAGCAAGATACTGTCTCAAATTTAAAAACTAATACTAATGTTAAAAAGTGGGCTGGGTGTGGAGTTCAGAGATCCATTGCTCGCCTAGTATGCACAACGCACTAGGAGCCCGCGATATATTGATTTATCCACTGGCGGGAATGCTACCGTCTCTGAGGGCAACAGGGGGATCCACATAAAATGACCCACACCACACATTTGTGCTCTACAATGACACACGATCAAGTATTCTGGGTGTCAGTAGCATTGACACCCAGAATACTTGATTGCAGGTCACAGGAATGTGTTTGTCTTAAAGATAATTCAAAGTATTGATCTAAAGGGACACATGTAAGTGTCTATTTTTTTCTCGTTTACTCTTTTTTTTTTTTTTTTTTTTTTTTTTGGTTTTTCGAGATAGGGTTTCTTTGTGTAGTCCTGGCTGTCCTGGAACTCACTCTGTAACCAGGCTGGCCTCGAACTCAGAAATCCACCTGCCTCTGCCTCCCAAGTACTGGGATTAAAGGCGTGCGCCACCACGCCCGGCTCTCGTTTACTCTTATTCTCTGTTCCTTACATGCCCAGAGTTCGTGATTTTTTTTAGTCTAAAGAACACAGGTTTTTCCTAGATCACACCTAACCTCTTACCAACTGTGTAGACCCCCTGGTCTCCATCTAAGTTCATATTCATCCTAAGTTCTGTGTCTTACCATAGACACTCTGAAGATGTTTCTAATCCTCAAAACTTTACCATTTCCTAAGCCCACAGCAGAGCTACGCAGTGGGCTTACTTACTCTTCCCACGGCACATTTGATAGTTGTATAGTTTTTAATGAATGTTGTTGTGGAAAATGTTAAAAAATGAATTGCCAACCCTCCACAATGCCGGGCCACGCTCCCATGCTCCTGCTGCCCCCTCCCCAACAGGAAGCACAGGGCTCCCGCCCCCCCAGCCCCCCCAGCCCCCCAACAGGAGCACGGGGCTCCAGCCGGGCCATTTGTTCGGTGGTCTCTACAGCTGGCCAACTCTCCAGCCCTGTGGGGCCACAGCCCTACTGGGCCACCTTACTCCGACGCCCCTCTGCTAGCCATCTCTCTGGCAGTCCCCCCACCCCCAGCTCATCTCGCTAACTGCCACGCACCCCGAGGTCAGCCATCTCATCACCTAATTACCCGGTAGACTCAAGATCCTTAAAGTTTAATTAACCAATCAGAGTTATGTATAAATAATATCACAGTTTACAAGATGTCAATACAACAATTTTGGAGCCAAATGATAATGATAAGAGCTTTATCCTGATTATTTCTAACCTTGTGAAAACATAGCTACTTGTGGCTGGTACATGTCACACAGGTACACCTTGGAAGCCATCTTGGTTCTCCTTGCCTCTCTCCCTGAGGCTGTCTCCCCAACTCCTAGCTCCGCCTCCCTTTTCCTGTCCAATCACAGGCCTCCCACTGCCTTAATGCGATTGGACAGGGAAAATCCTGCAGCAGAATGTATCTTAAAATCATCTTGTTGTGCATATTAGCATAAACCCCATGAAGAGAGGATTCCTGCGAGTTTTGTGTCTTTATCCCAGAACTTGAAAGAATAGTGCTAATCACTTCCTTAACATGCCAGGGGTGGGGAGAGGTACCCTTCAGCGGTCTGCACAGCACTCAAACACTCCCGACAATTCGAACCAGCAAAATTGACACAAAGCGTGACATAGACCTATGCTTCTGTGCTCTATATCTACCCGGTGATGATTAAATCCAGACTCCACCTTCCATTCGTCGTGGTGTTATCCAAAGAGTATATTCCTTATAAACAGCACTCCATAGACGTGGATATTTGAGAAACGTTTTTAGTATAGTTAATTTTTACTGATTCTTCCTCTAATTGGCTAAGTTTCCTTAACAGGGTATGAAAATGCAGACAGCATTTATATCTTTACTTAGGCAGCCAAGTATGGTTAAAACAAAAACACCCTTTGCTCGTATTGAATAGCTCCAGTGAGAACTGCCATGTACAGTTTGGGGGGAGGCGGTGTTTGCTGGTTCAAGGTAACGTTAGTCGCCTAATCCACGCAGGAAGACTTGCACGGAGCTTCAGGTCAGGCTCGCAGCTTCCCTTTAGAATAACCGGTGCAGAGTTGGAGATCCTATGTGGTTCTTTCAAAAATGTCAAACTTCCACTTCCGTTTTTTGCTTTGGTGTGGGCTGCCTGGGCCTTGGGTAAAAGTTACAGCGCATGGCATTCATTTTGCGGCACCGGCTAGTTTCCTGTGGGGTAGCGCTTTAAGCTAATGAAATTAAGAGTCTAAGAACTGCCTGCAGTGTTTCTGGAGATAACGGAATGGACAGGTTGCCCAATCAAGCCTGCCGCCACTGCTTCCACTCAGTCAGACCCCAGTGTGTTTCAGTTGGTAGGGGAGGAGTATTTGCGAATGGAAAAGGTAAGGGGGTGGAGCCCCAGTGAGGCGTCTTTGGCTGGTTCCAGGCATTCACTCAGAGGTTTTCATATGAATTATTTAATCTTCCCAGCTGCCCACAAGAATACATGCGCAGTGACCTCATTTTCAGATGAGGAAATAAGAAAGGAGGTTTTATGTTACTTCCTCCAAGGCTGTGCATCTAGTAAGCCTCGATGCTGATGCTGGAGTGAAATCCAAGCTAAGCTTAGTAAGGAACGGGTACTTTCCAGGCTTGCGGTGTGGTGTAGACCCATCGTTATAAAGAAAGTGGACCCGCTTCAACTTCTGCCTTTGTGCTATGGGTATTCTCATGGCATTTAGGTAAAATGGCATTTGAGGGACGTTTAAATACTTTTATTTCGCTTGTTTGTCTTTTATTTATGTATTAATATGTGCCTCAATGCACATAGGAAAGTCTCTTTCCACCACATGGGGCCCAGGTAGGACCCTCAGGTCATCAGGCTTGGCAGCGAGCTCCTCTACCCATCTGTGACTGCTCGCTGGCCCCATTCAAACCTTACACTAGAGAAAAGATCCCTAAAACATTGTTGTTGTTGTTGTTGTTGTTGTTGTTGTTGTTTAAAGCTATCCAGAAAACATCCTACAATAGTAGGCCTGGCTGCATAGCTCCCAAGAAAGAACATCAAGTTGCTTGTGTAAATAAATAAGGTAAAGAAAAATTACCTGAGGGAGAAAGCTCGGGAGAGGGGAGTGGGAAGCTACCGTGAAAGGGAGCTGGGAACGAAGTCCTTCAGAGGAATGCCATAGTTACAGGAGCCGCACTGGCTTTGGTTATAAAGCTTCCTTCCCACCTTCCTCCCGCTCTGGAGCCTGTGTTGCTTTCCAGGGGGGTAGAAAGGGAAGGCATCTTAGGACTATTTAGTTTCCCCTTTACAAACGAATAAACAGGCCTGATGAGAAAAGAAGCAAATTTGCACCTCCCTGAGGCTGACTGCGTGAATCTGTTTCTTCAAACCTTGATTTACGCATGCGCGAACCTCTGCCCTCCGGGGAGAGCCTTTTGCAAGCAGCAGAGATTCCCAAGGTACCCACACCTGAGGCTGAAAGTAACCGTGTTGCGATGAGCAGACCCACGAGGTCTCCACTCCACTCCAGCGTCTGCCATTTGCCAACCCTGCGTTCTCAGGCACCCTGTTTAACCTCCATGAGCTTTGAGCTTTGGTTTCAGCGTCGTCTAAAATCGAGCTTGCGGTGACAGTTCACACTTTCGTGCCTCCTGGTGAAGGGAGAACGACTTCAGATATGAAAGACACTTAGAATGATTCTCAGCAGAAATGTTCACCAGTGACTCATTTACCAAACCCCGCGGTGGTAATTGATTCTATCAGATTCAAGGCAGGAGCTGTAAGCTCTTTGGTATACCATGAAACATTTAAAGACAGATGTGTCCATCCGGTGTTCATGGTGTCTCATATTTGAAGCCTTATTGTACTTATATGTGTGGTAGAGTCAGGGGACCGCTCCAAAATAAGAGGCCTGGCTTGGCTTGGCATTTGAACAGGATCTTCTGCCCTGGCTAATTGGTCTACTTCTCTTAGTGTGTTTCTCTCTGGGAGGCTAGACACGGAATGCGCGAACATGTTGTACACGAATGTTGGTTAAAGTATGCCAGGAAGAACTGGGCTATTCGTACAGGATCCCCACCCCTAGAAAGCCACCTCCCAATGGCAGGGGCCAGAAGATCACACAGTGACAGTTGCAAAACGGTTTTCTGAACCCCAGGGTGTGTGTGTGTGTGTGTGTGTGTGTGTGTATATATATATATATATATATATATATATATAATGGATGTATATATATGTGTGTGTATATATAATGGATAGATATATATATATAAAATGGATGAATATTTTCTCGCTTACTTAACAAATATGTATTGAGAACAAACCACCAGATGGATAGTGCTAGCCTGCTAAAATAGATAAAATAGAGAGGTGAACTAAATGTCATTCTTTAAAAAAAAAAAAATGTGCCGGGCAGTGGTGGCACATGCCTTTAATCCCAGCACTTGGGAGGCAGAGGCAGGTGGATCTCTGAGTTTGAGGCCAGCCTGGTCTACAAAGTGAGTTCCAGGACAGCCAGAGCTACACAGAGAAACCCTGTCTCGAAAAACCAAAAAAAAAAAAAAAATTATGTATATTTATGTAAATGAGTGGTTTGCCTGTACGCATGCCTATACCGTGTGTACACCTGGTGCCCACAGACGTCAGAAGACATCACATCCCCTAGAACTGGAGTTACAGATGGTTATGAGCCACTATGAGGGTGCTGGAAATTGAACCCAGATCCTCTGCAAGAGCATCAGATGCGTGTAATGGTGAAGTCATTGGTCCAGGTCCCTCAAAAACCATTGGGGAAAACTTCGTGGTCCCCCGGGGAGAGCTCACAAGCTGACTAGTGCATAAGATAAAGATGAAAACCAACACACCGGAGGCCTGAAGCCATTTCAGCCTTTTGTCTTAGTTTCCTCTTAACACCATCCTGGTATTGTGGATGGAGTTATTGATGCAATCCGTCACATCAACTATGTTTATCGATCAGTTCGTCACCCCGCTGAACATGTCTGAAGGAAGGCTCATGTCAGCGACAGGAAACAGCCTTCGCGAAGCTCAGAAACCGAAGTGAAACTTGGAACCAAGTGGCCGGGGCAAGGTTTCTGATCTTCTTCCCTCTCTGCCCCCTGCCACACCCACACCCAGCTTCTCCTCCCCCTCCCCTCCCACATCCCCATTGCCTTTTATCTGACTCTCCCAACCAAGTCCTGTGGTTCTTTTATCTAAAGTCACCCACCCCAGATTTCCTTTTCTGTAAAGCGAAGGCACAGTCTTGGGCTTTGGGTGGAGGTTATAAGCCGGTGCTTCCCTAGCTGGCTAAATGTGAAAACACTGGAGTACATGGAGGAAAGGGACCGCTTTGGCGCGGTTGGGATGTGCTGCAAGCTGAACTGGAGGGCGAAGGGAACCCGCCCCGTAGTCATGGCAATGGGGAGGCTCTCAGTGAGGGGCGTGTCATCGGCATGGGCTACTCCTCTCAAACGCGCGCCTCCAGCATTGCTTGCGAAGCCAGGAAATAGCATTGCTGAGCCTTCTTTCCAGAGGAGGAAATAAGTGAAGTGAATCCAATTAACGGATGGGGACACGGGGACACACACACACACACACACACACACACACACACACGGGGCAGGGAGAGGGAGGAGGGAGAGCGGTGGTAGGGAGAGAATATGTAATCTGTAATGCGAAGATTTAAAGTCTGGGGCTGGAGAGACGGTCCAGCAGTGCATGCTCTCCTTGCGGCTGGCCAGAGTTTTGTTCCAAGCACTCCACTTCAAACAACTGCTCTACCTGCACCTCCTCCCGCTCCAGGGAATCTCACACGCTCTCTGGCCTCAGCGGACAGCAGCGTGCACATGTGCACACCAGCTTGCATGCAAATAAAATCTTAAAAAAGGAAAAAAAATTCAAGTTCCCCAAAACTCAGTCATAGGGTTTTCACTTAAGGACTTTCAACTGTTCTTTATCAAAGAATACTATCTACTGTTTCTACAAACACCCTCTATTCTGGTGCATAGCTTAGTCTTATGGAGGAAGTTTGGCTGTTTGCACTAGTTAGGGGAAGAACAAATGCACAGAAGGGCTGGACTGGGTCAGCTGGTGCAGAGGGGCAGGAGAGAGGCCATCCAGCCTGGTCTTTGCTGGGGCGTCCAGGGATCTTTTCCAGAGCGACTGCCTGGCCTCTCAGTGGGGAATTTCTTGGGGGTAGGGCACATGTGGAGACAGCGCCAGCCCTGAGCTCACCGGCCTCTGCAGAGGTGAGCAGTGTTCCCAGGGCTGGCCCCTGAGCCCGCTCGCTCCACGCTCCACGGCAGCTCTTGATTTAGGTGCCTCTGCTTTCGTTCTGACTCCTGCTCCGCACATGAGGGATGGATGCTCAGGAGGGGTCACAGTGATGAAAGAGAGCGCAGGCAAGGTGCCAGAGCAGACTGTGCCCTCTGAGAACTGTCAAGCCATTTGTCACTGTGAGCCTGGTGCCACTGACAGGAAAGGGAGGGATACAGAGAGGGCCCGGGTCCTCTTCTTCCCCGAGGCAGAACCAGAGTTACCTTCTTCCATCTTTTCTAAACAAACCTTCATCCTTCCCTACTTTATGGCAGTCCTGGGCCAGGGTACCTGATTTGATAGTCATTCATGTGTATATAAGCGCTGTGTAATGTCTTAGAGGGTAGCTCTCATTAACATTCAGGCTTTACACCACCAAGAAGGTATTTTTCTGTCACTGCTGGCCCCTTTTGCCCCAGTTTGGTGTCAATTTTTTTCTATAATCTTTCAACTCATCTTTTCAAAGATGGCTGCCTATGTCACCGTCCTCCCCATCTTCTGTCTTGTGCTCTTTATTTATTTGTTCTTAACACATCTTTTTTTAAAAAAAGATTTGTTTGTTTGTTTTGTTTTTATGTGAGTACACTATAGTTGTCTTCAGACACTCCAGAAGAGGGCATTACCTGATGAATGAATTACTTTCTTCATGGCTAATACAGTCCTGAATAGAGCTGCTGTAGAAAAGATCTCTTAAAATAAAAAGCAAGAGCTGGGCATGGTGGCACACGCCTGTGAACTCTGCACTTGGGGGGCAGAGGCAGGCGGATTTCTGAGTTCAAGGCCAGCTTGGTCTACAGAGTGAGTTCCAGGACAGCCAGGACTACACAGAGAAACCCTGTCTTGAAAAACCAAAAAAATAAAAAATAAAAATAAAATAAAATAAAAAGCAAGAAGCAGGCTGGAGGTCGAGCTCTCGGCTAGCACATCCAAGACCCTGAGTGATCTTTAGCGCCTTCCCCTCCCCCAAGAAAATTAGCAAGAAGCCACTGCAACAGAGGCTTCAGCTTTCTTCTCATCAACGTTTCTAGTTTCTGGTTGACTGGTCGGTTGGGGGAAGTTTACAGAATGGGAAATATCAGAATGCAGAGTCAGAGGTTCTCTGAGCCTCTGAATGATGTTCCCAGGTCCTATTTGCCTGGGCTGAACCCCCTTTGTGCCTTGCCCCCCTCTTCTGTATGGAAGTGGAAGCAATTGCTAATGGGCTCCCATCTGCTCCTGTCAGAGGCTTCCTGGAGTGCCTGGAGAGCGCCAGGGAGAGGGCTGGGAGGCCATGGTTTTGAGTCCACTGACCTGTTATGTTTGTTCCAAAGCTGCTAAGCTTTAAGGCTGGCAGCAGAGACCCTCCCTGTGCCCGTGTTCTCGGCTCTGTGCTCACAGCTTTGTGAGAGTCCGCTGACACAGTTTCTAGTTATTGCCTAAGGTCCAGCTGAACCGGCGAGCTTCTTGCGCGAGCCTTTCTGAATTCCGCACGCACGTTGTCCACACCCCTCTCTGGGGCTCATCGCCTTCTCGCTGAAGCGGCTGTGCTGATCGCTCAGCTGACTCGTGCTGCCCATCGCTGCCACCGAGTCCTGCGGCTCGGGTAACGCTGGTCCTCTCGACATGCCGTGGAGACGACTGAGCGCACGTATATAACAACGGAGCCGGTGATAAGAGACTCAAGCTGGAGGCACTCCTGCTTCACAAGCCTGATGACCTGGGTTTGATCCCTGGAGCCTCAGGGTGGAAGGAAAGAACTGACCGCAAAAGTCCTCTGAACTTCACATATGTCACAGACAGACAGGCAGGCAGACAGACAGACAGATACACACACACAGACACACACACAAGCCAGCCAGTGACCTTGGCTAACATTTGTATCTTCCCTCAGGCATCATATTGGACTACATGTATATGTATGGATTGTATATATATATGTCTGTTTTCATTCAGGGACTCTGATTGTTTTGAAGCATCCCTACCCAAGGCAAGTGGAAGAGCCTTCCATCTATGAGTCAGTCCGGGTTCACACGGCGATGCAGACAGGAAGAACCGAGAACGACCTCGTGCCCACGGCACCCTCTGTAAGTGCCCACCATACCCTTCACAGAAAGCCATTGAATGCAGCAAGAACTAAAGCCCACTGGCTCACACAAAAGGTCTAGTTTGGAGCCATCTTAGTGACACACTCATAATCCCAGCACTTGGGAGCCTGAGACCTGAGAGTCGCTGTGAGTTCAACCTTGGGCTAAAAGGAGAGTCCCGTGCCAGCCTGAGCTGTCCTGTAGCGTCCTGTCTTAAAGAGCAAGCAAAGAAGCCAACAAACAACAACATAGCATATTCTAGAGGGGATATGAAACTTGGAATTTGGTCTACTATTTGAAGGCTATAATTCAACTCATCTGGTCCAAGGGAAATTAAAAACAAACAAAAAAACAACCCACAAACGTTTTGAATGAGTGTAGCTCAGAATTACAGTGCTTGCCTGGTACTGTGAGATCCTGTATATTATCACCAGTAGAACACACACACACACACACACACACACACACACACACACACACGAGAGAGAGAGAGAGAGAGAGAGAGAGAGAGAGAGAGAGAGAGAGAGAGACCTTAGTGATAGGATTTCAAAAACTTAGAAGATGTCACTGAAATTTTTCTCTTTAAACACCCAAACAGTTTCATGGTAGAATAGATGAGAAATGAGTTTCCCTCACTGCCTAAGCAGTTGTTCCTTGACACGCAATTTCCTTTGCATTTTGACTATCCATGAGAGAAAAGCCCTCTCTAGCTTCACCAGAAACCCTGGGGTGCTGTTTTTCTAGAGTTTGTTCTCCAATGGCTGGCACCCGCAGGGAGAAAGCATTCTTACCTCCTGCCAGTGTGACCAGCTCTCTGTAGTCTGAGCGTTGTCGGATGGGTCATCGCTCGTCTCCGAGGTCATCCCTACTCCTTCTGTGAGCCACAGTCTGCAGGTTCCTCTGACATCTCCTTCTTTTCCCATCTTCCAATTCCTGTATCCTCCTGACATGCTGAATACTTCTAGTAGGAGATATCTCAAATTTGGCAGATGATTAAAAATGACAACAACCGGCCGGGTGGTGGTGGTGGTGGCGGCGCACGCCTGTAATCCCAGCACTTGGGAGGCAGAGGCAGGCGGATTTCTGAGTTCGAGGCCAGCCTGGTCTACCGAGTGAGTTCCAGGACAGCCAGGGCTACACAGAGAAACCCTGTCTCGAAAAACCAAAAAAAAAAAAAAAAAAAAAAAAGACAACAACCAAATAAAACCCCAAGAGGCCATTTACACTAAAAACCAGCCCCTTAACAGTTATTCGGCTTCCAGGCATATTAAAACAGATGGGACCTTCCTATCCCAAAGTGATAAAATGTGTGTATTAGTTAGGGTTCTCTAGAGTCACAGAACTTATGGGTAGTCTCTATATAGTAAGAGGATTTGTTGGTGACTTACAGGCAGTAGTCCAACTCCCAACAATGGTCAGCAGCAGCTGTGGATGGAAGTCCAAGGATCTAGCAGTTGAGTTGCTCAGTCCCACAAGGCAAGCAGGTGAGAAAAGAGAAGGGGAGAGAGAGAGGGGAGAGAGGAGAGAGAGAGAGAGAGAGAGAGAGAGAGAGAATCTTTCTTCTTCCAGAGTCCTTATGTAGGTCTCTAGCAGAAGGTGTGGCCCACACCTGAATCTGGGACTTGCTTTGTCCCAGATGACCTTGAACTCGGAGATCTCCCCGTCTTAATCTTCTGGGATTCATAGCCACTCTGCCTCAAGATCTCCAAGCCAGCATCCAGGTCAGAGTTCATTCCAGATAGAGTCAAGTTGACAACCAGGAATAGCCACTGCAATGTGCCATCCTGGGTGTTCTGGTGCAGTGTGGAAATCCCAACACCCGGGCGGCTAAAGCTGAGGCCAACCAGGGCTATGTAGCCAGATGCTGTGCCAATAAAAGAGGAAGAAGGGCTTGAGGTTAGGACTCAGTGGGTAAAGCACCCCATACAACCCGAGGACCAGGGTTGAGGTCCCATAACCTTCATCAAAGCCAGGTCTCAGTGGCACGCATGTGTTTGTTCCCTGCAAGAAGACGACGGGCAGACAGGAGGGTCTCCGGATGCTTGAGGTCCAGCTCAACCTGGTGCATGTTTTAAACAAGGTGGAAGGTAAAGAAACCCAAGTGTATACGTGAGTGTATACATGTGTACTCCGTATACATACTGTAGCATGGGCGTGCACACATGTGACCACACACATAGAACATATATGCAGGAACCATTGCCTGTATGTTTTTGCGGCTTGAAGAGCTTACCATTTTACTACAACTCCTCACAAATAAAAATCGCGAAAATTGGTTGTAAAATATTTGGAGGGTGGAGGGCTGGTTAAAGAGTGAACAAAAGAAAAGCATCCGATTTTAGAACTAGAGAACTCTAGGAAAGTAAAGTGATTGATAACATTTCCAGAGGCGATGAGACCAGAGGTCAGAACTGGACCTGCCTCTGCTCGGGGCTCCTTCTCTAGCCAGCCGGTCCCCGTCGTAGCTTCCTCTTTCCGGTCCTTAGCCGTCTGCCCATCACAAAACCACCTCGGCTAGCAGCTGCTTGTCTTCAGTCTTCTCTTTTTCCTGAGATAAAAACATTTATACAATATATTCTGATCACAATTTCCTTCCCCGCCTCCTCCCAGTTCCTCCCCAGCTCCCCACCCAGCCACTCCATGCCCCCTCTCTCTCTCTTAAAAAAACAAACAAAAATCAAGAAATGTACCACAAAAAAAACCCACAAAAATCAAAACCAAAATATAATAAGCAAAAGGCCAATAAGACAAAATAAAAGTGCCTCCTATGCCGGGCAGTGGTGGCGCACGCCTTTAATCCCAGCACTTGGGAGGCAGAAGCAGGTAGATTTCTGAGTTCGAGGCCAGCCTGGTCTACAGAGTGAGTTCCAGGACAGCTAGGACTACACAGAGAAACCCTGTCTCAAAAAAAAAAAAAAAAGTGCCTCCTATAAGACAAAAAAGTCTACAAAAACACCAGTGAGTTTGATTTGTGTTAGAGAACTATTTCTGGGCATTAAGTCTACCCTGAACTGTGGTCAATATACCCAGTAAGACTCCATTAAAGAGAATTAATTTTCCTTTCGCCAGCAGGTATTGGTGGCAGGCCGTTTCTTGGTTAGTGGTGGGAGTAATGTCTACCTTCCTGTCTCAGCCTCTGTTAGACTCCTAGAGACTCGTGATCAATGAAACTACGATCTGCTATATTTAGCCTACGTTTATCTTTGGTCAGTAGTAAGAGTCAGCCAATACTTGATCGGTAGCTTTGGTCTCAGCTAGGACTAAGACTCTTCAGACCAAATGACGGAAGTCATAACTAGTTTTTGTTTGCTTCCACCATGTATCACAGAGTTCACCTGACTAAGTATGTGGGCACTGTAACACAGGAGGGCATTTTTAAACCATGGTTAGGGCTTGGTCAATAAGGAATGCCCATAATATAACAAGAAGCCTATGAACTTTATTGTGTAATGATACCAACCAGAACATTAGAGGCTTTTTAACAGGTCCAGGATCATATCTCAGTGTATATACTTTGCTTATGGAATCCTAGACTGACCTGATTGAGGGAAGACAGCCCTCGTCAGATTGGCATTTTCGCCCCCTGTTCACCCAATGCGGGCACCTCCATCTACCAGCTTTGGCCTCTGAGGTAGCCACACTTCTGTTTTCTCTTTTGAGAAATGAGTTCCTCCCTGTGGAGGAAGAGCATTACCTCATACTTCTAGAAGAAGAACTTGCTCGAAGTAAAAAAAAAAAAAAAGAAAAAAATGAAAGTAGCCCCATTTCCCCCAAATGCAGGTGCTTGCATAAAATTACTTCATATCCTTTGTCAACTTCATGTAAGGAAATTATTATTCATATATTGTAAACACCAAAGCATTAGGTTCCCGAGGTAAGATTAAATTTAATTAAGTCAGCCGGGCGTTGGTGGCACACGCCTTTAATCCCAGCACTTGGGAGGCAGAGGCAGGTGGATTTCTGAGTTCGAGGCCAGCCTGGTCTTCAGAGTGAGCTCCAGGACAGCCAGGACTACACAGAGAAACCCTGTCTCGAAAAACGAAAAAAAAAAAAAAAAAATTAATTAAGTCATTTGTTAAAGGAACAGTTTGAAGTGCCCACCAGCTTTAACTGTTGCAGTGAACTAGGCAAAGACCTGTGCAATGAGCTCCAGTTACAGAGCAGGTCACAGACGACAATCAGCACAACAGAACCCCAGACAGGTTACGGGGAGGGAAGACAGCGTGACTTCCCCGGGTAAGAAATAGTGGAGCAGAAATGTCATTTAGAGGAAGGACAAAATGTGTTATGTGCATGTATGAAATCGTCAACAAATATTTTTCCCCCCACAAAGAAAAGAGCACTTCACATCAAGGAGGAAGAAGGCGGCGTAGAGAGAGAAAGTGACATAGGATCCCTGAGGCAGACAGACATTCCACAGAAGGGCTTCAGGGACCAACAAGGCCAGCCTTGCTAGGAGTGACCCAGAGGGAAGGGAGTCCCAAGAGCACAAGAGGGCTAGCCTGCGCTGCTTCCCAGCAGAAGGGTAGCTGAGGCAAGCCACGTCCTGCAGGGATCATGGCTCCAATGCCCACTCCCTTCACATGTTGGAAAGGCCTCACTGCATAAGGGACAGTCTTTGTTCTGGATGCTGAGAAAGTCTGAGAGTTTAGTCACTTAATAAGTCTTCACATCTTGAAAGGGACCCCCTACGTGCTAAGTGCTCAGTGGACCTGCTGCTAAGTTAGAGGCAAGGAGACCTCTTAGGACATGAGCTGGTCACCGTCACGATGCTACGAAGATTTAGACAACACGATGATAGGCAGTGTAGTTACACTCCAGGACACAGTGTATTTCTAGTTCCTGACTCAGTCCGGCTTAGTGAGAACATGTGTGTCCTTAGCTTCTTATTAACAACCCTTTCCTTCAAGAAAGGATGCTTCCTTTGCTTGGTGACATCCTTCTCTGGTATGTGATCTATGGGGTGATGGTTCTTCCTGGACGCCTCCCTTGGACCGTTCCATCATGTTTATCTGTGTGTTCCTGAGTATCCTCCTCTCTCTGTCTCTGTCTCTCTGTCTCTGTCTCTCTTTCTCTGTGTGTAGAGGTGTGTGTGTGTGTGTGTGTGTGTGTGTATTTAGGCTCTTCATTACAGAGTTATAATATAATATAATTTATATAACTCTGTAATATATATATATATATATATATATCCCCTGTGAACATCTTATGTACCTTGCATGGTTTCCTAAAGCATGATTAAGTAAATTCCTTAATATTCTACTGAGTATATCAATTTTCTTAAAACAGTCATTCTGGTTGGTTGGTGTTTTTTTTTTTTTATCACTTTTTTGTTGTTGTTTTGTTTCTTCAAGACAGGGTTTCTCTGTGTAGTCCTGGCTGTCCTGAAACTCACTTTGTAGACCAGGCTGGCCTCGAACTCAGAAATCCGCCTGCCTCTGCCTCCCAAGTGCTGGGATTAAAGGCGTGCGCCACCACCGCTGCCCGGCATTTAATCACATTTTTAAGATTTGAAATAATTTTGAATTGACAGAATAATTGCAAGAATAATCTAAAAAGCTTTGTTTTCCCATAATCATTTATGAGTTAATTGCTTATAGGATGCCTGGTCATTTTAAGCACATCAGTGCACCACGTTCCTACAGACAAAGACACTTGCTTACATGACCACACACCACCATCTGAATTTGGAAGTTGCTATGCCACCATTGTATCCACAGAAGTTTTGCTTCATCCACACAGTCTTTTTTTTTTTTTTTTTTTTTTTTTTTTTTTGTTTTTTGAGACAGGGTTTCTCTGTATAGCCCTGGCTGTCCTGGAACTCACTCTGTAGACCAGGCTGGCCTCGAACTCAGAAATCCGCCTGCCTCTGCCTCCCAGAGTGCTGGGATTACAGGCGTGCGCCACCACCGCCCGGCTACCCATACAGTCTTTTAGAGCACAAAGATCGTGTCCTCAGCCTTGTGTGTCCTGTCTCTTGATTGTCCTTCCTGTCCGAATTCCTGTTTTGTTTTGAGTCCCCCCCCCCTTTTGTTTTTGAAAATTAAAGCCCAATTCTTTCGTAAATTCTTCCCTATGACAGCTTGTATCTCATGGAGTCATGAGGTTGGAGTGCATGGTTTAGTAGGAAAGAGACTCTCACGTCCCCACCCCCCCTTCCCCCACCCCGCCCCACCCTCACCCCACCCCCACCCCGCCTCCTCAGACACCCCAGGTTTGCAGTTTCCCCATAAGGAAGGTTTGACCAAGCGAGAGGCATCAACAGCTTTCTTCACTTTAGAATAAATTTATTCCTTTTATTGTTGTTGTTGTTGCTATTAATAAAGATTTCAGGGATCTTTCTTAATCTACCGGAGACTTATGAATATGCATACTCTGTTCCTTACTGACAATTTGCCCATCAGCTGGTGTTTCTCAGCTGTCTTCACCACTGCTCTGGTTATTGCGAGTGGTGAGCCGTGGACGTTCTTGCTTCTTTTATGTTCATCGGCTGCTGGGCTGCTGTAAGGGAAAGCTCTTTATTTCCTATGTTATCCAGGCTTTTGTGGTGATGGGTTAAGATCCTATCACCATTTATTTTGATCATTCAAAATTGCCTGCGATTTAGTGAATAAGAAGCCTGTCATGGTGTCTGTGTGTCTGTGTCTGTGTCTACGGCCTTCTAATGCTTTGATCACTTTACTTTCTGACATAGCAAGTTGCCCCAGACTTGGCCCATGCTTTCCTTGTGTCATATCTAAAGTCAATTATTTTTCAAAAGAAATGTCGTCGTCGTCGTCTTCGTCTATAAAGCGATACTTCGCAACTTGATATCTGAACCACATAGATCCTGTTTTGATTGAAATACCCCCCTCCTACCTACTCAGGGATAAGGAAAAGATATGTGTGTCTGCGTGTGCATCTATGAATTCCTATCTGTGTCTATCTGTCCATCTGCCCGTCTATTGATTCTCCCTCCATGGATACACAGCAACAACTGAAATCGTTATCAGAACCATAAGACTCGTTCTCGGTTTTCATGGTTGCGACACCTTTCCCACAGGAAGGAATATGGGTCCCATTATCTGGAATGTGGTGATCAATGGCCTGTAAGCAGTGTCCATCTGCCGCTCAGCTGCCCAACCCCTACCAGACTTCCTGTTCATTCAGTGATCAGTTCCAGGCCACTGCCACCCCACTCTCTCTGCAGATGCCTGCTTTGTACTGGTTACCACCCACACCTATATGGGAAGAAGCCCTCATCCCACTTTCACCCCATCCCACCCCCTACCCCACCCCTGGCTTTACCACCACACCAAGCTGCTGCTCCCACAGCTAATGCACTATCCACCTGGATTCTCCTTGTTCTGTGTTTGGGCTCCATCACTCTGTGCCAAGGTACACGAATGTCCACACGCTCACCCCACCTGAGGACTTTGGATGTGTGTGGAAAGCGGTGAGGGGGGCCGGCATGATAATCCTTTATTGTTAAACTTGTAGATTGCTCCTAACCTGGAGCTATTCCAAATTTTGTTCCTGCTGGAGATCATGTGTTTAAGGATCAGCCCGCCATACAGTTGTTTCAGTTTTTATATCCAGAGACTCTGTATACTCTCAGATCATATGTCATCAGAATTTCAATTATCAAAACCACAGAAAATACTAGACTTTGAGTGTTTTAGTTAAAGGTAATAGTGAATCTGTAGCCTTATCTTTTAGCTTGAGTTTAGTCGCTAATACTATCAGGCTCCTTGACAAAAACATCTAACGTTAACTATCTCTATAGATCTCTGTAACAAACCAAAATGATACGTTTTAAAACGTTTCTTAAGACTTAAATCAGTTTATTATCTTTTTTATTACTCTTTTTAATTTCAAGTATATGTTGTGTGTGTCTTAATGTGTGCCTATGCAGCACATTTATGCCCAGTGCCCTGGGAAGCCAAAGAAGGCATTGAATCCCTTGAACTGGAGATAGAGTGGGTTGCAACTTACCATCGAGGTGCTGGAAATTGAACCCAGGTCCTCTGGAGGTACAACAAGGGCTTTTAACCACTGAGCCATGTCTCCAGCCCCCTCAATTTAATTTCTCTAACATCCAAAGAGATCACAGGGATTATGTGATGGCAGACTCAGCAGAGTTGGTTAGCATTGCTGAAAGGTATGTGCAGGAAGTTCGTCTTGACTGTGCTGCCATCGGAAAACCTCTAGCGCCTCTGAGCTATGTCTCACCTCTGTTCTTGGAACTTCTGTGGTTCCTCTTTCTATTTGGTAGGAAGAATTCACCTCGGAAAAGAACACCCTAGAAACTCCCATTTAAAAGAGCCCTGACGTCAACGTAGCCATTTCCCAGGTCTTACTTGTTTTCTTCTCTATAAGGAAAGGTATATCAGGAGGTCACATTAGAACAAAATAATGTCCCTGGAGTGCAGATTTCGGGATTGTGAAGATTTTGATCCGAGGGCCCCTGGCCTATGTAGAGTCCATACCATTCCATAATTCATTTCCGTTACCTCTGAACTAACGAAACAGTTAAACTAATGAAACTTATTAAAACAAATGATTCCTGTGCATTCCAAATCCCATTTTGAAGAGGTGAAGTATAAATAGATTTGCACTTCTGAGTATCTTCTCCATGGGATACGAGTCTCATGAGAGGGCTTTGGAGTGGAGAGGACCACGCAGAAGGAAGACTGTGGAATACAACAAATATTGCTATTTCTGCTTCTTAGCTTCCTTCTTAAACTTTAAAAAACAGAGCCCTAAAATAAAGAAATCCTTTTACCTTTCTGAATATGCTGTCCTAAATTTATCTATCCCTCAATATCAGGCAGTATTTCTAAGACCCTACATGCATGCCAATGCCCTTAGATGTCCAAGACCCTTGTATAAAATGGCAAGGTATGTACATGAACTATTCCCTCCCTCCCCCATGTACTTCATATTACTTATCACACCTAAAGCAGTATAAATGCCAGAGAAACGGTCAATAGAATGGTTTTTTTAGGGGATGGTAAGAAAAGGGGTCTATACATATTCATTCACAGACTCAGTAGTTTTTTTTCTTTTTCTTTTTTAATATTTATTTATTTATTTATTTATTTATTTAATGTATCTGAGTACACTCTTGCTGTCTACAGACACACCAGAAAAGGGCATCGGATCCCATTACAGATGGTTGTGAGCCACCATGTGGCTGCTGGAAATTGAACTCAGGGACCTCTGCAAGAGCAGCCAGTGCTCTTAACCACTGAGCCAGCTCTCCAGCCCCAGACTCTTTTGTTTGTTTTTATCAAATGTTTCAGTCCATGGCTAGTGAACACAGGGGTACGGAGGGCTGAAGGCCCATCAGTGTCAACCGCCCGGTCCATACCGGGCTTGCCTCTACACTGGGATCCCTACAACAACAGTACAGGCTGCCGGCGTTCACAGCAGCTAGCAAACACCACCTGGTGTTAGTTGTTTTCAAATTGCCAGCTTGAGGTCATCGAGAGCCTTTCCATCGATACCTTGGATATTAAATTTGTCATCGATGATCCAGTCTGCGAAGTGTCCCCCACCGGTGGCACCTGGGAGAGTTACAAGAGCTAAGGGAACCGAGAGAGGGTCAGTGAAAGCCCAGCAGCAGGCATGTTCTGCATAGAACAGGACAGAAGGGCGAGCCTGCAGCTTGGTGTAAAACGTGCTTGCCAGGAGTAAGGGTTCCCCGCTGGCACTGCAAGATAAAATGGGACGGAATCACAAGGCCAAACAGGCGACCATCCTGGGCTTCATTCCAGGCTTTTTCTTTTGCAGCTGGGCACCAAAGAAGGCTATCTCACCAAGCAGGGAGGTCTGGTAAAGGTAAGGGAGTGTGTGGTCCTAATCCTGACAATATTTTCTTTTTTAAAAAAGGAAAATTATTCCCCAATCATTCCCCCTCCCCCCTCGGTTTCTTTACTAAACTGGATAGTTGGGGGGGAGAGGAACTATGGGAACTATGGTGGGTGGGAACTGGGAAAGGGGAAAGCCTTTGGAATGTAAACATAGAATATAGAAAATTTATATATATATATATATATATATATATATATATATAAAATAAATAAATAAATAAGAATCCCCCCCCAAAAAAAGGAAAATTATAAACTTATTTTGAACCACTTAGCTTTTTAAAAGTTTTTTGTTGTTGTTGTTTTAATTTGGATACTTTATTTACATTTCAAATGCTATCTCCTTTCCAGCTTTCCCCTCCGGAAACCCCCTATCCTCTCCCCCCTCCTCCTGCTTCTATGAGGGGGTTCCTTCACCCACTCACTCACTCCTGCTTCCCCGCCCTGGCATTCCCCTACACTGGGGC
This sequence comes from Apodemus agrarius, assembly GCA_964023405.1. Lineage (NCBI taxonomy): Eukaryota > Metazoa > Chordata > Mammalia > Rodentia > Muridae > Apodemus > Apodemus agrarius. The sequence continues at coordinate 23,632,303 of OZ030007.1, forward strand.
ATCCAGCCTTCCCAGGACCAAGGGCCTCTCCTCCCACTGATATCCAACAAGGCCATTCTCTGTTACATATGTGGCTGGAGCCATGGGTCACTCCATGTGTACTCTTTGGTTGTTGGTTTAGTCCCTGGGACTTCTGGGGCATCTGGGTGGCTGATACTTGTATTACCTGAGAAATGATTTGACTGTTCCCTGACAAAGCCCTGAGTAAGTACCCTGCAGCTGGTACTGAAAAGGAAGCACTGTGCAGTCAGCACGTTCCGTGGAAGGGTGGAGAAGAAAGGGGTCAGTTAACTCTTGAGCATTTCTGTTTGTTTGTTTAAACAAAAATGTTAAACTTTTATAAAATGTTTACTGAAACAAACACATCACTGGTGCTTAAAAAAATACACATTATAAAATACCAAAGTAAACACGTGTACAAATCCAGGGCACCTGCCTGCTCCCTGCCTGCAATTGTCCCTTTAAAGTTCTCTTTAATTTTCACGTGTCATAGCCATGGTCATGCAGTGTGTCAGCTCTTGTCTGTTTGAGGAGTCAGAGTCCTGCCCTCTCTCCTGTGAACCAGGCTGCCTGAGTCTAACCTAGTCATGCAGTTACTCACGTCCTTACTAGACTGGAGTATGCTCGCTGAAGATGGGGGAACGTTCATTTTGGTAGCCTACGTATTGATTCGTTTGTTTTGTATTCGGATAGGGTCTCCCTCACAGCCCAGACTGACCCGAAGCATACAGTCTTACTTCTCAGCGTCTGCAGTGTTAGGATTGCAGGCAGGAACAACTATGCCTGTTGAATATTTACTCTGGAATCTTTTATTGTCTCTTTTAACTGGGTGTGTTACCAGCTGAGACAGATCAGGGCATTGTTAAGACCTAGGAAGGAAATGGCGGTGACAGTCTCTGTTCTGAGTCCAGATAAGATTCAGAGTGTCACATGATTAAAGGCTCCTAAACTTCAACTGTATCAGTTTTGAAATAGTAATAATAATAAATAATAATAGGTGACCTTACTTTATATGCAATGGATTAATATACATTGTATATAAATGAAGTTTCAAGAGTATACATGAAATATACGTAAATTTCTGGTGTGGGGACATAGCTCATAGAAGGTTCTCAACGTTGATACTAATTTTTATTATAGCATTAATAAAATAGAAAAATGGCCTGTTATAAATCACCTTGAATATTTACACCAGCTGGTTCTATTCATGTAAATAAACTAGTGGTAGTTCTGTTGTGATCTTAGAACATAGGCTCATCTTATTTTTTTTTAAGATTTATTTATTTATTATATGTAAGTACACTGTCCCTGTCTTCAGACATACCAGAAGAGGGCATTAGATCCCATTACAAATGGTTGCGAACCACCATGTGGCTCCTGGGATTTGAACTCAGGACCCTCAGAAGAACAGTCAGTGCTCTTGACCGCTGAGCCATCTCTTTAGTCCTCATCTTATTTTTTATAGCTATTTTGAAACTTTTCTCAAAGATAATACCCCAAGATATTTCAGGCTTATTTTATCTAATCCTTTACATTTAAAATGAAAATAAACTATCAAGTTTACGTATTACATTCTTGTGTTCAAACTTAAATTTTCTCCCCTCAGACCTGGAAAACAAGATGGTTCACTTTGCAAAGGAATGAACTGAAATATTTCAAAGACCAGATGGTGAGAAAGACATCAGCACCCTCCCCGCCTGCCGCCCTCCCTCGACCCGCCCAACCCCGGCCACTGCTTAGATTTTAGTTCTGTGGGGTTCTGGATTCTCTGAAACAAGAGTCCAGAGAGCCGAGCTCTTTTCGATTTGTATTTAGTTATGAGGGGGTGGGGCGCACTGGCCACAGAGTTTGTTCGGGGGTCAGAGGGCAACCTATGGAGTTGCACCTCTCCTTTCAATAAGCAGTTCATGGGAATCAAACTCTGATCACCAGGCTAGATTTGGCCACAAGCACCGTTACCCACTGAGCCACACTGCCAGCCCAGGATCTCGGCTCTTGGTCCCGATCCATTCTGACTCTGCTAAAACGAGGTTTCCCTCTAGAAGCTGCTGACTGGTCAGGGCGGCTTTCGCTGTCCTCAGTATGTGGCTCCCTCCGCTTGGGACAGTAGATCCCCCTCCCCTTGCTATTCTTGCCTAGGAAGCCATTTCTCCTTGTACCAAAAGCGTATCCATCGCCAGGTCCATTCTATCATGCCAACTTCAAAAGATTTACATTTTATTTTTGTATACAAGAGTTCTGCAATAGTAGAAGTTTCTAGAAGATGGAAGAAAAATAGGATTCCTTTCCATGTGTTTAAAAATCTGTATCTGTTTGATGTAAATTGGCAAAAAAAACAGCATTAATTTTTTTTTTTATTTTTAAATAATGTGCATGAATTTGTGCCTCTGTGTGTGGTATGTACCTGTGACTCAAGGTACAGGCAGGTTTGAATTGCCTCGTGTGGGTGCCGGGAATCGAACACAGATCCTCTGTGAGAGCAGGTCACCCTCTTGACCACTGAGTCGTCCCTGTAGCACAGCAATGTCACCCTAGTGCTTAACCTGTGAAAGGCTAGTTCCCAACCCCCAGAGTGTGCCTTCCCTGCGTCAGGCTCTGCCGTCATCCATTATCTTAATGAAACTGACAGATCTTGCTACAGAAGCCTTGCTAAGGGAGGGATGATGGACAGGCACATGTGTTTATTTAGATGACATCGGTTCTTTTGTTTTATTTTGTTTTGTTTTGTTTCAGTCACCAGAACCAATTCGGATTCTAGACCTCACAGAGTGCTCAGCTGTTCAATTCGATTACTCACAGGAACGAGTCAACTGTTTCTGGTAAGAGATTTTCATTTTAAGCCATGGAATAAAATGCTATCTTTCTTAACGTGTTCAAGTCTGGATGGGAGGGACATAGGCGTCACCTCACATGAGGGTGTTGAGTGCTAGGAGTGTCTCCAGCTGCAGAGGCCACAGGGCCTCGTCTCGAGGGCCTTCGACAAAGGGGCAGGCCGGCTAGGTTCAGGCTGTTTCTGCGCAACAAGGACGCACTCCGCCATTCCTTCACATCTTAAGCAATTTTACTGATTTGAGATTTTCCTCTCAATTTTAATTATCATTTCACTGACTCTGGTGATAGATGGGTCTGTATTGTTTGGGCCCCGTGTAACCCCAGCCACAGAGGAAGCGTTTTGCTGTGCTGTGATCAGTAAGTATATCAGGATATCAATATATACATTTCTGGGATAGTGTCTTGATAAAAACAGGTGTGTCTTCTTTTCCACCACCTTTTGTTTGAAAGTCTGTCAACCATATCCAAGCAGAAAGATGTAAGCTATTCTCCCTCTAACTCGGCGCACCCAGACCTTGCCAGATTTTCTTTCTGACTGCTTTTCGTCATTATTTCTTTTCCTAAGCTGGTTGGAAGAAAGCTGGAAGGATACAGCCTTTTGATTGTGGACCTTCCGAGAATAAAGCTATTATATATAGAATGTAATTTCATTGTTACACACAGAAAGTGAGCGACTTACAGCATCAACCAACAACAGACATCTTGTTAACCCTGTCTATGATCTAACCGAGGTTTGATTTTCATGAGTAGCACCTTGAGAGGCAGGTGGACAGTGACAAGGTCCCAGGGGTGCTCTCTACCGTCTCTCTCTCTCGGCTCTTCCCAGCTGTCTCCTTCAGATCCAAGTGGCTACTTTTGCCCCTCGTGGTTTCACAGACAAGAAGAAAAAATGTATCAGCTTCACAGACAGGAAGAAAGCTGTATCAGTTCTGTCGGGTCCTTTGTATCAGGAAAGCCCGTGTTTCCCTGGAAACGTTGCCCTGTGAGGCTTCCTCTTGACTCTCTAGTCTCAACATAAACAACCATAACGTAATCGCAACTGGCTTGAACTGATTAAATTCATTGTCCAGGCTTCTGCTTGCAAGAAGAAAAGGGAGATTTGTGTGAATTTATAGAGCAAATCATGTCTGCAGCAGGGAGGGCCAGCGACACCCAGGAAGCAATTTACACTCGGCACCTTGCACAACAAGTACAGTGTCAACACCCCTCCCTCCCCACCCCCCATCTACTCCGCCACCCACCCACAGGCCTGAGAGCCACAAGATGTGCTGCTCCCGCCTTAAGGTGATAGAAACCTTTCTGAATTTCAGCTCCAGGAAGGAGGATCATAAGTTCAAGGTCACCCCTCTGCTCTGTAGCAAGTTCAAAGCCAGCCTAGAATGGGTTGGGGGGGGAGGGAAGGTGTAAACAGAAAAATAAAATGAGTGTTTGTGTCTTGATTGTAAGAATGACCAGGACATGTTAAAGCTATCACTCTAATGAGAGGCAGCAAAATGAAAAGTTATCATATGCCTTCCCAATCTTTTGTGATGAAGAAAAAGTTTTGCTTTTTGCTTTTAGTGACGGAGACTAACCTGTGGTAAGGAATGGGTCAAATAGCAACTGAGGTATTTTTTTTTAAGATTTATTTATTTATTTATTATAGGTAAGTACACTGTTCCTATCTTCAGACACCTCAGAAGAGGGTGTCATATCTCATCACAGATGGTTGTGAGCCACCATGTGGTTGCTGGGATTTGAACTCAGGGCCTCCGGAAGAGCAGTCAGTGCTCTTAACCGCTGAGCTATCTCTCCAGCCCGCCACTGAGGTATTCTACTGTCCCCCTTTTTCTATTCTGTTTTGAAACTGACTACGTCTTCAGGGGGAAGCGTTACCCTCTGTAAACATGCCAGTAAAAATGAGTTCTTCAGCTTGCCGCCTTCTCTGTCAGGTTTGTCCTTTGACACACAGGCAGGCTCTGGACCACTGCAGAGCTCAGCTGAGTAAACATGTTCCACAGAAGACAAGCACCACAGAAGGCTGTGGGCGTGCCCTGGGTACGCCCTTCTTCTCTGGAGTCTCCTGGAAGAAGACAAACCTCGCCTACAATATGACAAACTCGAAACCTCCCAGGCATTCCACAGTGGCCGACAAAATGGCTCTGCATGTGTCAGTTCTTCAGGGTCACCACGGGAGCCCTCACTCAGCAAGCCTTCTCCCCCTGGGAGGCGCTCTGACTCTTCCGCCAGGGTATATGCAGGCAGTCTACTGACCATTTCACACTGTTTCTTTTGTTTCAACAGCTTAGTGTTCCCATTCAGGACGTTTTATCTCTGCGCAAAGACGGGAGTTGAAGCGGACGAGTGGATCAAAATCCTGAGATGGAAGCTGGTGAGTTATGAAAGTCCCCAGACGCTCAGTCTTCTCGGTAACGAGCATGTCACCTCCAAGCGTCCGCCAGCTGTCAGAGCGGCGTCTAGAATCAAAGGGAAGGCTCTTGGTGGTTTCGTGGAATAATCTGCGCATTCTTGAGGGGGATCCAGAGGAGGCGGAGGGGGTTGTAAGAAGGAAGGGCAGCCTCTCCTCTGCCACAGCTGTTGGCAGTCATCTGGTAAGTTGTACTGGTCATACTGGGCAGCACTCTGGGAGGCAGAGGCAGGTGGATTTCTGAGTTCGAGGCCAGCCTGGTCTACAGAGTGAGTTCCAGGACAGCCAGGGCTATACAGAGAAACCCTGTCTCAAAAAAAACCAAATTTAGGCCAGGCATGGTGGCGCACGCCTGTAATCCCAGCACTTGGGAGGCAGAGGCAGGCGGATTTCTGAGTTCGAGGCCAGCCTGGTCTACAGAGTGAGTTCCAGGACAGCCAGGGCTATACAGAGAAACCCTGTCTCAAAAAAAACCAAATTTAGGCCAGGCATGGTGGCGCACGCCTGTAATCCCAGCACTTGGGAGGCAGAGGCAGGCGGATTTCTGAGTTCGAGGCCAGCCTGGTCTACAGAGTGAGTTCCAGGACAGCCAGGGCTATACAGAGAAACCCTGTCTCAAAAAAAAAAAAAAAAAAACAAATTTAAAAAAAAAAAAAAAAAAAAAAAAAGGTGTACTGGTTATTAGCATTTCCTCTGGGAGAGAATCCTCAGACTGGAAGGTCTCAGAGAGGAATGCTGACATATGCCTCAATTTGGAGAGCCTTTTAAATTGTCTCGGAGGAAGCGTAGGGAGTAAGTGGGTTCCCAGTGTAAACTGCGTTGTGTGTATATTACCAAAATAGCAAATTGCCAAAGGTGTATCATCTTCCTGCTCCTACATTTTCCCCCATGCACATCATAGAGTGGGTAGCTGAGTGTAAGTTTTGTAACATTCCCTGTAAGTGTAATTTATCAGTCTGGTGGTTGTTCCTCTCATGGAATAATGAGGCAAGCTACCTGTGAAGTACAGGAGGTCCCCAGCTTTTGAGGTCCAAGGGCACAGTGCTCCCATGAGCTTCTGATGCAGACCTTTGGGTGAGACATAAAGACGGGGGCTCATGGAGGATGGAAACCGTCACGCTTCCAAACAGGAAGCCTGGGATGAACTGGGAGTGCGGTAAGCTCAGACTTCTAGAACTCTCTTCAGAGCAGTTTTCACTTCCAGGGGCGGTGCACAGTGACCTCAGGACTTCCCAGGAAGTCCCATTGTTTTTAAAGGTCCCATTACATCAACGCCACCACCCTAGGAACCACGCCTTTACATGTAGGTCAAACCATAGCATACTGTCTTTAAACCCATAGTGTATTCAAAGGCAAGACATCTTTTTCTTAATCACTGTGTGTGTGTGTGTGTGTGTGTGTGTGTGTATGTAACTATAGAATCTATAGACATTGCCTGAAAATGGATATCCTTAAGGCCAGGCTTGTAGCTCAGTGGTAGGAACACTCCTCTCCACCAAAAGGGGGGAGGGTGGTTTGGGGGAGTTTGGGTTTTTTTTGTTGTTGTTTGTTTGTTTGTTTTGTCTTGTTTATTTACACTCCAGATTTTATTCCCCTCCCCTCATCCACCCTCCGACTGTTCCACATCCCATACCTCCTCCCCCCCACCCCCCACCCCCACCACCCCCCACCCCCCCACCCCCTGTCTCAATGAGGATGTCCCCACCCCCACCCAATCAGGCCTCTAAACTCACTGGGGCCTCCAGTCTCTTTGTTGTTGTTGATGATGTTGTATTGAACATACTCTTCATTTACATTTCAAATGCTAAAACCTTTCCCGTTTCCCCCCTCTCCGAAAACCCCCAACCTCTCCTCCCACCCCCTGCCTCCAAGTATATGCCCCTCCACCCGACCCACTCCCACCCCCTCCCCACCTCGTTTTCCCAGTTGTGGGGAAAGAAGAACACTTCTCCATTGTTGGTGGGATTGCAAGCTGGTAAAACCGCTCTGGAAATCAGTTTGGCGTTTCCTCAGAAAACTAGACATAGCACTACCTGAGGACCCCGCTATACCACTCCTGGGCATATACCCAGAAGATGCTCCTACATGTAGTAAAGCCTCCGGTCTCTTGATGGTTAGGTGCCTCATGTCTGACTGAACCCGGGCCTGGCAGACCTCTGCTGTATATGTGTTGGGGGCCTCATATCACCTGGTGTATGCTGCCTGGTTGGTGTTTTCTGTTTTTGTTTTTTTAAAGATTTGTTTTTATTTTATGTGTGTGACTACACTGTCGCTGTCTTCGGACACACCAGAAGAGGGCATCGGATCCCATTACAGATGGTTGTGAGCCACCTTGTGGTTTCTGGAATTGAACTCAGGACCTCTCTGAAAGAGCAGTCAGGGCCCTTAACTGCTGAGCCATCACTCCAGACCCTTTGTTTTTGTTTTTGTTTTGTCTTTTTCATTTGAAATCCAAGTTAGTACAATGCTCATTGTGAGACTGCTCTTGAACTGAACCTCAGTGGGGAAATGTTTTGTCATGGAAATCTGGGCAGAAAGGAATCCTGTAAAAGTAACTTTTATTTGTCTAATGTATTTGTCATCCTTGCAGGCTGACTGTTTCTGTCTGCTAACCTAGGCTTCTTGCCCCCATGCTATCTTATCTGGGTCTAGAATGTTTTCAGCCCTCAGACTGCTGAATAAGCTCATTCCTTCCTAGGTCTTTCTGATCTCTGGTTGGCTGATTCAACTCAGCTGTTCTGACTCAAACTCTTGTCAACACTGACTAATTCAGTCTGGCTTCTTCTGAACGGCCCTCCTTGGCCTCAAACTAACTGTAGCAGCATGATCTGATCTTCTGGCTCCTTCTCATTCTCTGGCTCCTTCCTTCTTCACCTGTGTCTAGCTTGTTCTTTCTCTGCGACCTGTCTCTGTAAAACTCTCCCAGTCTCTCTCTCTCTCTCTCTCTCTCTCTCTCTCTCTCTCTCTCTCTCTCTCCTGCTCTCTTAAGTATCTCTTCTCATGAGAGTTGAGCAGATCCTATTCTATCAAGTCTTTCTCTGATTCATCAGTTTGTCTACCACTCAATTAGACCTCACTTTCAAATATGGATGTTTCCTTTATCTTCATTGTTTTGGATTAAAGGTGTATACCTGAGCTGGAGAGATGGCTCAGTGGCTAAGAGCACTGACTGTTCTTCTGAAGGTCTGAGTTCAAATCCCAACAACCACATGGTGGCTCACAACCATCTGTAGTGAGATCTGATGCCCTCTTCTGGAGTGTCTGAAGACAGCTACAGTGTATTTACATATAATAATTTACATATAATAAATAATTAAATCTTTAAAAAAATAAGATAAAAAAAATAAGATAAAGGTGTATACCTAGGGCATGTCTGTAATCCTGTCAGAGGGATTAAAGGTGTGTGCTAAGGATTGAGCCCCACTGGAACTAGAAACAAGTTTTTCCAGTAAACAACACAATCTCAGGGTTCAAAGTCTGATCAGATGTCTTGCAACAGGGCTCCATTTCAATTCCATATATTTTGTCATTATCCAATGACATATAATTATTATATAAAATTTAAATTAAGAAGCAGTTAAATGTATATTTTCAGACTTTTTAAAGACAGCCCTTCTCTGGTTTTCACCTGCCCCTGCCTTGTAACAGTGTATTGTCAACAGCTTCTTAAGCCCACAGCTGCTGACTGAGTCTTCCTTTTGACTGGGTGGTGGTGCGTCAGGCTCTCTCCGAAGTGTTAAATGGATCCCCAAATTGTACCTGCTGTAATAGGCACTCTACAATGTCTTGAAGGAAAATTAAAACAAAAAACAAAAAACAAACATTAAAACTTGGTAGAGGGGGCTGGAGAGATGGCTCAGTGGTTAAGAGCACTGACTGCTCTTCTGAAGGTCCTGAGTTCAATTCCCAGGACCACATGGTGACTCACAACCATCCGTAGTGAGATCTGATGCCCTCTTCTGGTGTATCTGAGGACAGCCACAATGTGTTTAAGTATAATAAATAAATCTTTAAAAACAACAACAACAACAACAACAACAAAAACAGCCGGGCGGTGGTGGTGCATGCCTATAATCCCTGTACTCTGGGAGGCAGCGGCAGGTGGATTTCTGAGTTCAAGGCCAGCCTGGTCTACAAAGTGAGTTCCAGGACAGCCAGGGCTATACAGAGAAACCATGTCTCGAAAAAACCAAATCCAAAAAACAAAACAACAACAACAAAAACCCTATTCTCTTAGCCCAGTGGTGGTGGTGGTGGTGGTGGTGGTGGTGGTGGTGGCGGCGGCGGCGGCGGCGGCGGCGCACGCCTGTACTTCCAGCACTCTGGGAGGCAGAGGCAGGCAGATTTCTGAGTTTGAGGCCAGCCTGGTCTACAGAGTGAGTTCCAGGACAGCCAGGGCTATACAGAGAAACCCTGTCTCGAAAAAACCAAATCCAAAAAACAAAACAAAACAAAACAAAACAAAACAAAACAAAACAAAACACCCCAAAACCAAAACCAACCAACAACCAACCAAACAAACAAAAAACTTGGTAGAACCGTGGCAATTTATAACTGTATAAATGTCTTCTACTGCTCAGTATGTCTTCCTTACCATTTCCGAGTTAATATCATAAAGTGATTCAGTAACAGACATTTCTGTGTTTTATTACAGTCAAAAATAAGAAAACAGCTGGATCAAGGAGAAGACACCGTCCGATCTCGGTCATTCATCTTCAAATAGAACTTTCTTGCTCAGGGGCAAGGTTGACTGTTCCAAGTGTCTGATCTGTGGCAGACTTCAGAAGAAAGCTCATTGAAGTATTTCCTCTAAAAACAAATCAAAAGTAGATCCTGGTTGGGAGCTGTGTGCGGTTTGCTGATTCCTGGGAAAGCTGGCAGGACCCGGCCATCTGCCCGAGAACACAGACGCAGCACTCTGCAGACTGCAGCTACCTAACGTCCAGGTGGAGCCTCTCAGGCACAGCGCCGGACAAGAGCTCGCTGGCTGTCCCAGTGGCTCATGGACTTAAGTTTCGTGGAGTCCCACCCCACGTCACGGACAGCACAGCTGAACAGGACACAAGCAGCAAAGAAACGTCAGTGCATCTGGGAGCTCAGGGTGTGCTTTTAGGAAGCAGATTAAGATAATAAACACCGAGGACGTTCAGAGGATGGGCTGCTCTTGTTTTGTTTATATATGACAACCTCAAATAGGGCTGAAGAGGTGGCCTGGCCATAAACGTGCATCTGCTCTCTCTCAGAGACCATGAATTCAGTTTCCAGGACCCATACCGTATCCTGGGGCTCGCAAATGCCTGCCCGTATGCCTGTAACTTCAGGCACACACACACACACACACACACACACACACACACACACATACACCTTTTAAAAGGCTTAGAGCACACACACACACACCCCTCTTTTAAAAGGCTTAGAGCACACACACACACACACACACACACACACACACACACACACACCTTTTAAAAGGCTGGAGAAATGGCTTGGTAAGCCATCTTAGCATTTCCCATGCCAAGCTTGACAACCCAAGTGGAAATCCCCCAGACTCACAAGGGTAGAAGGATAGAAGCAACTCCGCAAAGTTGTTCTGATCTCCACACATATGACCTAGCATGTATGGCCCACATCTCACACACATACACACAAATAATACAAATCCAGTGGATCCTTCCCATCTAATGATAAACTGAAAACTACATGTCCTGTGGGTGACTAGGTAGGGAAAAGGATATGAATGTATAATAAAGGGTAGGAATGTCTTAAATAGTAAGGAAATGCACATTGAGAAGGGTGGTCTTGAAAGACTTTTAGTTTAATGGTTATCATTACAAATATACTTATAAGCACTAATTAAAACTCTAGCGTCATTTCTTCAAATCCATTTGGACTTCTCCGTAAAGGATGTGCTCTGTCTGTTCTCCAAGGATCAGCTGTCTGAGACTGGCCCTACGAGATACCCAAACATTATTAAAGGGCAACTTCTGTTTGAAGGGGCTCAATCAAATCTTCGTGAAATCCATGGCACACAGATGTTGCAAACTAGAAGACCAGGACTGAGCTGCAGTGACAAACTGGTGTTCAGATGTCATGAACAGATTTTTTTAACTTCTAATCATTATTGATCTGGCTTTGTTGTTGTTGTTGTTGTTGTTGTTGTTGCTGTTAGAAGGGACACCGATGGGTGCTCAGCCTGCAAGTGGTGCAAAACTGATGGAGCTCCGTTCTTGCAGTAGAAAGGGGCAACGGTTTTCACTTTTGTCAGCGCGACCAGGATGCTTGGGCCAACACTTTACAGAAGCGATTGGTTCACTTTACTCTGGGGTTCTAAGACGTTTCTGCCCATCTCGCTGGGTAGGGTGTGGTATAGCTGCTCACATCGGTGAGGGCAGGAGGCAGAACAAGGCAGTCACAGGAGAGGGAGAGGGCAAGCCGGAGTCCCCAGGGACGTATCTTGAGTGGCATGCTTCCACGCCTCGCCACCTCCAGCGTTCTGCTCAGATCCCCGTCCAGGAACGGATTGATCCACCCGTTAGGCCAGCCACGGCATCTCTGCGTCTCCGCACCACCTTCAGACTCACGTCCTCTCTGTGACTCTCAAGATGGTGTCAGAATTCATTCAGAGAACCTCGTTAAGTATCTTTCCTTGTTGTTTAAACACCTAAGACTCAGAAATTAAATTTTTGTTTGCTTCAGAGAGTTTTTGGTGCTAGGGTGTGGATCAGTGGTAAGACATCTGGCCTGTGTGTGTGTGGGCTGGGGGAGTCGGGATTTACTTGTTATGTTTGTTTTGTTTTGTTTGTTTTTTCCAGACAAGGTTTCTCTGTGTAGTCCTGGCTGTCCTGGACTCACTCTGTAGACCAGGCTGGCCTCGAACTCAGAAATCCGCCTGCCTCTGCCTCTCAAGTGCTGGGATTACAGGCGTGTGCCACCACGCCTGGCTTTATGTTTGTATTATATGGATTAAAGCAACGTCAAGATACAATGCATTGTGTCAAGTTTGCAAAGTAAGGAATAACAAACGGCTCCTCAAATGTGTGGTTTTTACTCTCTTAGAAACAAGCATCTTTTTTTCCATACCAAATATTCTATTTACCTTCTGTAAAATACGTTTATTTATATCCTTTGGTTCTGTTCATTAAATGAAAAGCGCATGATTTTGTTGTACATGTCCAGTTTTTATTATACTGTTTTTATTGCTTTTGAGGTAGCATAAGATAGGGTAAAAAAAAAACAAAAACCCAAATGATTAGATATTAATATATTAGTGATTTACTCAAAACACTGCTTGTACTGCCAAGCCATGGCTTCACTCTGCTACCTGGACCAGGATGACCTGGAGAAACAGCTGAACTGTTTGGTTAATGGAGTGTGAGCAGGACTCACCCATCAGCTGGGAGGTCTTTGGAGCAAGGGCGAAATGTCATAGGTGGAGATGGCCCCGCTCTCCGGGCAACTCCACTGCCGCATGTGCCAGTTTCAAACACCCATCCCTTATCTTTGTGGGGACAGGATGACAGTTCCTGCCCCTAGGACAGGGCCAGCAGACATGGCCTCCCAGAGCGGGGATGGCTGCCAAAGGCAGAAGGCTTGTTCCTATAATAATGTGCATTTTTTACATTCCTCCAAGGAAAGCCCTTCCCGGTTAACCGTTAACGACTCTATGATAATCAGAGACAGCATGAGTCCAGGAGGCGAAGGTGTGGCCAACGTCTCAGCAAAATGGTAACCTCTGGGACCTTCAAGGCAGCCTTTAAGGCTGTGGAAAAGAACTTTAACAATATGGGTTTGAAGCACATATAACTTCTCAACGATGCAATATGAATCATATGAGTGGCTTCACAAGTAGCTAACTATGAGCCAGCTTGTCAGATACAAAGGCAGACAGATTCCTGAGTTCAAGGTCAGCCTGGGACGCAGTAACTCCAAGTCCCAGCTGCTGACAAAGGTACTTTCAGGTCGGGGTTCCACCTAGCTGTCCAGCTCCAAGGCTGTGCTTAACAGAGGCTGGCACATCTCTTCATTCTTTTGCAATGTTAAAATTTTAGAAAATGTGCGCTTGCTGTTTCCTAAGAATTAATGGTTACAAGCTGGTGATTCATAAGGTAATCAAAAGTAAATCTGTGGTAAAAGACGGGATTAATATGTAAAATAAAAGACTAGGCTTAAGATCTGCAGGAGATGAGCTATCCAGTGAATTGTTTTGAGTAGCTAGAGACAAGTGCTTGGAGAATGGTCACTAGCAGAAAGTAAACAAAGGGCTGTCTGCAGATCAGAGAGAAAGAATGTCGAATAGAGAGAAAACAGGCCGGAAAGCTGTCACCAGTGGTAGGCCACCAGCTTGGACCCTCAGTTTGTTGTTTTCGCTGCTCCCAGACACCCCTTCTCTCAGATCCCGTGTCCAAGCTGGCCCCTTGGCACATACACAGAACCCTTCTTTACTGATCTGCTCATTTAGTTTTGTTGAAGTATTTTAACATTTGTATTTGTTGTTGCTGTTGTGGTGGTGGTGGTGGTGGTGGTGGTGAGTGTGGTCAATTTGAATTTAATCCCCAGACATATGTCACAGGAGAGAACTGACTCCTGGACTGTCCTTCACTCCCACGTGTACAAGTGTATACACACACACACACACACACACACACACACACACAACACTAAACAGGCGATCTTAGGTTTTCTAGCTTTATGTTACCTGTAGTTTCCTTTCTATTTCATGCACCATATCACTAGCAAGAATTCCCTAGTAGTAACTCAGACAATGAGGATTCTGGTTTTGTTGTTGTTGTTGGTTTTTTTTTTTTGTGTGTGTGTGTGTTTTTTTTTTTGTTTTTTGTTTTTTGTTTTTTTTTTTTGAGACAGGATTTCTCTGTGTAGCCCTGACAGTTTTGACAGCAGTGGAGCTCACTCTGTAGACCAGGCTGGTCTCGAACTCAGAAATCCGCCTGCCTCTGCCTCCCAAGTGCTGGGATTAAAGGTATGCACAACCACTGCCCGTTGAGGAATCTGTTTCTTAATGAATGAGTGCATCTCATAGTTGGTAACAGTTTATAGCTCTCTAAAGACAACCACACATTCTCTCCGGCTTTATTTCTCCTGCTTTAGGTGGCCCCACTTTGTGGGGTGCACAGTGCCTCCCAGGGCACCCCACACAAACGTTTTCTTTACTCACAATTCATCTCAGATTGTCCTGGAAACCGAGGGAAAGGAAAAGTGGCAGGGTGCTCAGTCGACCAGCACCTGCGGAACCTAAGGACAGCACCAGCACCAGTCCCTGCCACAGGCGTCCCCAGAGCAGACATTCAAGACAACTGTGACTACGGCAGTGCAGCAGCAGGGCTGGGGACCAGCACAGCACACAGCAGTGCAGCAGCAGGGCTGGGGACCAGCACAGCACACGGCAGTGCAGCGGCAGGGCTGGGGACCAGCACAGCACACAGCAGTGCAGCGGCAGGGCTGGGGACCAGCACAGCACACAGCAGTGCAGCGGCAGGGCTGGGGACCAGCACAGCACACAGCAGTGCAGTGGCAGGGCTGGGGACCAGCACAGCACACGGCAGTGCAGCAGCAGGGCTGGGGACCAGCACAGCACACAGTGCTGCAGCAGCAGGGCTGGGGACCAGCACAGCACACAGCAGTGCAGTGGCAGGGCTGGGGACCAGCACAGCACACAGCAGTGCAGCAGCAGGGCTGGGGACCAGCACAGCACACGGCAGTGCAGCGGCAGGACTGGGGACCAGCACAGCACACGGCAGAGGAGCGGCAGGGCTGGGGACCAGCACAGCACACGGCAGTGGAGCGGCAGGGCTGGGGACCAGCACAGCACACGGCAGTACACACACACTGAACCACGCAGGGACAGACTGCCAGGAGAGCCAGACCATGGGCTGGTCCACTCCTGAGCCTCTCAGGCATACAAGCTGAGGTCACGTCCTTCCTGGAGATTCGGCCAGGCTCACGGGTGAGGGGTTTTGACAGTTTATACCAGACACAACAATCTCCAATAGAATACATGTAAGAACTATTCATTGCTTATTCATGTGACTGAGGGACAGAATTATGTCCATTAAACTTTTCAAAGTCCAAAAAAAGACACCTGAACACAGCTCACTCACTCTGTACTTTTAAAAATACTATTTTATTTATACTCATGTATAAAAAATGGCTATTCTGTCATTTTTATATACATACTGATAAGGAAACAGAATTCAGTAACATGCATTTCAATTGTACAAAGAACACCATCATGGAAGCACGGTTACAGGAAAGCAGAAGAAACCTAAGCAGTGATTTCGTTCTCACTGAGGCGCATCCTGAAGACTGATCCATTAGTAACACTCAGCTACACTGAGAACACAGACAGAGCCAAGTTAGTGATTGTACGTAATTATTTTTACTAAGCCATTTCATCTTCCTCACAATGCGAAGAAATAAAATATAATCTGAAGAAAAATATGACCTCATTATTCTTCTCAGTAAAAGGGTCCGCGGCTTATGGAGTGGAGCAGAGCTCAGCAGGTGGCTGGCTGGCACGGGGCTTCCCTGGACTGTCTAACCCTGTGCTCGGACAGATACCGCTCACTCTCAGGTGCCCGCGCTCTGCAGGGGCGCTGGCTGGCACGGGGCTTCCTGGACTGCCCGACCGTGTGCTCCGACAGATACTGCTCACTCTCAGGCACCCGCGCTAACTCCATGGGAGCTGCAATAGAATGAACCATTTCTGTGGCGTTCCCAGATCTCACTAAGTAAGAAAAGATTTTATACACATAAATATAACAGTTGATCTGTCTTATAAATTATAGCGATAGGCTCTTCTTTAGTGTAATGTGGAAAGCGGTCTTTTGAATATATAGATACAAGGACGACGGTGGACTGAAGACTGCTGGCCTGGTCCAGGTGCTGCAGTGGGGTCCAGGCGTGCATCGGAGGCCCTGCTGGATTAAGACACTTCCACAACCTTTATCAGTTCTTCAAACAACGGAGCCAGCTCCTTTTCTAGGCTGACAATTAGTCCTGAAAGAGGGTTAAACAATTAGAATGTTAGAAGATGTTTCTTATGAACTCTGAGCTAAAATAAACCCTTTCTTCTCATGTGACCTTTGTCAGAGTATTCACCACAGTGACAGAAAAGAAACTATGAGAGTGAATCTCTAAATTCTCAATCACATTCAACTTGTCTCCAAGTATCCAAAAATCTCGACACTGTAAACTTAATTGATTGGTCTAGAGAATTAAGTCATCTATACCGCACCCGTATGTATTCTGTTCAGTTTATGTGCTGGGACCCTTCCCTTTCGTAGGCTGTTACAATGGGAGCCACAGACAGCACACAGAGTGCAACACCGAGCGGACTAGTTTCTACTGCAGAGACCCAGCGTCTTGCTTCATCTCAAGTGCATCTGGAAACCCCCCTTGGGTGGCCGAGGCCCAGGAGGGAGGCAGACGAGTGGACTGGAACTGTGTTCAAGAGAAAAGGAGCTGCGCTGAGGCTCGGATGCAGGTCTCTCTCCCCCTCGGTCCTAATCTGTCACGCTGCACAGGCAGAGTGCTATAAAGAATGGCGATCTGCATCTGTGGCCCGTCTAACTTACCTGTGTTGGCATGGCTGCTGGCTATGAAACTCACCACCAGAGGCAAACGATTGAACTGAATCACCTAAAAAGAAAGATCTAAATAGCAGTGCTGCACGTGTACAGATTTAAGCAGCTCATCACTGAACTTTCAAGGCAAGCATTTTTTTTTTAACCTATCACAACAGAGGAATTGTGTTGAAGAATCACAGCTATGTAAGCTAACGGCACCATCTACTGGAGTTAACAATGATCTAACATATAACATGACAAGCTCTTTATTTTTAGAGTTTTAAGTACTTTTCCATAATAATTACTCCATTTTTTTTAAAAAGATAAGTTTAGGGTAAATATTAAAAAAATCTACCCCCCTCATACTAAAAGCAACTTATACAAAAGATGTGAAAACGGTAGGCGACATCAGTGAAGCACTCCGGAGCTATAAACTGAACATACAGACCTGGTAGGTGTTATAGTAGCAGATGATGCTTTTGTTTTTTGAGAGTCCGAGCTTGCTGCCTTGGTCTGTTGCGAGGGCAAAGGTGGATAAGAAGCCAGGCCTGAGGGCGTGCTCTGGAGCACTGTCGTTAGCCACTGGGATGAGGGATGAATGAATACATGTTATGTGTGGGAAGAGTTCAAAGGCAAGTTTAAAAACATAAACCAGTAATGATTTATGTTTTTTTAAACATAAATTGTAAACAAAATGTGTAAGTTACTATTTCACCTTTAATCTTTGGCAAGTGAAAGCAGCCAAGTCCACTTCTGATGATGCCAGAAGACACAAACAGTGAACAAGCTAAGTTCACACTACCTCTGTCCAGCAACGGTGCGCCAACGCAGCTGAGGACAGCCAAAGCCATGTTTGGTGGACTTGGAATGGTACCAAATATGATCAAAACACACTGTAGGCATGCACAGGATTCTCAAGAATTTATACAGATGTATTAAAAAAAACTTCTAGCTGGGCGTTGGTGGCGCACGCCTTTAATCCCAGCACTTGGGAGGCAGAGGCAGGCGGATTTCTGAGTTCGAGGCCAGCCTGGTCTTCAGAGTGAGCTCCAGGACAGCCAGGACTACACAGAGAAACCCTGTCTCGAAAAACCAAAAAAAAAAAAAAAAAACTTCTTAGATTCTGATCAACTAAACTAATGATGACATTAAAGTTTTAAAAAAATATATTTCTAGTAAAGAAGCAAAAAACTGCATTAAGATTAAAACCCACCAGTGTGCGCTCGTGCTGTGCTTTAGGGGCTGGCTGGCTGCCTTGTACACACACTTTCAACACTAAAGACTTGTTTAACGACTTGTATTCCGCCATAAGCATCCTCAATGGATAACCAGGGCAGATTCTAGGTGTTACACGGTCCAGCTGACATGCACTTCACTATCGGTTCCACACCAAGTCCTCCACAGACAAAATACATACTTCCGCAAACAACTACAACAGTCTTCCTAGTTTGTTGAAATAAGCTCTCTCTATTTTTAATTATTTAAATACAAAACATTTTGGCAAAAGTAAACATGTCACGTGCATGAAGCAGTCACTTTACCTTTAATAACGGGCACTCCGTCTCTATCTGACACAACGATGGCATGGAGCCCTTCGACACTACAAGAAAACAAAGCAGAATTACAAAGTCATTTTGATTTCTACAAATATGTATCTCAGACTCATGGTGCTAATTCTCATATATGTTTCTTTTTTCCCTCCTCCAGCACTAGACTGAACCCAGGGAGTTGCACACGCTAGCAAGGGTTCTCCCACCAAGCTAAGTCCCCTGCCCTGTTTCATGTATGTTTCTGAAAAACATGTATGCATGTGTGTGTGTGTGTGTGTGTGTATGTGTGTGTGCGTGTGCGTGCATGCACACCTATTTGTTAAACTATGTTTCCAGATGTGTTTATGAAAACGTCTCTAGAAAGTCAATGAATGTATACTACTGAAATGTTGAGGATATTTACAACATGCATGTTTATTATTAAAGGGCAAAGTTTGTGTTTTATCATTCCATGACTTATATAAGCAGAAAAGAGTTCAGCTGTGACAAGGGTCAAAACAAAAGAAATTTCATCTGTTTTCTTTCCCTCACTCTTTCTGATTTCAGAGACTGGGCTTTTAGGTTTTAAGGCACTTAGCATTCCTGATATTGATACTGACTTACAAGCTTAGACTCTAAGCTGAGTGGCTACCAAGCAAATAACCTTACACTAAGGCAAAATTACTATTATGGGAGGTGCCATTAGAAGATCTGTAGGGAGAAGACTTCCCTGGGGACGTGGCGACTCAGCTGGATGTTAGGGCGTCAAGAAACTGAAAAGGAGGGGGTGCTGTTCCTTCTGCTCTGAGCAGATCTGATTTCAAAGTGTGTGTGTGTGAAAGAGTATTAAGTAGGTATGCATGTATATCTGTGAGCGTGTGTGTGTGTGTGTGTGTGTGTGTGTGTGTGAGAGAGAGAGAGAGACAGAGACAGAGACAGAGACAGAGACAGACAGGGACAGAGACCATGACACAGTCTGCATGTGGAAGTAAGAGGACAGCCTCAGGTCGCTCAGACTAGCTGGCCATGAGCGTCCAGGGACTTTCCTGTCCCCACATCTCATTTCACTGCAGGAGTGCTGACTTCATTTGACTTCCGAGGACCCAAACTCAGGTCCTTACACTTGCGCCTTAAGTCTTTACCCACCAACATGTATATTCTCATTAATTTAAAACAAACAAACAACCCCATCTGTGTGCCTACCTGTGTATGTACATGCATGACCATACCTTCGAAGGCCAGCAGAGAGCATCAAACTCCGGGAAACTGGAGTTAGAGGTGGTTTGTGAATTACCCACCAAGGGTGCTAAGACATGAACCCCCACCTGTGTTTGTCACAGAGCAGCAAGTGCCCTTAACTACAGAGCCATCTCTCTAGCCCCTTAAAGTCATATTAAGTGAACAAGAAACCTCAGTTTTGGAAAATGTCCCTTAAGCAGCAAACTACGTAAGAAGATGTGTAAGCAAGCTGTGTGTGCGCATGTGTGATGCGCACTCCTATCTGAGCCTGTGTGCCAGCACACAAACACTCGGACACCAGATGCGTCCAGCAGTGGAGCGCCACGGCTGCAGGACGGGCACAGGAAGCTTTGCAACCTAGGATTTGATAAGTATATTGTCTAATCAGAAAAAAATCAAAAGACGGGTGCTCAATATATTATAAAAAATGTTAGAAAAATCTGTATAGCACAGGTAAGTTCTAATTTCCACGTAATTAATTTAAATAGTAGCTAATCCACCAAAGGAAGTTAGAAAAAAAAAAGTAGAATGTTCTTTTTAATGGATTACAAATCCACAGAGGCACAAGCCTAAGAATGCAGAAGAGCTACAGCCCTAAAGCACTCCTTTTTAGAAATCAGGTCACAAATATAGAAGTAGTTTCCAATTCTATGCACGACAGAGTGGTTTGAATAGATTTTACTAATAGTAATTGCTGGGCTACAAGAGACATATTCATAAAAAATAAAATTTTTAGTCAGCAAAAAAAAATCTTAAAATTCACTAAAAGCAACTATTTTCAATCTAATAACTGTGCTCCATGAGTATTAAAGACATCATACTGGGGCTGGCGGCGTAGGTGAGTGAGTGCTGAGCCTGTGTGAGGCCCTGGACCCCTGGACTCAGACCTTGGCAGTCTACTCGCCATCCCTGCAAAGCTTCCACAAGGCACAGACCAAACTGTTTTCACATAATTACAAAATATTGGCTATTGTAAAACATGGAAAACCTGAGATTTTTTTTTTTTTTTTTTTTTAGAGAAGAGGGTAACTACTAGATCTTAAAATACAAGCCCAAGAACAATATTTAACAGAGAAAACATTTTATTGCTACCTGGAACTACCTGACTTTGTTAAGAAGTACAGAAATAAAGTTGTTAAAACCAAGAATTCATGAAGCTACAGAAATGCCTCCGTGGTTGAGAGGACTGGATGTTCTTCTAAAGAACCAGGTTCAATTCGTAGCACTTGCATGTCAGCTTATAACCATCTGTAATTTCAGTTCTAGGGAACCCTCTTCTGACCTCCACAGACACCAACCATGGCATGATACACAGACATACATGCATACAAAACACCCACACACATAAATAAAATTAAAAAAAACAAAACAAAAATAGCAAGAATGCATATGTCCAGCAAACCCACGTGCTATTGCTTGTTCTTCTTGTTCTTAGGGTGCAATAAGCCTGTTTTTAAGAAGTGACTTGCAAATATGAACCAGAGGTCTCAGTCCTTATGAAAAGGGTGGTGTCATCCCTTCCCTGCTGACTAGGGCTAACATTCCTCTGTGCCTCTGGAAGTGCTGCAGATTGAACCCGGGGCCTTCCAAGTCTGAACTACTCTCACTCAGATACATTCCCAGTGTAGCTTCACAGTATTATTAATCTTCATATATCTCTTGTATTAGCCCTACCTCACAGAGCTTCCTGTTTGGTTAAAGGTAAATTGTCAGAATTCAAAAGTAAACAAACATTTACTTTCAACGGTTTACAGTCACTGTTAAAGTACAGACAGAAGGGCAGGGGTGCCCAGCGGAAGTGAGTTTACTGACCTGAAGAAGGAACGCATTGGATGGAAACATTACAACATGCACATCAGAGGAAGTCTCAAGGACTTCACAGCATGGAAAGAACAAAGGATGAGCATGGAGAGCTGATCAAAGGATGAAGCTCATTAATTTGTGAAGGACAGGCGATGCCTGTTCCTTATCTGAGGGCATATGACAGAAACAGACTCCTTTTGGTGGCTGGATAAATCACTCAATGTTTCTTTTGCTTTTCTGCTGCCATTTCAAATATTCTTAGTTATTGCATGTGTGTGTGCCTGTGGTCAGAGGACAATGTGTGAGAGAGGTTCTCTTTAACTCAATCACGCATGTCAAACCATCCACGGCAGGCTTTACACAAGTGCTGTTATCCACTGAGCCATCTAACGGTCCTGTGGTTCTTTCGAGACATAATCTCACATAGCCTAGGCTAGCTCTTAACTTCTGTCACTTTCCAAATGTTGGAATTACAGGCCTATCCACCATGCCCAGCTGACCTTCACAATGTTTTTTAATGTTCTGGTTTCCTAAGGATATGTTAGTTATCACATTTGTTTGTGTGCTGGTGAGGTTTTTTTGCCAAGTTGATAATACAAGGTGGGGTCCTGTGGGAAGTGGGAATCTCAATTCAGAGCATGGCTCCTCCGTCAGACTGGCCTGCAGGTAAGTCTGCAGGGCATTTTCTTGATTAATGATTGACGGAGGGGTAGTACCACTCAAGGCAGGTGGTGCCGAGTTGCGTAAAAAACCACGGCGAGCAGGCCATGCAGAGCGAGCCAGTAAGCAGCATTCCTCCCTGGCTTCCGCTTCAGTCCCTGCCCTGCCCTTTCATGCTGAACTGTAATCTGCAGGATGAAGTGAACTCTTTCTCCTCACGTCACTATCTGTCACTGTTTCATCATGGCTCTGGAGAGCACGTGAGGACAGTGTGCAGTTCCCAACACCTTTGTAATCAATACTGAGAAGAAGTTATAGGGTCAGAAAACAAGTATTATTTCCCACACTAATTAGCATTCTTCTCCTGCAGGGTTCCAGCCTGTACCCCAGTTCCCATCGCCACTCACTAGTTAGCATGCAAGGCTGTCACTGCCTGTCATGTTGGCCATTCGTGTGAAAAAAGAACCAGCAGCTGCTCTCTATAATTTGCCATTTTATTAAGAGGCAGAGAATTAAAATTAATTTTATTTAATTAATTTAATTAAAATTAACTAAATATTTCATTAACATAAAATCGATAATAATCATTATCTTACTTAACATACCAATGGCACTTTGTATATACACATATAACTCACAACCAGAATTCAGTTATTAATTTCCGCTGATCTATAATCAGAGTAAAAACATAAGCCACACATCCAGCAATTCAAGCAAGTCTAAATGAACGTTAGTTATTTTTTTCAACTCACAGAGATAAATGGATATCCACACACAACCACTTATAACTTTAGACTGGGAAGATAAGAAAGAGGGTTTCATAGAATATTCTGCTAGGTGACCTCAAAGGTCGTCAACCCAATCTGATTGCTTTGTTCTGGAATGTGAAAACACAAGACTCCATCATTCTCCCCTCACTCCCGTCTCATCCCTAATGGTTACAAAATCTGAGTTATTTGTAGAAAGATGTGAATGTAGTCAAAAGACATGCTTGTCAACAAAGACATCCTTTTTTACATTAAACTAAAAGTGAGTTTCCATGAGTTCAAATGAGAGCTCAAGTGGTCCTCTGGGTCAGTAAACTATGTAAAGGGAAACCCGCTAACCCCAGCGCCTGTTACAGCCTTTATAAAAATGGCACAGAGCTGGGCGTGGTGGCGTACGCCTGTAATCCAAGCACTTGGGAGGCAGAGACAGGCGGCTTTCTGAGTTCGAGGCCAGCCTGGTCTACAGAGTAGTGAGTTCCAGGACAGTCAGGACCACACAGAGAAACCCTGTCTCAAAAAAAAAAAAAAACCAAAAAAAAAAAAAAAAAAAAACCAAAAAAAAAAAAAAAAAAAAAAAGGCACAGAACTCTAATAAAGAACTCTAATAAATAACTATGAGAGTGTGTTTAAAAAAAAAAAATTGAAGCCGGGCGTGGTAGCGCATGCCTGTAATCCCAGCACTTGGGAGACAGAGGCAGGCGGATTTCTGAGTTCGAGGCCAGCCTGGTCTACAGAGTGAGTTCCAGGACAGCCAGGACTACACCGAGAAACCCTGTCTCAAAAAAAAAAAAAAAAAAAATTGAAAGTGGCAAGAAATCTAAGTTCTAGCCCTGAGCATCTCTCTCCTGTAGAACCATACACAAGTCCTTCAACAGCTTTAGCTTTGAGTTATCTATCTAGAAACTCAAATCATCACTTATGATACCCGGGATTAATTTTGCATTTAAATGTGGTAATTACCATGACATTCATAAAATACTAATTTTAAAAGGAGAAACAAAATACTTTGTAAGATTAACATATTGCAGCCGGGCAGCACTTGGGAGGCAGAGGCAGGCGGATTTCTGAGTTCGAGGCCAGCCTGGTCTACAGAGTGAGTTCCAGGACAGCCAGGACTACACAGAGAAACCCTGTCTCGAAAAACAAAACAAAACAAAACAAAACAAACAAACAAACAAACAAAGATTAACATATTGCGAAGAGTTTATTCAGCAACAAATTAGTAATTTCTTACCTTGGCAACTTTTTGTACAGGAATCGTTTTAGATCCTGAAAGAGAATAATGTTTTAAAGACCATATTACATGGTGCTGTTCTGGCCCTGTCCATATCCCTAAAGGAGATGAAGCCACCATTTGTAAATGGTGTTTCATCTCTGACTTGTATAACTTGGGAGAAGTTAATTAACCTTTTCCTAGGCCTCAGTTTCATTATATGTCTCATTACATGTATACAGGGATAATCACAGACCCTACAACATAAGAACATTGTCAAATGTTAGTAAGGCGGCTATGTTAGTGTACTTGGAATTGGGAAACACAAATACGTATTTGCTGTCATAACAATTTACATCCTGATGCTACCATATTCACTTGGGAAGAGTCTATAAATCTCTCCCCATGTCCATAGAGATTGTCCACGATTGTTTTTAATGATGCTAATTCGGATCAACTACTCTGATATTCAGTTTCTTGACAAAGATAATGACATATGAAGATTTAACAGGGAACGTGGTTAAGACTAAGAGAACAGAAGGCCACCTTGTCTTATTATACACTCATCTAGAAACACGGTCAAGTCACATAACAATTATGACCTCCACTCTAAATGTGGGGTATTTAGAAGCCCTATCTCCAAACCTAAACGAACATCCTTTCCCATGTTACCATCACGAACTTGCTTTTGCTCTCGTCTTAATCAGACACGTAGAAATGTGAATTTAGCTGGCTAAAGGGGCGCCCGTTAGAAATCCTTTTAGACTCCAACACTGAGCCTAATGAGACACCGAGAGCATTTATTTAGTGGGAAAGGAATCAGAGCACTGTCCTATGGAACAGGTACTGACTGGAAGGGCGGCCAGCCATCCTTTAGAATTTCCACACAATCTTGTCTGCTCCAATAGGATTAGGAGGTGGGAAGAATATAGTCCTCTCTGGCTAAAGCTCCTTAGTGGCCCACCAAAACCGATCCTGAGAGAAACTCAGGACCCTGCAAGTCCTCACTGCAGACCCAGGAAGAGGGGCGAGGCTGAGCACGAATCAAATTTCTACCTCTCTCCTCTCAGAAGCCTCATGCAAACCTCCCACGTTCCCTTTTCCTTGGGAAGGGGTGTCAACTCACATCCGCCATGATGAACCCCTTCCTCTCGCAGAATCAATCTCCACTCCTGGAAGGAAAACTTCCGTGACTCCTCCCGCACCCGGGGCTTATTCACCCTCCCCAGACCCAGGCAGCATCACGAGATCCGCCCTCACCAGCGCCAAGCGAGAGTTCTGGATCTCAGTCCAGGGACTGGGGAGGTCCCCAGGACCCTGCCCGGTGGCCAGCCTGGACAGCCCACCGCTCCCCACCCACTCTGTCCCCGAGCTGAGAGAAGGGGCGACCTCTGCAGACGCACGGGTGCTCCAGCCTGGGAAGACCTGCCCGGGTGTTCCCGCAGTTCAGTCGCCTCTCTGAAGCCGCCTGTCAAGTCGCTGTCACATTACTCGTGACCTCCGCGGGCGATCCAGGAAGCACTTGCTGCACCTTCCAGTACCGGTGATTCGGAACTTCCGGGGAGACCCGGCGGAAACTGCGCGCGCGGCAGCTCCGCCCACCGGAGTTTTCCTGCGCATGCGCGCTGAGCCATGAGCCCCCTGGGCTTGCGTCTGAGGTCCTTGCGCCCTAATTTCCACCCCACACACCTACCAGGGAGGATGGTCCTGTGGGGAGTATGGATATGCCTTTCCCGGACCCATCATGTAGATCTTTTTTGTGTGTGTGTGAATGAAGACGTTTGAGAAGCACGCACTGAACAGCCTACTTATTCGAAGTCCCAGGTCCTTAGATGACCCAGTTTACAAGCCAGTTTCCTAAGGGTGCTACCCTTCATGTTTTCTTGAGTTTTTACCTAGAAGTGCAGGAGCCATGGGCCTTTGGGCTCGTTTTTTAAGTCTGTTTTGAACATGCGCGCTTTTGAACTTGTATTTGTTGCATCCTCTTAAAAAAAAAAGAAGCTGCCTATATCTTTTGTTGATGTCTGTACATTCAAGAAAGCCTACTGTAAAGGCAAGGCAAGAGAGCTTAGCAAAAAGGGAGGTGTCTCCATTTGCTTTGGCCCAGTGTTTTTCACTCCTGACGCCTTGATAATTCTTTGTGGTAGAATTCTGCACTGTAATCCGCTTAAGAGACTCACTCTCCTGTAGAAACCCTGAGGACAAGCGAAAATCACCTGGGATCTAAATACGCGCCCGCCCCATAGCTGCCAGAGCTCGGGCGGGTGCGGGGTGGGGATTGAAGCTGACAGTTTTTGCGGCAGATTGGCTCTTACCTCTTGTGTTAGCAGTAGTGTACCTTTAAAGAAAACGTAAGCTCTGTGGGAGCACCGACTTTGGAATTCTTCTACTAAATGATCACACAAGTTTCTTTTCTTTGGTTTTTTGTTTTGTTTTTGTTTTTCGAGACAGGGTTTCTCTATGTAGCCCTGGCTGTCCTGGAACTCACTCTGTAGACCAGGCTGGCCTCGAACTCAGAAATCCACCTGCCTCTGCCTCCCAAGTGCTGGGATTACAGGCGTGCGCCACCACCGCCCAGCAACAAGTTTCTTTTCATTTCCAGAAAGTTTTAATACTGTTATTCTTTGAGAATCTCATGCGATGTATTTTGATCATATTCACCCCTGACTCTTGGGCTCTAACTCCTCCCGGGTTCACCCCCCATGTCTGTACCCTCCAAACTGTGTCTTCCCCCCCAATAACCTATCAAGTCGAGTTTGTGCTGATCATCTACTCCTGGGCAAATGGCGCATGGTCAACCTACCAGGGATCATCACCCTTAAAGAACACTGACACGCCCTCTCTCAGAAGCCATCAGTTGTCCCATAGCCCCTCATTATAGGTAGGCTCATGAACAGTCCCCACTGCATGATGGTGTGTTGGCTGGCTTGGCCTCGTGCAGGCCAGCCCAGCTGTGTGCAACAGCGTGTTTGTGACAACATAGGTTGTCCCACACTACATGAAGCTGTTCTCTAGTGTCTCAGCCCCACTCTTATTTCATCCTTTGGGTTTTAGCTTAAGTTTAGTTTCTCAGTGAAATCTTCCTTGACCTTTCCAGAATAGTGTAGGTACTCTAGATAAATGTTAATAGATAGATGTTAATAAATATTAATCGAAAAATGGGTAATTTGTGAAACTCTCATGTTTACCAAAATTAAAACATTCATTTCCTGGACAATAATGTTTCCTTGATTAAATTTACACTTAGAGCATTGTCTTAATTCATGAATAATTCCCAACTCCTAGCTCATTACCTGTGACACAGCAGGGATTCATACGTTTATTGAATGAATGAATGAATGAATGAATGAAAGAATGAGCATATCAAGAGGATAATATGCTGGGCATGATGGTGCATGCCTTTCTTTAATCCTAGCACTTGGGAAGCAGAGGCAGGGAGATCTCTGTGAATTAGAGGCTAGCCTGGTCTACACAGTGAGTTCCAGGATAGTGAGATCTATATAGTGAGACTCTTTCTCAAAAGAAGAAAAAGGAAGAAGAGGAAGAAGAGGTAAAGGAGGAGGAGAGAAGAAGAAAAAATAAAGAAAAAAAGATAAAACTTAATGAAGACAAGCCTTTTATGGTGAGAACATCCCTTCTTTTTATTCATATGTTGAGATAATTACAGAGACTGAAAGACAAAAATTTGTAAATCATTCATTAGAACATTCATTAAAAATCAAAAGCAGCTTAAGAGTTCTCACACGAAACCTTATATAAGTCTGACATAACATTACAGTTTCCCAAATCAGACCTTTCATTTTAAACCTAATATGTGGTCTTGAATGCACTAGGGAGGTCTCCTTTGCCAACAGCACTTCATTCTACGCACACAAGGCTTCCATTAATATCTCACCAGACCTGAAAACCCATATCACACCTTGGAAATTACCTGCAGCTTAAAAACAAACAAACAAACAAACAAACAAACAAACACACACCCTAAAACTTTCAATGGACAGTCTCACATAGCAATCCAAAGACCAGAAGTAAAGCAAAAATGAAGCACTTTTTAATGCAAATAAATTACAGATACCAACTGTTTCTGTCTTACTGCAGACACCCATGTCATGACCCATTCATTCAGGAGGTACTGGTCAAAGTGCTACAGTGTCACTCTAAAGTGCCTTCCTAGGTTACAGGACTGAGGAAAGGCCAAGCAGAACCTTACAGAGAATCCAACCAGCAAGACTGGGCAGCACTTGCATCAGCTGTCTGACGCCTCTATGCAGTTACTAGACAGCTCAGTAACCAGTCGCCCCAAGTTTTAATAACTTATTAAACCAGGACATTTCAAGAACCACTTCTGGATTACCAGGCTCAGAAAAATACAACTGTACATGACACATGGGTCTTGTGAGAGGAATCTGCACTAAAACATGGAGGTCAACTGATGAGATTCTACTGACTAAAGGTCAATTTTTAAAATAAGAACCCACCAATGGAAGCCCTGCTCTGTGCAAACAGTATGGTACTTATTAAACAATCACACATCTGAGGTATTAGCTGGAAAAAATATATACATTTATATATATATATATATACACTTATACATGGACACATCCACAGAATATTCACAAATCTATTGGCCCCTACACCAGCAGATCAAATAAACTGAAAAAGAACCACATAATAGGAAAAAGTTACACAGAGGGCACTTACAAAAATGTGGTTACATAATCCTTAATATAAGGAGCATGTTTTGAATAATTGCTTTGAGGAAAATAATGTTTCCATTTATAGGAAAGTGTCTGTCTTATCAAAATGAAACCAAAGGGGGAACCAGGATTCAGGACTGTGGTGCCTACAGATTGGTAAAGGTTTGCAAAAATTGCTGGGATAACCTGGTTCTGTCTATTTTTGTTTTTATCATTTCTTGTGTTGGGGACAGACTCTTACAAGGTACCCTAGCTAGCCTCAAGTCCACGATGTGTCTGACTCACTCGGTCTCCCGTGTGTTGGGACTGCGTGTATGAGCTACCATGCCTGACTTCTCTCTGCAATGGAAAACTGGATGGGAGGGGGAGGGATGTGGAGGCTGATGTTGGGCTATTCTTTTACTTTCAATGGTTTACAGAGAATTTTAAGAATTCTCCACTATTCTGATGTGGCTACTAGACAGGGGTTTTTAACTATTCCATGATTAAAATCCAGGCTGCTCATTTTCATACATTTTCCTAGACAAATAATAAAAAGTGTTCTGGGTTTCCTCTCAGTTCCCCTTACTCAGTAAAAAAAAAACGGATAGCAGATCGGCCAGCACTAAGATCAAGCTCCGTGTGGAGAAGCTAAATAAAGACATTCATTCCTTGTCTAGCCACGTGGCCCTTTGTTATAATACTTGTCTAATTGAAATGATGCCTCATTTGGCTCGCTGGTCCACCAAGAAACATTTCACTGCTTTAAAAAGTGGGAGCTGTTTTTTTTTTTTAATGAAATATCTGAAAATACAGTAACAACCATATCATGTTTTAAGTATCTGTGTTTCTAATATTGATAGAGATTTCCTTATTATTTTACATATCAGTGTAAAAGGTTTAATAACAAAAAATTAAGCATAAAAGTGCATTTGAAGTTAAGGGCTGCATTCCACATTCCTGCTCTTGTGAAGACCTGACACAAAACAGTACTTTAATGCACTGGTACACACACACACACACACACACACACACACACACACACCTTTAATACCTTCATTTTATGACCAATTATATGAAAATCATAAACAAGCACGATTAAGCTTATGAAAATCATAAACAAACACAATTATGGAATGAAAGCAGGTCTCAAATGTTATTTTCACTTGTTAGATGAAAAACCTGAGATTTCTCAGAATTCGATTAACCTATCTGGTTAAAAAAATTACTTAGAGATGACTAGATAACTAATACCAGTGCATTCAGGGAGAAGGGAAATGAAAGAAGATGTGCTGTTTCTATTCCTTCCTGTATATGTGTGTGTGTGTATACTCACGTGTGTTGTGTTTATGGATAAAGAGATAAAATGTCAATTACTAGTAAGTATACCTACTGTTTCCAAACTTACAAAAGAAAAAAATTAGAAATTAATTAATATGTAAAGGTAAAGAGCTACTGGGTAAAAAGATAAAAGTGATCTAATGAAATCTAGAAACTCCATGTAGCTAAAAATAAGACAGGAAGATATTGGGATGTTTATTATAAGAGTAATCAGCAAGTACAAAAATCTTTCAGCTCAAGCCATGTAAAGACACATAAAATTAAATTCAAGGACACCAACTGGTCCTTTCCAGGAGACAGGAAGCAGAAAGGCTTCGGTGCTTACTGCCGCACCGTCTATGGAGTTGAAGATCCTGCACTCAGCCAACACCCCTCCCAGCCACTCCCAAGCACTGTTTACTCTAACCTATAAATGGTATAAACGTAATGGGGTGCACTGACGAACCTCAAACATAATACTGTACAAAGCCACGTACGACTTCAGGCTGGGTTAACGGCTCTCAATCTGATAACCTGACCTAGCCTCTCTATCCCACTAAAACTGGAACAGTACATCAAAAAATTCTACAGATTTTCTGACAGCTATGAGCCTTCAAAGTTAATTAGAATGCTACATTTTACAGTGACTTATTCTACGGGCTCAAGAAAACGTTTAAGATTCTGTGACGTGATCATGTTTGCAACGTGTACTGACAGAACAATACAGAGATGAGCACGGCCCCTGCGCAAGGATGACACAAAGAATTCGATGAGCGCCTACATTGTTCAGTTCAACAAATGAAAGGCAAATAGAAATTAAAAACAGACAAGTGAAGTACTTGACGGAAAAGAGGAAACGTGGGAAGCGAGGCTGACGCACAGCAGCACTATCAAATCTAAACCGCAGGGACGCAGGCCACGCTGAGGCGGAGACAGAACTGCAAATTTCAAACTTCCACTTGAAAATAAAAAGACAACAAAGTGCCTGCTATGGTTTGGGTCCACAGGTGAATGCTACAGCTAGCTTTTGTCAGAGAAATGTCTCTTATTTAGTGGGCAGAAGTAACGTGGAGCTTATAATGGTCATAGTACTGAGAAGATGTGGCCACTGAATGCTCAGCCTAAGCGGGACTTCTAACTTCACGGATCTAAGAACGTTACGGAACAGTGGGGGGAAATAATGCAAGAAGAGTGACGTGTTTGTGGAACACTGTTTCCTGGCCATGCCATAGTCATCACACTTTGTGATTCTGCACAAGGTCTCTGTAAGACTGGAACTGTCCGCATCCTGCCCCGGAGGGGGCGGGGCTCATGAGCTCCTCCCCCTCCCTCCCTGATGGTCTACGGCAGGTAGTGGTTGATGAGAGGAGACACATTTTCTTCAGGGTTGAAGGCAGTGGTGCCTATGTTCCTGTCAATAACCCTGACCTATGCCTCTACATACAACCATAATACAAAGTCTTTGGGTCAGCAGCAACAGCAGCAGCAGCAGCAACAACAACAACAGCATCATCAATAACATCAACAGCAGCAACAACATCGACAACATCATCACCATCATCATCACCAACAACAAGCCGAGAAGAGAAGAGGGACGAGCTGGGATGAGGAAAGGAATGAGTGAAGCAGGAGGGGGGACCAGGAAAGCATCACAAAGGCCAAGATGACGAAATGTGTTCTATGTGTGTGTGAAGATGCCATCATGAAACCCGCTGTCCTATGTAAATAATGTCTGCTAATAAGACACAGTTAAAAACAGAAGAGAGGAAAATGAAAAAGTTACACATAATTACCAGGGAGAAAGAGCTATATCTCTATAGTGAAGAGCTGAAGTCTGTCTGAAGTTAAAAGCGACACAACGGTCTGTGGGGTGGTGAGATGGCGCAGTGGTAAAACGCTTCCTACGTGAGTCTGCCAACGTGAGTTCAAGCCACAGAATCGAACTAGGTATAAAAAGTGAACTAACCTCTTCAAGGTGCTCTCTCGCCTCTACATGTGCTTCTTGGCACGCGTGTGCGCGCGCGCGCACACTCACACACACACACACACACACACACACACACACTCCAAACTGAAACCATTTCGAACAGTTGTAAGAATCGCAGGAATGGCCGAGCATGTGTGCCAGGAGAGCTTGAGGTTGAACGGTCTGCATTAAAGGCAATGTTCGAAGAGCACGAGGAAAAGCTAAGCCCACTGGGTGGACCCTGGCAAATCTGGCTGCGGACGAAAAGGAAACGGCGGAGAGTTGCTGAGTTGCTGAGATGAAGCAGGGTATGCAAAGCGTCATTCTTTACGCGTACACTAGAAAAGCTGAGACCGGAAAGACTCAAGAGGCTCTTCAAAGAAGCGCAAAGGACTTAGGTGAACAAGAAACTTAAGAATTTAGTTGCTTTAGAGCCCTAAAAACTAGAGAATTTGAAATGGATATTTCAATGGCTATATGTTAAACATGAGATCCATGATCTGAACAGCAAATAGGAAATGATGTGTTCCTATGAATGAAAATATTATTACCAGGTGTGGGAGCACATAGCATTAAACCCAGCCTGGGTAGGAGTGGGGCTGGGGCGGGGTGGAGAGCAGGCCAATCTGTGAGATCTAGGCCACCCAGGTCTCCATTAAGAGTTTGAGCCAGCCAGAGCTACATAGTGAGACCCTGACTCAACAATTAAAATAACAACAACAACAACAACAGCAGCAGCAGCAACAAGAGATACCATGAGCATACACTAAAGCCACCATGGAAGCAGCACGTCAGTCTCCTGGAGGACCAGAGGAGACCAGGAGAAGCTCCAAGCCTCATGATCATCATGAACATGATCAGCAGGTGACAAAGATGCAAACAAATTAAGAGAATAATAACGGCTCAGTGGGATTCAGAAATCTGCAGAGTGGAGCGGAAATGACGAGAGCTGAGGAAGGGGATTCTAATGAAAGAGCTGAAGCCACAGAGAGCTGTGTGCAGGGGCATGCGGCCTTGGGAAAACCATTCACAGGGACTAAATAGCACTAATTCAGGCTAAGGGTTCGGCAGGAAGTTTGCTGAAGGAAGCACAACAGATCAGAAGACTCTAAGAGCGAGGCCGGGAGGTGCCCTGGAGCTGTGAGCGGGATGCTAGTGCAAAACTCAGCTGTGAGCGGGACACTAGTGCAAAACTCAGCTGTGAGCGGGACGCTAGTGTAAAACTCAGGTGTGAGCGGGACGCTAGTGTAAAACTCAGGTGTGAGCGGGACGCTAGTGTAAAACTCAGGTGTGAGCGGGACGCTAGTGTAAAACTCAGGTGTGAGCGGGACGCTAGTGTAAAACTCAGGTGTGAGCGGGACACTAGTGTAAAACTCAGGTGTGAGTGGGACGCTAGAGTTAAACTCAGCTGCAGGTTTAAGCAAAGAGTGGTGATTCCTACACTGGGCCCTCTGCCTTTGTGAGAGACACAGCACACCCGTGCAGAGGCAGCCACACTGACAACACAGAGTGGAGAGGGCGGGGCAGCTGCTGTGGGACGTGGGCCTTTGAAGTTTTTCCTCTCAAGGTTCTACTCTAGAGAGTAACAAACCTATGTCAATTGTCAGGGAAAGTTTTTACTAAAAACGAATAGATATATATAGCATTTTAATGGTTTCTGCATGATGTATTATGTGAAAACATAAAATGAATTTTATGTTCTTTGTAGCACTCCTAGTTCTAAAGGTCATATTTCTAGAAGGATGGTTGGGTTCTCCAGACTCCGAGGACAATGTGTGTAATTCAACCCACTATTATAATGAGGTTTTTCTACTGAAGACTCTGACGGCAGAACACAAGAAACCACTTGAGTTCCACAGATGACAGAAATCAATATTTAGGGAGAAATCCTTAAGCAAAAGCCACTCTGCCTAACATTCTTGTTCTGAAGCAAGGGACTGGGTGCAGGAGATATGAAAAAAATACCAAAAAACATGTTTGTAATTCTTTAACTGTATGAAGCAAAACCCTTAAGCCATACATTAAACATACAAGACCAGAAGTCACGTCAAACTCAATAAGCAGCAAAGCTTTAAGTCCCAGCTGTATTTTCCCACTTACATTACAGATTTCCTTACAAGGAGCTTATTCTAAGACCTGACGAGTGGCCCGGTTGGTGAAGCTCGGCATGCTCTGATGGATTGCTGTCAGTCACTGCTCTAGAGGCCTGCTGTCAATCACTGCTCTAGAGG
Organism: Apodemus agrarius; assembly: GCA_964023405.1. Taxonomy (NCBI): domain Eukaryota; kingdom Metazoa; phylum Chordata; class Mammalia; order Rodentia; family Muridae; genus Apodemus; species Apodemus agrarius. The sequence goes on from OZ030007.1 coordinate 23,666,531, forward strand.
CTGCTGTCAATCACTGCTCTAGAGGCTGCTGTCAATCACTGTTCTAGAGGCCTGCTGTCAATCACTGCTCTAGCTGCCTGCTGTCAGTCACTGCTCTAGAGGCCTGCTGTCAATCACTGCTCTAGAGGCCTGCTGTCAATCACTGCTCTAGCGGCCTGCTGTCAATCACTGCTCTAGCGGCCTGCTGTCAATCACTGCTCTAGCTGCCTGCTGTCAATCACTGCTCTAGCAGCCTGCTGTCAATCACTGCTCTAGAGGCCTGCTGTCAATCACTGCTCTAGCAGCCTTCTGTCAATCACTGCTCTAGAGGCCTGCTGTCAGTCACTGCTCTAGCGGCCTGCTGTCAATCACTGTGCTAGCTGCTGCTCTATCTCTGCACAGTGCAACTGTGGCCCAACACACCATGCGGTCAGGTAAGCCAGCCGCAGTGGAAAGGCACAAAGCTGGGTGTTAGTGGTCATTTTGTCCTCATTACTTATGTGTAGAAGAATCCATTTGCTTTGGGGTCCTGCTTCAGGTATCTCCATCACACTGAATTTCCACAGGAAGAAAGTTCATCTTTTGTTTCATAAGCTTCAGTATCCTTGAAAGACACATGAATGAACATTTGGGGCTGATTTTTAATTACTGGAACCATGAATGGCAGAACTGCAACTTACCACTGAAAACTCACTTAGCATAACGTTTATCATCATACTTTCCTTAGAATCTATCTTATAGCATTTCATTCCTATGTATGGCTTAGCAATTCATAAAACTAAAGAGCATACTGAGAGTAAACACCAGCTCATTTATGTCATTACATGTTCTGGAATATAAGAACAATATTAAAAATGTCAATTCCTTCTACACTGATATAAGATTTTACATAAAGTTTTGTTTTTTCTTGTTGAAAATTTTCATTGTTTAAACTCCACACACACAAACACCTAAAGGGAAATGTGACTGTGTCCATTCCGTCAGCCTCAACAAAGTGTCTCATGGAGCCGAACACTAAAATAATTTAAATAAAAGGCAAGCGCTCATATTATACAAAAATCATCCTAAAAATATTTACATGGCAAAGGAATAATGGAGAATCACAAAACGGGCAATTGCTACAGGTGTGATAATCCTCTCCAGACTTTGTAAGGAATCATATAAGAGTTTAAAGTTAAAGTAATTGCAGAAGCATACTAAAATATTTAGTTTTCAGTTCTTACTATTGAAATGAGCCAGTAGATCATTAACAGTCCAAGATTTCAGGAATCAACTACTCAGCTTAGTCTTTAATCAAATCTTCTTCAGCTTCACGGCGACATGAAATTTACAGAAAGGACAGAGTTGGCCGGAAGGGCCGGCGGCCGCTTAGCCCCCCTTGTAGAGGCTGGTCAGCCGCTCCAGCTCCTTGCAGTTGTCCATGCTCAGGGCATCGGCCTTCCGCCGCAGACGCTCGTCACGGTACACCTTAGCCGCATACTGCATATCTGTTTCTGTATGTCAAATGTTCACTAGTTAATAATTATTTACATCACCTTAGATGCTTAAATTTAAATAACACTTTAGAGAAGTTCATATATATACATATATAATTCTCTCTCTCTCTCTCTCTGTCTTTCTCTCTGTCTCTCTCTCTGTCTCTCTCTCTTTTTTTTTTTTTTTTTTTTTTTTTTTGGTTTTTTGAGACAGGGTTCCTCTGTGTTGCCCTGGCTGTCTTGGAACTCACTCTGTAGACCAGGCTGGGCTCAAGCTGAAATCCGCCTGTCTCTGCCTCCCAAGTGCTGGGATTAAAGGTGTATGCCACCACTGCCCAGCTCATATAATTCTCTTAACCGACTTTGAAAAAAAAAGAAAGGAAGGAAGTACTATTGCTATAAACTATTTCACTCAGAGTTTTTCTTTTATTTAAAATAATTTTTCTCTGGACAAGGTCTCTACATAGTCCTGGCTATCCTGGTCTCTATGTAGACCAGGCTAGCCTTGAACTCAGAGATCCTCCTGCCTTTGCCTCTTAATGCTATGACTATGCACCACCACAAGCTCATTCTTTTTTTAACTCTAAATAAAGAAAAAGCACCACAGGCTTTCTCTTTATTTAACTTTACTCTGAACTTAGCACACAGAATCAACATCAAAAGGAAATAAGGCTACTGACGGGCCACTTCCTCCCAGAGCCCTTCCCCCGCATCCCTGAGCCAAGTGGCTTAAGGGACTGCTCTGGCATTCCCTCTGGGGCCTTTCTAAGCCACCACCCGAGAAGCATGGCTGCCAGTGGCTGTGTTTGTTGTGGTTTTGTGATAATTCCAACAGTTAAGAACACAAATCAAAACACATTCCTCCTCCCTCTCTTCCTCCTCCTCCTCCTCCTCCTCCTCTTCCTCCTCCTCCTCCTCCTTCTTCTTCTTTCTCCTCCTCCTCCTCCTTCTTATTCTTCCTTCTCCTCCTCCTCCTCCTCCTCTTCCTCCTCCTCTTCCTCCTCCTCTTCCTCCTCCTCCTCCTCCTCCTCCTCCTCCTCCTCCTCCTTCTTGAGAATGGACTTCATTAAACAGCCCAAACTGACTCAAACCTGTGGTCCTTCTGCATCAGCACCCCAAGTGTCAGGATCGTGTGTGCTTTCACAGGTGGCAAAAATCTGGAATATATGTGCATCCCCCACCCCACACACAAGTGCAAATACCCCCACAAGCCCAACTTGAATAAATCATCATAACTCTGCCTGGGAGAACTAGATCATATGGCTAAACATATTGCATGTTTGGTCACAGGAAGATCAGAATAATTGAGCCAGAAGCCTGCTCTTCCCAGATAGCTTTCATGGTGCCAAAAGGAGCTATTCAGGCTGACAAAGAATTACTACCAAAGGTCTAATTCAGCTGTGGATGCTGGGGCCTAGCCTGCTACTCTTTCAGATGGTATGCGCCCGTCATAAAATAAATGCTGTAGCTGTTATGTGGGTAAATAACTATGGTCTGGTCAGAGTCGAGGTCCACTGGACAGGGAAGATTTCACATGTGGAACTGTCAACCTGGACAAAAACTTATGACTAAAAGGCCACAAGCCCGATCAGATAAACTACTCTGTTGTTTTGCTAAATGGACACCATGAACTTGCCTTTAAATACGTGTTTACATCCCATGATCAACATGCTCCCATCTTTTAAGAGAGAGCTTCTCTTTGCAATGGGTGGTAGCGAATGAAGACTTATCAACTGTCAACATAACGAGCATAAGTGACTGCGAAAGGTGCAGCCCTAAACGGGACATTGCTACCATCCCTCCAAAGCTCAGGGGGCACGGGCAGAGAGAAGAGCTGAACGGTGGGCTGTGGGACGATAGCCACCAGGCATGACGTCACTGTTGCTCTCATGAACCCACTGTAGCTGTGGTCTGCAAGATCTGCAAAGCACTGGGTCCGTCCACACCCTTGCATGACAGAGTAACACTTAGCACAGACTGGTCCAAGCCATATGTTAAATGCTTACTGAGCCTTATGCTGTGATGATGAGGTATCCAGTTTAGAGAGAAGTAACTTGGTCTTCTGGGTCATGTGAGGCTGGAGGAGGCATCATGTAAGACAATCTACTCAACAAACTTGTTCATTAAACACCATAAGGCAAGAACCACTTAGTAAGTTCATATACTACGCCAATGGCTCTATTTTGCCACATGTATAAAAATCACTACACTCAATCCTCAACAGACATGTTAGATTGCCCCCAGGATCTCCAAACATTAAGATAGAAGGATGTTTAAGTCTCTTATACAAACATCTGTGTTTATATATAACCTATACCTTTGCATATTACCTGCGGCTTACAAATGCTGCCTAAGGTGGTGGTGTCGAGCTAGTTGTTACAGTGGAAGGGTCAGAGAGCAGTCACAACAAAAACATCAGCACACATTCAGGACAGATCCACGCAGACTCTTCTGCACAGTTTTGATTAACAGCTGATTGAAACCATGGATGAGAGAGGCCTCAGACATGGGGCTGACTGTACTTATTCAGGTACTGAATCTCAACTATAAACCAAGTAATTTCAGAGTACTCCTTAGGCAAGGAAATCCACAAAAATAATTCCAAAGACTCTAAAGATTGTCTCAGATACTAAAAACATATGATGGACTTACTTTGCTGCCTTTCTTTCCAGCAGTTATTTCGGATATTAGTCACATAATCCTCTTCCACGCTCTTTTCTACTTTTTGTAATAGTGTTCCTTTATATTCGCTTTTAAAGTCCTTACTGACGTAATAAACAACACCCAAGTTTTCTGTCTGCATTTTAATAGTTTGTCCACTGCAAAAGAGATGGATAATTATTCTTTTAATTATGACTATATCCTACTATGCAAATCAAGGAGCAAAAATAAAAGTGATTTAAAGTTAACATCAGTATTAGTTAATATTAGTATTAGCTAATATCAGTATTAGTTAACATCAGTATTAGTTACATTCTCAGAAACCAAACCAAATTTACAGAGCACACAGATATTTTTTTTAGTTAAGTTTCCTTTATCTCCTATTTACTTAAATCGTCTCCCACTTAATGACACTTGTATAAGACTGTTTTTCCTCTCCCTTCTTGTTTTTCATTTCAGTGTAGTAAGTACTACATTAAATTCAAACTCAAACATGGCACTCTGTCCTTACCCACAGTGGGACAGAAGTGTACACCACCAAGAATGTGGAAATTTATCACTTCTGTTAACTGTTTTTTGTTTTTGTTTTTGTTTTTGTTTTTGTTTTTTTTTTTTTTTTTTGGTTTTTCGAGACAGGGTTTCTCTTTATAGTCCTGGCTGTCCTGGAACTCACTCTGTAGACCAGGCTGGCCTCGAACTCAGAAATCCGCCCGCCTCTGCCTCCCAAGTGCTGGGATTACAGGTGTGCGCCACCATGCCCGGCCTGTTAACTGTTTTTTAAATTAGAGATTTTTCCTGCCAAAGAGTAGGCACTTAAAAGTATCAAAGGACCCTTCAAGGGAAGAAAAAGAATCAGCAGCAATGAAATTCTGTACCGTTTCGCTTAGCTACTTACGATCTGGGGTAGAGGGAATACGGAGGGTTCGAGACCATCAGCTGGCTTAACAGGGACACGAGGATCAGCACAATGATAGGCATGAGCTGGATAAACACAGAGAAGCCTCCCTGCGGAGAGACCAGAGGGCCAGCTGTCAGACAGTCCCTGAGCGATCAAGCAGGGTTGCCACACACCCTGAGAGGTACCTGTGACCATCGAGGGTGGAGCTTTCAAGCCTGCAGGATAGACCCAACCTCCTGCTACAGTCCCTAAAGTACAAACTCCTCAGGGCTTGGAAAGGATGATACCATCTGACCCCTCTTAGAGATAAGGAAGCCTCCTTGTGTCACACACACAGAGACGACTCTACCTTTGTCAGAATTACGCAATAGCGAACGGCAAGGGCGACAAGCTGCTGTCAACTCCGCACTGACCTCCACTCCTGCACTGACCTCCACTCCTGCACTGACCTCCACTCCTGCACTGACCTCCACTCCTGCACTGACCTCCACTCCCGCACTGACCTCCACTCCCGCACTGACCTCCACTCCTGCACTGACCTCCACTCCCGCACTGACCTCCACTCCCGCACTGACCTCCACTCCCGCACTGACCTCCACTCCCGCACTGACCTCCACTCCTGCACTGACCTCCACTCCCGCACTGACCTCCACTCCTGCACTGACCTCCACTCCCGCACTGACCTCCACTCCCGCACTGACCTCCACTCCTGCACTGACCTCCACTCCTGCACTGACCTCCACTCCTGCACTGACCTCCACTCCTGCACTGACCTCCACTCCTGCACTGACCTCCACTCCCGCACTGACCTCCACTCCCGCACTGACCTCCACTCCCGCACTGACCTCCACTCCCGCACTGACCTCCACTCCTGCACTGACCTCCACTCCCGCACTGACCTCCACTCCTGCACTGACCTCCACTCCTGCACTGACCTCCACTCCTGCACTGACCTCCACTCCTGCACTGACCTCCACTCCCGCACTGACCTCCACTCCTGCACTGACCTCCACTCCCGCACTGACCTCCACTCCCGCACTGACCTCCACTCCCGCACTGACCTCCACTCCCGCACTGACCTCCACTCCTGCACTGACCTCCACTCCTGCACTGACCTCCACTCCTGCACTGACCTCCACTCCCGCACTGACCTCCACTCCTGCACTGACCTCCACTCCCGCACTGACCTCCACTCCTGCACTGACCTCCACTCCTGCACTGACCTCCACTCCTGCACTGACCTCCACTCCCGCACTGACCTCCACTCCCGCACTGACCTCCACTCCCGCACTGACCTCCACTCCCGCACTGACCTCCACTCCCGCACTGACCTCCACTCCCGCACTGACCTCCACTCCCGCACTGACCTCCACTCCCGCACTGACCTCCACTCCCGCACTGACCTCCACTCCCGCACTGACCTCCACTCCTGCACTGACCTCCACTCCTGCACTGACCTCCACTCCCGCACTGACCTCCACTCCCGCACTGACCTCCACTCCCGCACTGACCTCCACTCCTGCACTGACCTCCACTCCTGCACTGACCTCCACTCCTGCACTGACCTCCACTCCTGCACTGACCTCCACTCCCGCACTGACCTCCACTCCTGCACTGACCTCCACTCCTGCACTGACCTCCACTCCTGCACTGACCTCCACTCCTGCACTGACCTCCACTCCCGCACTGACCTCCACTCCCGCACTGACCTCCACTCCCGCACTGACCTCCACTCCCGCACTGACCTCCACTCCTGCACTGACCTCCACTCCCGCACTGACCTCCACTCCTGCACTGACCTCCACTCCTGCACTGACCTCCACTCCTGCACTGACCTCCACTCCCGCACTGACCTCCACTCCCGCACTGACCTCCACTCCTGCACTGACCTCCACTCCCGCACTGACCTCCACTCCCGCACTGACCTCCACTCTGCACTGACCTCCACTCCTGCACTGACCTCCACTCTGCACCTACGCTATTCTCACAGGATATCCGAGTCTCTTTGGAACACTTGCTAAGAGAAAAGCCATTTTTTTTTTTCCTAAATCAACTTGCCCTGTTTTCAGTCAATTCTAATTGCCTTCCTGAACTAGGATTTGTCACTCCGAGATTTATAATCGCATTGTACACATACATCTCCTCTTTCTTCTTCTCTTTCATGCCCGCTGTGTCGGTGCTGATGTTGGTGGCTGTAAGCAGCCCGGCCATTTGAAAAGGAATGTACGCTACCTGGGAAATTAAACACAAGGTAAAGTTAGGAAGAGACTGGGAATGGGAAAATAATGGCTTTCACTGTTCATCCACTTTCCTTGTGAGTCAAAGCCCATGCCTGGACAGCTTCTTGGAAGTTACTAGAATAACGGATGTTTCTTTTGAACAATGGATGTTTACTGTGTGATCTTCTAGCCTCCACCTTCCAAAATAGTGACGGGCTACCAGACCCAGCTTTCTGAAAGTGTGGGAAAGAGTTCCCCAATAACGCCACACACACAGAGAACTATCATTGTTGGTGATTGTTTCTACATCCTTTGGTCTTTATTCTGAAAATTCTGGTCACTGTACTTAAATGAGTCGAACCCATCTAAAAATCCAAAGACAACTTTATAATTAATGTTTTTTAAAATGCTAATGTGTCAAAGTGGATTGCAGATGGACATTCAAGCTCTTTTCAAATGGGGTGAAGAGCCAGAAATGGCTATTATTGACGAAATACGCCACGTTATCACTAACCTAGAACTGATAATTAACTATTAAGAAGAAAAGTATTACTTCAAAGATTTCTGACTGTTCCTAACATATTTTCAGTCAAAATTACTAGTTCAGTAACTCTTCATAGAGGTAATGTGTTTCAATTTGTTAAAACACGGGTTACAGTTTTGATTATTCATTTGTATTTTTACAACTCAGGGATGCTTTGCAAAATGCCTGCCAGGCGGTGGTGGCACACGCCTTAAATTCCAGCACTTGGGAGGCAGAGGCAGGCAGATTTCTGAGTTTGAGGCTAGCCTGGTCTACAGAGTGAGTTCCAGGACAGCCAGGGCTACACAGAGAAACCTATCTCGAGAAAAAAAAAAAAAAGGCAAAATGCCCTATCAATGACAACTCTTTCTCAATGATGTTAAATGAACCATTAAGTCAAGTTCTCATTTTGAATGAGCACTTTACGTCAATGCCATGAACAACTTAGAGCTTAAAGAAACCATTCTTAAATTCATTTCCACATAAACAATGCACAGTAAGTAAAAATAAGAGATAATGTTATTTGTGCTAACCCTGTAAGATCTACTTATTTAGTAGAAAACTATACTCCTTGACAGCCTTGTTCAAGTGGTTATTCCTACTACAACACAATAAAAAGATACCTAAAAGGTTTATATGTCAATCAGACTGTCTACTATTTCAATGAAGATATGGATGAAGAAACTGACATACATCGGCATTAACAGTCTATAATGTCATTTGAGGCTCCAAGGAACTAATATCAATCACCCCACGTGGTACCAGATTCTTCCTCTAATTGTAACACTGCTTCAGGATTTCCTGTCTATATTCCTTTTCTTCAGTTTTTAATAAAACAAGGTATCTGCACTCGTTATCTTGTTTGTTTGTTTGTTTTGTTTTGATTCAAGACAGGGTTTCTCTGTGTATACCTGGCTGTCCTGGAACTCGCTCTGTAGACCAGGCTGGCCTCAAACTCAGAAATCCGCCTGCCTCTGCCTCCCAGAGTGCTGGGATTACAGGTGTGCGCCACCACTGCCCGGCTTATCTCTTTTTTAATTAAAGTACTCTCTAGGAAAGAGGCAGGTTTAGGAAAAGTGATAACCCCTAACATTCTCCCTCCTTTGATAGACAGCCAGCACTGTAAAAAATGCAGGGAGATCCTCATGCTCAAGCCTGTAACCCCAGTACGTGAAAGACTTAGGCAGGAGAGTTGCTGCAAGTTAGAGATTAGCCTGGCTTACACATGAATTCCATGCTAGAGTGAAACTCTGTCTCAAAACAAAACAGCCCAGATGAGAACTCTGGAAATCTTTATGAAGTCTAGCTGTAGAAATAAAGTTAACTCGAGTACCTGAAGGAAATCCACCGCCAAAGAAGATATTAAACAGGTCTTCTGGAGTTATGTCAGCTTCACAGCCTCGGTGGAAATTGAACCTGCCATTGTTCTGGGGATTGCAGGCTTGTTCTTCACTGCCTGTGAGGTCATACTGTTTTCGTTTCTCTGGATTGCTTAAAACGGCGTAAGCATTTCCAATCTCTAAAGAAACAAGTAAGAGAGTCAGAAAGAAAGTCTTTAGTCTGTAGAAAACTGCCCGCATGCAGCAGCACCAACTTAAATATTGTTTGAAACCAATTGTAAAAACAGTAGTGATTTCCTTTAATCATTATATGTACATTTTGCAACAACACATGCTATCTCTCAATATGGCTAGCCACTGCTCTTTCCACTGCTTGGAAACAGAGGGGTGTCTGTCTATTCTACTGCAGTATTATATCAGCCTCTAAAATCCCACTTCCCCACTCTGAGTTCCACATCCAGTCATTCATGGAGATTGTTCAACTGACATATCACATACTCATAATCCCAGCATTTGGGAAACTGAGGCAGGAGGATTAAAAGTTCAAGGCCTACAAGGACACCTGCCCCGAATATGAGATCCACCCTAAATCCAAGATGACCACACTGGAAGAGCCTTTATTACATCTCTGAAGACCCTGTTTCTAAATGGGGACACACAGGGTTAGGACTCGGGGTTTTCTTCGGAAGGCCTTCTGTTTGGCGTGCTGCCTTCTGCTGTTCCAGGAGGACTCAAGGCCCCTGCTGTGCTGTTTGGCTACTTGGCAGCCTACTCCTGGGGTGGGGCTAACCACCACAGCTCCAGAAGGCTTGTGGGTGCAGCAGTCCCTGTCAGAGCTGTCCAGCTCCTGAGGGAAGGAACTGTGCAAGGATACATGGCACAATTGATATGGACCTCCAACCGAGCCAGTGCACATTAACAACTGAGAAAGCCGGGTGTGGTGGCACACACCCGGAATTCCAGCCCAGAGAGGCTGAGGCAGGAATGAGTCTGGGTCCCATAGTGAGTTCCAGGACAGCCTGCTGTGAACCACAGCCAGAGACCCAGTCTTAAAACAAAGAGTTCAAGGCCACCCTTACTGGTCAAACTGTTCAAAACAACCACAGGGGTCTCCTCCATGTATTGAGAACTTTCTATTTCTATTTCGAACTTCACTTACACTTTGGACGTCACAGTAAGGACCCTAACTTGCTAAGTAAGTTGTCTGAGGCCAAATACTGAGCATAGCGTGGATATGGATCTACTGCAAGACAGTGCTACTAAATCTCCCTTTCCTTTGGCACACTGCCACCCATTTCATTTCTGAACAATGCATTCTCCCTAACACAGACCACCCGGGTGAGAGCAGGGACCGGCCACGCCTCCACTGCCGTGCTCCGGGGTCCAGGGTCAAGTCTTACCTGTTGTTGCGGTTATGTTTTGCTTTTGTAGTGGGGATCTCAGTATAGCCTTGAACTATTAGCTCATTTTGTGCATGTGCACAATCAGAAATGATTACAGCTCCTTGTTATGCAGAGGATTAAATACAAATTTTATTTTGGTGTTGGAAACATTACAAAGCACATTTCTATCTCACTGTCATTTACCTTTCAATTCATTTTCTTTAAATATTTTACTTTGTGGTAATTATAGATTCAAGTACATTTTAAAATATGAATATCCTCTGTACTTTTTATCTAGTTATAATATCTTACTTACTAATATCTTTTCCCCTAGTAATAATATCTTATCCATTATAGCAAAAATTGATCAACGGAGACCTGACACTGGCAGTCAGCAGAGCATAGGACATTCTATAGCCTTTTTCTAGGACTCCAGTTCTTCACCATGTGTGTGCATGGCGTGTGTTGTGGGCACACAGGCCATGGCTACAACCTGGTTGATTTGGTTCTTTCTTACCATCTTTCCGTGGATTCTGGGCATGAATCCGGGTTACTGGGTTTGCACAGCAAGCACCTTGACACGAACAGAACCATCTCACTGGCCCAAAGGGGTCCTCTCTCACAACCACATCCAACTCCTTCCTTACCTCTCTTCCGTCCCTGGCAATTACTAAGCTATTGGCCACTTCTCAAATGTTACCATGTCCAGGATGCTGAGAGCCCGAAGTGGGAAAGATGCATACAGGAAGCTGAGGCAGGCCGGGCGGTGGTGGCGCACGCCTGTAATCCCAGCACTTGGGAGGCAGAGGCAGGGGGATTTCTGAGTTTGAGGCCAGCCTGGTCTACAGAGTGAGTTCTAGGACATCCTAGGGCTATCCAGAGAAACCCTGTCTCGAAAACAAAACAAAACAAAACAAAACACAAAACAAAAAGCTTAGGCAGGACCCTTAGTTCAAAGTCAGCCTGGGTTATATATTGTGACTCTCTCACACAAAAATAAAAATAACAGGCCGGGCAGTGGTGGCGCACGCCTTTAATCCCAGCCTTGGGAGGCAGGGGCAGGCGGATTTCTGAGTTTGAGGCCAGCCTGGTCTACAGAGCGAGTTCCAGGACAGCCAGGACTATACAGAGAAACCCTGTCTCGAAAAAATAAATAAATAAATAAAAAATAAATAAATAAATAAATAAATAAATATAGCAAAACAATACTGTAGAAATAGCACAATATAAAAATAGGATTATTTCATATAAGAAAAACTCCTTGGAACTGGCCGTCTCCATGAGCACAGTATCCAGACTGATCTGACTAGGTCCCTGTCAGAGTGTGCTCATGTTCATTACTACACAGTAGTCCACACATGGATGCAGCACTGTTGGTTTAACTGCTCGTCCCTGAAGGACAGCTGGGCTCTTTCTAGTTTGGGGCTATCACAGTGAAGCTATATGCCTGTACCACAGGCTTATGTATAAATGTAAATGTTCATTTCTCTGGGATAGATGCCAGGAGTGCATTGCTCAACTGTATGGTAGCTCAGAATTAGTTTCTTGATCAACTTCCAAAGCTATTCTGCAAAATGGCTCTCATTTTACTTCTCCTCAACAATACATGAATAATCCATTTTCTGCACCCAGAGCTGGAGCCACTGCTGCTTTCTATGTTGGCCATTACAACATCTGCATTTCTCTAATGGCTAATGATGCTGAAATCCTTTCGAGGACTTCTTTGTCACGTGCAATCATCTTCAGTAAAATGTCACTTGTGTGTGTTTGGGGCTATGTAGCACACGTGTGCACATTCGTGTATGGATGTATGTGTGTGTGTGTGTGTGCATGCGGCTGTGTTTGTATGTGTGTAAATGCCAATACTTTGGCACTGTATCTTGTAACCTATGGAATTTCATTTCCAGAGCTTCTCCAGGTCCCTTGGGATGTCTGTCTGTCTGTCTGTTTTAACAGACAGCCACACCCGCTGTTTTAACAGATTGCACACCTGTCAGTCACTGACCACCCCTCTCTGCTCGACACCTCCTTGCACCTTACCAGTGCCCAGATCACGGAGCTCTAAGCCGAGCATGAGGCGCCTCTGTCTGCTTTCTCTCCTTAGGATTTTATTTTATGTTATGTTATCAATTACTGTGTGTGTCTTCAATTTCCAGAAGGTTGACTAAGATATCTCTCATTATAGATTTCTTTTGGTTCAATTGCTTGGGGCTTATCCAATTCCTCACACCTAAAAGCTTGCTCACCTGTTTGTTTGTTTATTAAGTTTGAGAAATCTCCAAACTTTAATTATTCTAGAGATTTCCAGCTCTGTCTTCCTTCCCACTCTTAAAGCGAACTGCCCCGAGTATCTGATCTTCTGTTACAGCTACGTGTCCTACGAGGGCTGCTCCTTCTGCTGTGTGACGCCCTTGGCTGTTTGAATGGGAAGTGCAATGTTTCTAGTTCATCGGGTCCTTGTTCAGACTGCCCTTTCTTCCGTCCATACATCAGCAGGAGTTTCAGGTCTTTACGTTTGATGATTAATGTCTACTCTGTATTTACATCTCTGTTCAGACTCAGTATTTCCTTGGTGGTCTTATTTGCTTCTGGCACACACCTGTTTGCTCTTCAGGACACCTGTATCATAGGTAGAGTTATATCTTTGCTACACAACTCTGGTTTTTCTGTCTTCTCCATGTGGGTGTCTGACAGACTGAGTTTTAGAATTCTGTGTGGGGTCCTGGTTCTTGGAATGATAAGAGATTTTCTATTGCAATTTGGTTATTTCGTCTATTGGGGGGGGGCTCTGCATCTTAAATGCTGTGCTGTAACATCTCTCCTACCACTCCAATGCAGCAGGGGACACTGCCTCACCACTTCCTTGCAGAAACAGACATCCGGGTTCCTTCCCCCAAAGACTTACTCTGTCACCACCAAGTGAGGTGGGAGTGGGGAGCTCCCCACCAATGCTGGGAAGAGGCGGTCTCTTGTTAGGATGACAGTTGTCTCCTGGCTAGGAGAAGGGGCGCCGCACTGCTGCAGTCTGTGGCTTGTGACACCAGGAGGCTATGCCTTGTTACTTTGGGGTGGCGGTAAAGTGCTAAGGTCCCTTTGCCACCTCTCATTGCCTGGTGCTGCTAAGTCTAAACTGCCAACATGACCAATGACAACTGTCTAGGTAAGTGGTGAATCGAGGCCAGCATCTGTGATGGGTTTCCATAACTGCATGATGCTCTGACTGAATCCATGATCATCTCTGATGGAGTTGATTGGAGACATTATTGGTAGGTGCTGAAAGGTAGGAGGTGAGGTCTAACCAGAGGTAGTGGCCATATGAGCCACGACCTTGACGCTGTATCTTACCCTGGCTCCCTGCTGTAACTATCTCTCGTGCCCCCTGCTGTATCTCTCTCCTGTGCCCCCTGCCGTGTCTCTCCCGTGCTCCCTGCTGTATCTCTCTCCCGTGCTCCCTGCTGTATCTCTCTCCCGTGCTCCCTGCTGTGTCTCTCTCCGGTGCTCCCTGCCGTGTCTCTCCCGTGCTCCCTGCTGTATCTCTCTCCCGTGCTCCCTGCTGTATCTCTCTCCCGTGCTCCCTGCTGTGTCTTTCTCCCGTGCTCCCTGCTGTGTCTTTCTCCTGTGCTCCCTGCTCTCTCTCTCTCTCTCTCTCTCTCTCTCTCTCTCTCTCTCTCTCTCTCTCCTCCCCACCCCGTGATCCCTGCCGTGTCTCTCTCCGGTGGTCCCTGCTGCGTCTCTCTCCCATGCTCCCTGCTGTATCTCTCTCCCGTGCTCCCTGTCTACCATCATGCGAATAGCCTTGCCATGGATAGATGCCCCTCCCCTTCAGGATAGACTGACATTTATACTTCTTAAGTCATACACCAAAATAAACCTTGCCTGCCCATAAGTTCCGTGTGCCAAGTGTTTGGTCAGGCTGGTGTGAAGGTGACCAACACGGCTGTGTATCTCCAGGTAAGCAGAACTCCAGATCCTCCTGTTTCTGCCTCCCAAGTGCTGGCGGTACAGGTGTGCCCTACCCTCTGTGCTCTCGAGAGGATTTAAATACACGTTAAACAAAAAAAGAAAAAAACACAGGAATGAACAAACTACAAAATCCTTGGCAGAAATCAGCCTTCACTGCAGTACAATTTCTTTGAGGACGAGGGAATCTTAAATCCCCTCGCTTAGATAAGAAAAAGCCCAAAGGTAGAAGTAACATCTTTGTTCTGAGAGGCATGCCCTTGGGTCTACACTGTTAATATTAAACTACAAATCTAGCCCAAGCCTCGGCACGTGATCCACAATTATGTATGAAACACACGGCTGCCCAGTGCCCTCTGCTAGGATGTCTGTGTGTATGCTGACAACAGAACAGTGGGCTGAAATAAATAATCTCTTTGAAGAGAATATGTCCTGGTTATAAACATCAATTAATGGTGTTTATGTCAGAGAGAAGAGAGAGAATCCATGTCACCAGAATGATGGGGAAAACACATTCAGGCATGTTAGAAAACTCATTCTGCATATTTCTTTGCGTTGGTAAACTTAACGAGCTTCACGGGAAAGACAAAGCAGCCAGGTTTGCTTTGCTGTCCTGGGAACACTTGCTTCCCTCATGAAAACAGGAACACAGCGTTTACCTTAAGTCCCCAATCTAATGATGGTTATTTCTCTATTCTTGAAGAAAATAAAATAGAATAGAAAAATGACCTGCAAATGACTTCTACTTTCTATAAAAGAACGTTTCAGTTTGGTCAAACTCTTCTTATCTTAGTTTGCATATAAAGGAGCGGAAGTGTGGGCCAGCGAGGGCGGCTCAGCAGCCAAAGGCGTGGCCGACGACCTGAGATCCGTCCCCAGCACCCCAGGCAGAAGGAGGGACTCTGCGGCAAACTGTCCTCCGATCCCCACACATCTGTGTGTGTGGACACACGTAAGCACGTGTGCAGAAATGTAGGTGCAAAGACACACATATAAATAAATAGATAAATAAATATAAAAGAAGAAGAAAACATTGTCTTTTGTTAGGGAAAAACCCAGCTTGGTCTCTCCAAGCACAAGACTGTATAAGAAATACATCAGATATTCAGGGAACAGAGTTCGAATGAAGCCTGCCTGCTTGTGTGGCCGCACTGGCTGCAAGATGACTACCTGTACTTGCTCACCGGAAAGCTCTGGGCTACGGACTGGGGTTTCTGTCTCGTTTCTAGTGGGTGAAAACTGGCTCCTGAACCAACTCCTAATTCTGATCCCCTCTGGGACTAATTAAACTGGCATTCTGATTTATAGATAATCACCTGCATACTGACTGTGTGGGCCTCTCCCCCAGAGAAGATCACCTCCCCGCATGCGGATCAGTAAGTATTATTAGAACATTAAGCCATAATTATGACACCCAGCCTTCAAAAGCAGCCCTGTGAGACCCCACTAAGTGTCTGGCTGGCTTAGTGTGACACAGCTGTGCTGCTTGCTTCTTCAAAAGAGCAACAGTAATATTTTGGTACAGACACCTATATTCTTAGTGTTTTTATAAGAGACAATACTCACATGACCTTGACGCACAATGGGAGAAACTAGTTTGACATTCTTTGACTTTTTTTTTGGATTTTTTTAAAAAAAGTATTTATTTATTTATTTATTTATTTATTTATTTAGTGTAAGTACACTGTAGCTGTCTTTAGACACAGAGGAGGGCATCAGATATCGTTACAGATGGCTGCGAGCCACCATGTGGTTGTTGGATTTGAACTCAGGACCTTTGGAAGAGCAGTCAGTGCTCTTAACCGCTGAGCCATCTCTCCAGCCCCGATTTTTGGGTTTTGTTTTGTTTTGTGGTACTAGAGACCAAACCCTAGACCCTGTAAGCACCCTGTTTGTTAGTTTTGAGACAGAGTCTCATATATCCCTGACTAGCCTTGAGCTTACTCTGTCCCCTGCTCCTGCCTCCCAAGTGCTGGGATTACAGGTGTGTAGAACCACAACTGCAGCCAAGCCTAACATTCTGAACATTAGAAGAATTACTACTATGTATGTTTTGTTTTGTTTTCTGTGCATCAAGGGTTTTTCTCTGTAGCCCTGGCTGTCCTGGAATTTCTCAGACTCAGAGATCTGCCTGCCTCTGCTTCCTGAGTGCTGGGATGAGAGCCATATACCACTGCGGCCTGGTCTACCACTACTTCTACTTTTTACTTTTATGTGTATGTAGAGTTTGCCTGGATGCTTGCAGCACGTGGATGCAGTGCCTGTGGAGGCCATAAGGGGGTGTTGGGTCCCCCAGGGCTGGGTCGTCTGGAAGAGCACTGTGTGCTCTGACCACAGTGCCATCCCTCAGGTCAGGAAGAATTACTACTGCCAACATTATTTGAATCTTCCACTGCCAAGATCTGCTATAATTTTTAAAAATCTGTCCTGATCACTTTATACACACATGTATAATGCATTCTGAATGCTGATACTTTCCAGCCTCTCTTATGACCCTCCTGTAGAAATCCTATACTGTGTCTTTCTTGTGTGTGAGCAACTGAATTTAACCAGGGCCACCTATGTGATCATGGGGTTGGAGCCAACCATCAGAGTCTGGCAGGCTTATGAGACAAAGGGAAAAGGTTTAAGTTAAACTTACGTCGAACTGTTAAAATACAATTTTCCATAATTTCCTTTTTTAACTTTTTATTTCATTTATGTGTGTGTGTGTGTGTGTGTGTGTGTGTGTGTGTGTGTATGTGTGTGTGTGTGTGTAACCTGTAGGAATCAGTTGTCTCCTTCCACCACATGAGTCCCAAGCCTCACACTCAGGTTGCCAGGCTTGGTGGCAAGTGTCTTTACCTGCTGAGCAACCCAGCCCACCCCGGGTTTCCTACTCTTTCAATGTGCTGCTGTTAACGTAAGTAAATGCAGCTTTCCTCTTCCATAAGAACAACTTTGGCAGTGCTTTCATTGGAATATATTATTAATTCCCAAATGTATTTTCCTTGGCAACTTCCTTCAACAAATAAAACTGCTCTGTAAACAGTACCCTCCCTCCCCTCCCCACCTCTCCCTCTAGCTATGATGGGAAAACAAAAAAAGAATTTTATAGTACATAGCTCTGCTGGCCTGGACCTTGCTGTGTAGACAAGCCATGCTGGGACTGTAGGCATGCTCCTCAATGCCTAGATCATAAACAATTTTAACGGTATTTTTATGAAAAACTAATCAACTCTTCTCTATGGAAACATTTTAACATAACACCTTCTTTGTTCTACTCTTAGGTCCCAGCCTGTTACAGAACACACCAAACCCTGGCTCAATCACTATCAAATTCACAAGAATCAACACTCACTAAGTTAAATGTTTCACTACGGATAGCACATTAATTGTTACAGTTAAACCTTAAGAAAACATGACACTGTTGCTATTGTTCTTTTACTTAACAATAGGCAGGAGTCCTGCTGCCAGCAACTCTGCCTGCCAGGGAGAAGCTACCCTGGCTTCCCTGGAAAGGTGAAGTTAAAGGAAGCCTCTGCAAATCAGGGGGGAGAAGACAGTTGTGTAACTTTCATTACAACTTACAAAACAGGAAATTATCAAAGGGGCTACCTAATTTTTACTCCTATTTTACATAGTATTTACTAAATTCACCAAAAACGTTAAAGAAGATTAGGAGGTAAAATAGAAAACACAGACAAGGGATAAGAAATCAATTTTGAAGAAGCAAAAGCAATCACATTACTGAAACTGGACATAAAGAATGCAGAATCGTGCCAAGCGCGCCTGGCTGGGCACACTTGTGACGTCAGTGCTCAGAGGCAGGAACACTGTCAAGATGGAGGCCAGCCTGAGTTACACAGCAAGACCTGAGCTCAGAAACTCAAGGACTGGAGATGCAGCACAGTGCCAGAAGCTCGCCCTAACATGCACACAGCCCTGGGTTTGAGCTCTGGCATCATAAAACCTGACCAGGTGTCACAGAAATATCAGGAGGACTACCAACATCCCTAGAATAACCTGTCTAGGAAATCTCCATTCTAGGCCATTCATGTCCTGAAAAAACTCGGTAAACTTGTCACTTTTAGTTGACTTGGACTGTATGTCATAGGCTGGGAGGGAATGCAAACCATCAACCTACCTCCTCAAACCAAACTAGAAGGCACACATGGTACCTGGAAAAAAAATTTTTTTTGTTTTGTTTTTGTTTTTGTTTTGTTTTGTTTTGTTTTGTTTTTTCGAGACAGGGCTTCTCTGTGTAGCCCTGGCTGTCCTGGAACTCACTCTGTAGACCAGGCTGGCCTCGAACTCAGAAATCCGCCTGCTTCTGCCTCCCAAGTGCTGGGATTAAAGGCATGCACCACCACCGCCCGGCTGGAAATGTTACTTATGCTTGCAAATACCAGCTTGCAGACTTTTGCAGCCACACTGCGTCTGCTCAGCTGGGCAATGAAAGCTAGTCCTCAAGATTCAAAGGATTTTCAGACTGTTCTTAAGCTGCTTTCTAAATGCACCCGAAGAAAAGCAGATTTCACATTCTGAAACACTGTAAAGGGCATTTTAGAAAAGACTGCTGTGAGGCTTCACAAGTTACTTTACTTTTGAAAGCATCCGTGGCTCCAGGGGCGTGGTTTTTGTCTGGATGAAACTTCAAGGCAAGCTTCCTATAAGCTTTCTTCAAATCTTCATCACCAGCATCTTTTGTAACTCCGAGGACTTCGTAGTAATTTTTACATTTGTTTATGCTGTGAACAAAAATGATAGGATATAAATTTTAAGCAGGAACATGACATCACCCCGTTAGACTGGCGTAAGGCACATGACGTCACCCCGTTAGAATGGCATAAGGAGCATGACGTCGCCCTGTTAGAATGGCATAAGGAGCATCTGTAGGTGTGATGCTGCCGTTTGCTGCATTCTCACTTTGGTGGAGACCCTTCCTCCACCCATGAGAACGCCCACAGCATAGCGTATCACAGCCACAGAGAGCTAAACCCAGGACGAATACAGATAAGGGCAGTGCGCTCACTGCAACTGAGGAGGAAGAAAGGCCTGAAAAGTTTGTCACCACTGAGAAAGACACTGTGAGAACTTGTCAGGGCACAATGCGGATGGAGCTGAGCATGAGAACAGGGCCAGACACTGCACAGGGGCTGTCCAGGGGGCCGCACAGGGGCTACAGAGGGGCTACACTGGGGGCCGCACAGGGGCTACAGAGGGGGCTACACAGGGAGCCACACGGACTACACAGGGGGCTACACTGGCGGCCACACGGAGCTGAGTAGGAGCTCCAGGAGCTGCAGTGGCCTAAGGTCTGGAGCCAAAACAAACTAACTGCACGCCATTGCTGCTGAGAATTTAACCAAGGGATTCCAAAAAGGATGGCAGGTCCTGGGTTAATAAAACAAACATTTGAACGTAACAACGGGGATTAAAAATTGTTATATATGACTTCCATCAATCCGTTCCTAGAGATCTGTTAATACAGTTTGTTTTTCAAAGCATTCAGCCAGAGACTTGGAGTGCTGTAAACATTTCCGGAACAGAGAGAAACACTGAAGGGCTTAGAGAGCAGTGGGGATTCTACGAAGAATACCTCTCACAACCAAACAACCTGGCACCCCAAAAGCTAAGGGGGTGAGGGTTGGGGTGAGCTCACGGCAGAGGCCACACAGCATGCCCGGGAGAGGCTCTGGGGTCCTCTGTAGCAGCAGGGAAGGAAAAGGCCCCCTTTCCTCTGCAGCTCTAGTTATGGTCTATAGTCTGTCTTGCAAACATAACTGGAAAAAAAAAAAAAGAAAAGAAAAAAAAGAAAGGAAGGAAGGAAGGAAGGAAGGAAGGAAGGAAGGAAGGAAGGAAGGATGGAAACCTTCCCTGGGCGTTGGGGGCACACGCCTTTAATCCCAGCACTTGGGAGGCAGAGGCAGGCAGATTTCTGAGTTCGAGGCCAGTCTGGTCTACAGAGTGAGTTCCAGGACAGCCAGGGCTATACAGAGAAACCCTGTCTTGAAAAACAAAACAAAACAAAACAAAACAAAACAAAGAAAAGAAAAGAAAGGAAGAAACCGTAACTGGTAGGCTAACTAGAAGGGCTGGTCACTGGGAGGAAAGCTGGAAAGTGATGAGAGAGGAGGGAGGGAAGGGGAGGGCAGGGAGGGAAGGGGAGGGCAGGGAGGGCAAGGATCTGGGAGGAGAGCAGACAAGTTGCCGCAGGAGAGGGAAAACCCTCACGGACCAATTCAACAGAGTCTAGGAAGATTATTTTTTTCCTTCACTATTGAATGTATTTGCCACCACAGTGCTTGGTACACAACAGGTTCTCAGAAGACATTTCTGGAGGGAAGGTGCCTTAACTCTCCCTTTATAATAGAAGCATCCATGGTGTTCTTTGTACATGGAGAGGAAATGAGAGAAGGCTAAGATGACAGAAATTAGTTTTCTTGGAGATGACAGTACTAAGGGGTGATCACCCAGGCACTCCAGCTAGGGCACAGGCTGGCCTGAGCCTGTGTAACTCCCTCTGTGTTCTGTGTGAAGATCCCCAAGCTCTTTGGAGCATTCAAGATGTGAGTCCCCGAAGCCATACACTGCACACTGCTGCGTAGACTTTGGTTTTACTTTGATCTGATTTTGACTGTGTCCTAATTCTTTCCTCTTGGAGTAAGAAAAGTACTGAACTCGATTTTTTTTTTTTTAAACAAAAACAGTAGCCCACATTTGGCAAAATTTAAACTTTTACAAAGAGTTTGGCGTTTAGAGAGACTTTGGATATTTTTATTTTATTTTTGAACTAGAGTCTATGTACTCCTGGCTGTCCTGGAACTCTCTATATAGACCAGGCTGGCTTCAAATTTACAGAGCTCTTCTTGTCTCTGTCTCCAAAGTGCTGGAATTAAAGGCATTCATCATTGTGCCTGGTTGACTTTGGATATTTTAAAGAGACCAATTTTTAAAAATTATTTATTTTACGTATATGAGTACACTGTTGCTGCCTCACACACACATAAGAGGACACTGGCTCCCATTACACATGCTCTGAGCCACCATGTGGATGCTGGGAATTGCACTCAGGACCTCTGGAAGAGTAGTCAGTGCTCTTAACCACTGAGCCATCTCGCCAATCTCTTTTATATTATGATATTGATATTAATATCATCTTGAGGACAATAAGAAAAGTTATTATCTAACAGTGATTATTTGTATTTAGTTGACAGAGGGTCGATTGTGCTGGGTAGTTTTCTGTCAACCTGACATAGGTTCGGGTCATTTTAGAAGAGGGAACCTCAAGTGAGAAAATGTCCCCACCAGAGTGGTCTGTGCAAGCCTGTGGTACATTTTCCTGATTGAGGGTTGATGGAGAGGACTAAGCGGACTGGGCACGGTGCCACCCCTGGGCTGGAGGTCCTGGGTCTATAAGAAAGCAGGCTGAGCAAGCCATGAGGAGCAAGCCAGTGAGAAGCACTCCTCCGTGGCCTCGGCTTTAACTCCTGCCTCCAGGTTCCAGTTCTGACTTCTCTGTATGAGGATGGACATAAAACTAGCCGTCTCCCATATCAATGAACAAGGAAATGCCCCACAGATATGGCCACAGGCCGATCCTATTTGGGCAAACCCTCCACTGAGATTGCCTTTCTTCATGGTGTGTCAAGCCGGCCATACGAACTAGCCAGGACAATTATCCACATGCAGCCGTGTTCCACATACATTCCTTACCCCGTGTGGTGGTTTGAACAGGAACGGTCCCACAGTCTCATATATTTAAATGTTTGCTCATGAGGGAGTGGAGCTACTTGATAGAGATTAGGGGGTGTGGCCTTGCTGGAGTAGGTGTGGCCTCGTTGGAGGAAGTATGTCACTGGGGGTGGGCTTTGGGTTTTCAAATGCTCATTTAAGGCCCATGTTTTTTTTGTTGTTGTTGTTCCTGATGCC
This sequence comes from Apodemus agrarius, assembly GCA_964023405.1. NCBI lineage: Eukaryota > Metazoa > Chordata > Mammalia > Rodentia > Muridae > Apodemus > Apodemus agrarius. Next base: position 23,688,882 of record OZ030007.1, read on the forward strand.
TGCAGATGTGAATGCAGAACTTTCTGCTACTTCTGCAGCACCATGGCTAGTGCATGCGGCCGTGCTGCCCTCCATGAAGGCTAACCCTCTACAGCAGTAAGCGAGCCCCGACTAAATGCTTTCTTTCGTAAGAACTGCGGTGGTCACGTGTCTCTTCACTGTAATTTATCTTCCTTTAATTTAAAGGACTGAAATGTAGTAAGACCAGGGTCCCGCACCCGTAACCCCGCACTCTGAGAGAGGCTAGAGCAGGAGAAGGAGTTTAGGGTCAGTCTTGGCTTTGCAGCAGGTCCCAGTATAAAACAAACAAAACAGAAACAAAAACCAACGACAAGAAAAACAAAAAATCAAAAGCAAAAGGCCAGAGGAAGAGAGGGGAGACTGAGGCTTATCTGAAACTCCAGTCTTGGACATTCCAATGAGATTGAGCTGCACGGGCGCAGCCCAGGCTGCAACTGTAACTGCCTGCGGGAGTCCACGAGGATCTAAATACAAAATGGCCCGTTTACAGTGATGCACTAAGAACTTCCAATAAGCCGGGCGGTGGTGGCGCACGCCTGTAATCCCAGCTCTCTGGGAGACAGAGGCAGGCAGATTTCTGAGGAGGCCAGCCTGGTCTACAGAGTGAGTTCCAGGACAGCCAGGGCTATAAAGAGAAACCCTGTCTCGAAAAACACCAAATCAAAAAACAAAAAACAAAAACAAACAAACAAAAAAACTTCCAATAAAGTTTATTTTCCTCCTCAATTTTTAAAAATTTTTTCAAGTCAGCGGCCCCGAGCTCAGCGGCTCTGCTGCCTGTTCGCTAGTTACACAGGTTTTCTCCAGACTTCCTGCGAGTTTGCACTTATGCAACTGATGCAGGATCATTGCGTGGCTTCTCCCCGCTGAGCCAGACTGTTACTGAGCAACTTGTTTGCATAATCACCTTCTCTATCAAGACAGAGTACTTTCCTGAGGAAAATCCCCTGAGTATAAATAAAAGAAAACACCAAAGGACAAGAAGCAGGTTCTGGCCTCTCGTCTGTGCCTTCCTGGGGCCACATTTAAGAAGTCTACTGTGAATATGTACACACTGTGCAGCCAGGCAACTTACATACGACAAACGGATTGACTGAAATATTCCAAATAACTGGATTTGCTTAAAAGAATGTTTCCTAACTATATAAAACATCCCGCAAGGGGACTTTATATATACATTTTACATTATATACAGACAGACAGATACAATGTACATTATGTGAGATTTAAGAGATAGAAGAGCTGTTGATTTAGAGAATCAGTCTGTAATGATGGTACTGATTCTAGAGTAGTTCATCTATCTCTCTCTCATGAACTGTGATCTTAAACATGGCTGGGCCCTTGGTCAGTCTGCGCTCACTCCATCCCATCCGTAGACTCTTTTCCTACTCTCCTCAGCTTTCGACCTCATCAACAGTGTCACCTTCAATCTCAGGGACAGACAGAAGCGCTCAGGGCTCCGCCTGGCCAACTCTTGATGACAGAGCTGCTCCAGCTATCAGCTCTCAGGGCTCCACTCTCAGGATGTCATCCCCATCCACACTACTAGAGGCAAGGCCCCTGGCCTGGAAAAACCATAAGCAAATACACACACACACACACACACACACACACACACACCAAGGCATGCAAACATGCATTCTCAGGCCAGTGCTGAAATTTCTTTTATTTATGTAAGTTCTCTCCTGTGTGTGCTCTCACACGTGTATTCTCTCTTTCTCTCTCTCTCTCTCTCTCTCTCTCTCTCTCTCTCTCTCTCACACACACACACACACACACACACAGACACACACACAGACACACACAGGTAGAGGAGAGGAAATACAGATTTTTAAAAAAATAACAGCAAATCTGGAATATTATCATTGTCCAAAACTTACAACCATAGTTTTGGTTTTTGGTGACACTTCCAAGCAAATAGGTAATTCTATTCTGCAAGGCGAGAGGGGTAGTCATAAATATCACATACAATTAAATTGTAATTAAAAAAAATTCAGAGGGTGGGGTAGCTAGAGTGATATCTCAGAGGCTAAGAGTACCTGCTGCTCCTGCAGGGGACCCAGGTTCTGTTCCAAGCATCCACAACCTTCTGTGACTCCAGGTCCTGGGGATCAGACATTCTTTTCTGGTCTCCAGGCACCAGGCATGCATGTAGTGTATATTTATATACATATGCAAAACATTCATACTTATAAAGTAAAAGTAAATAAAGCCACAAAGAAAGAAGGGGCATCCATGGAGAGTGTTCTAATGTAATGTGATGCCGACAGGAAGACACAGCTTGGTCTAGGGCTGAGTTTCCCAAAGTCAACTTTGGCCCAGTGCAGTGCTACTTAAGGCCCTTGAAGTGCTTGCTGCCATCACAGCAGTCAAAGGCTCCCCTGCATGGTTCCACCCTGACTCTGTTTCCCTCACTGTGAATTCAGACACAATGTTACAACCAAGCCTCAGCATTCACATATAGAGGAAAGAAAGGAGATACAAATATACCGACATTAGATTCAAGACATGGTGACAAACCACTCCCCTTACTTGAGAGACTCTGAGTCTCAAAGTACACGTCATACAAATCATGTCGGGGGAAACAAAGGGAAAAGACAGAAAAGGCAGAGTATAGGACAAGAGAGCAAGGCCGTCTCTGCTGCGTTATTTGGCCCTCATTTTTTTGGGTTAGTTCAATCCACTCTCCCAGAGAACTCCTGATGAGTCATCTTCAGAATCCATCGCTGCAAACTTCAATAACTCAGAAGAGCAAGCCGCCCTCAACTTTTAAACAAAACAACTTATTTTGAAGCATTTCATACCTAAGACGTTAGCCTTTTTTCTTTCAAGAAAACTCGTAAGCCGGGCGTGGTGGCACATGCCTGTAATCCCAACACTTAGGAGGCAGAGGCAGGCAGATTTCTGAGTTCGAGGCCAGCCTGGTCTACAGAGTGAGTTCCAGGACAGCCAGGACTACACAGAGAAACCCTGTCTCGAAAAAACCAAAAAAAAAAAGAAAGAAAGAAAGAAAGAAAGAAAGAAAGAAAGAAAGAAAAGAAAGAAAAGAAAAGAAAGAAAAGAAAAGAAGACAAAAGAAAAGAAAAGAAAAGAAAAGAAAAGAAAAGAAAAGAAGAGAAAATTCGTTCTTATTTTTAAAAAAGTTAGGAAAGCTGTGTTTCTAACACCCAGCTCGCGCCGCTCAGCTCCACTGACTGCTTCCTGCAGGCGTGCATGGAGAGGGAGACTCCCATGATCGAGAGAGACACTGGGCGAGTCCGCAAAGGTCCGCAAAAGGGACCTCACGGTGTCTGTAAACAGGTGCAGCCTTGCTGAAAAGGAAGGGGAAGAAAGCATCACTAGTCAGGAAAGTGAAAACTTTGCTGCCCTTACTCTCAGCCTTTCGCGTATGAAATTCTCCTATTTTCAGCTACATATTACAACAAAGCAATTCATTCTTACCGTCCAGAAAAGTGCATAGAATCAAAGCTGAAATCATTATCTCAGAGTAATTATTTTAAAAAGTCATTGTGAGCCAGGTGTGGTGGCACATGCCTGTAATCCCAGCACTTGGGAGGCAGAGGCAGGTGTATCTCTGAGTTCGAGGCCAGCCTGGTCTACAGAGTGAGTTCCAGGACAGCCAGGACTATACAAAGAAACCCTGTCTCGAAAAACCAAAAAAAAAAAAAAAAAGAAAGAAAGAAAAGAAAAGTCATTGTGACTTATAGCTAATTTATTTGAGTGGAAGCTTCCAGAAAGTTAACCCTCTCCAGGTTGACTTCACAATATGAAGGAAAGCACGTGACCCCGAGGTTAACCCCTTCATTTTCTTTCTATGAAACTGTGCTTTTAATACCATCTTTCAGGCATTCTAACGTCGACGTTGGGGTCGGATCACAGGCAATGATCATGGTGCTGTACACTCGCATTCACACCTACCTGAGCACGCCCTCTACTTGGTCTTTGGTATAGACTTTCCCGCCTTCGCCAGCACCGGAAGTGCCCTCCTTCCCGCAGCTGGCCTTGCTCTGGTCGCTGCTCCCTGGAGGTTTTCGGCAATGCGTGCTATTTCCAGCGGTGCTTCCGTTTTTCATAATTATTTCCAATAACGCTGTGTAATGAGAGATAAAGGACACTGAATCTACTCACATCGGGACACAGACACAAGGGCTCCGAAAGAAAGACAAAGCAGACAAAATGAGCTCTTCTGGAAATACTAAACATGGCCGCTTCCTCCTTTTATTCTTTTTTTTTTTTAATTGGGGAGGGGAGATTGTTGTTTTGTTTTCCCCTTTGTTTAGGCAGGATCTTACCATGCAGTTGGGCTTGACCTAGAATTATGTGGCCTGATCTGGCTTTGAACTCTCAATTCTGCTTTAGTTTCCCAGTGCTCAGATTACAGACACAAGCCACCAGTTCAGGCTCTATAATGTCTCTTTAAGTAACAACGCCACCTGTAATCCCAGCACTCTGGGAAGCAGAGGCAGGCGGATTTCTGAGTTCGAGGCCAGCCTGGTCTACAGAGTGAATTTCAGGGCAGCCAAGGCTATACAGAACAAAAACAAAAACCAAAAAACAGCCAAGTAACAATGCGGCCTGCTTGGGCATAGAGGCAGACAGATCTCTGGGAACTCCAAAACAGTCAGAGCTACACAGTAACACCTTCTCTCAAAACAAAACAAACAAACAAACTTGGGTAGTAACTTTTAGTAGTAACTGTCTACAGAGGAGAGTTTAGGAGTGTTCAAAGACATGTAGAGTTAATGAATGGAAATCACTACTAAGTATTATGACACATTTAACACACAGTGAGATTGCAGGATACCTCCCCAAAAGATAACATTTAAAAGTAGTTAATAAGACTATTTTTTTTAAAAGTACTTAAAAAAGAAACCTTCTGTTTACTTTCAACAACATCAAGAAAAACTAGACACTGGCATAGTATCTTTAAAGTAGAAAAGAACAATTGTCAACGGGAGTTGAACAGTTAATATTTCAAATATACAAAGTAAAACTATTTTGAAAAGGCTGGGGAGATAGCAAGGCAGCTAAGCCCGGGTACTGCTCTTGCAGGGACCGGGCGGGCTCCCAGCACCCACGTCGGGTGGCTCACAGTCACACACCAGTTCCCGAGAATCCAGAACCTTCTTCAGGCCTTTGGTGGCACCAGCACACACACACACATGTACACATAAACACAAACATACATTGAAATAAGTATTTTTTTTTTGCACCACTTAAAGGGAGGCACTAAAGAAAGAATACTATAATGTTTATAGTTCAGACAAAATAAAATCGTGTCCATATGTGCAGAGGCGCAAACATGAATAGTAATCCATCACTGGATAAATAAAAATAAACACCAAATGAACAAAACTGTAATAACGTCTAGGGCTTACAATAACTTGGGAAGCAGAGGCTTAACAGTAGGCAGAGAGGAACAATGAGGTAAGGCTGGACCACACGTTCCCAGTTGTTAACAATACATGGTGCAGAATGACTAATCGTATTGTTTTCTTTCTTCCTTTCTTTCTTTCTTTCTTTTTTTCTTTCTTTCTTTCTTATGTGTATGTGTATGTATAAGGTACGAATTTTTCGGTAAATACTAAAACTAAGCAATAAACAATTAAGTTTAACAAAAGAACAAAAGATGACAGAAAATTCAACATGATGGTATTTTTGAATGGAATAATGTAAACTTTGAATTTATACAGCTTGGACTAATCAGTGTTCAAGATGTTAAGTCCAACTGTTGTTTTGTTTTGTTTTGTTTTTACAAACAAGGACTTAAGTAGCCCAGGCTGGCCTAGAACCTGCTCTGCAGTAAAGGATGACTTGGAACATCCTGCCTCAAACATGCAGGATTCACAATATTGGAATGCGCCATTTAAGCTGTTGCAGGGGTTTAAGCTTTTGCTTGCAAGGCAAACACTATCCACTGAGACGTATCTAGATCACAAAATCACTTCTTCAAAACTCAACAAACTAGCATCATATGAACTACAATACAGGAGCAACTGGGCTCGCCTTTGAAGGAAAAATCGCCGGGCAGTGGTGGCACACGCCTTTAATCCCAGCGCTTGGGAGGCAAAGACAGGTGGATTTCTGAGTTCGAGGCCAGCCTTGTCTACAGAGTGAGTTTCAGGACAGCCAGGGCTACACAGAGAAACCCTGTCTCAAAAAAAAAAAAAAAATTACATTACATTACAAAAATGTAATTTAAGGCTGGAGTGGTGGTGCACGCCTTTAATCACAGAACTACGGAGGAGGCAGGAGGATTTCTGTGACTTTGAGGTCAATCTGCTTTCCACAGCAAATTCTCAAAATTTTTTTAGCTAATAAAGTGAGACTAATTCAAAATCAAAGAAGGGAAGGAGGGAAGGAGGGAGAGAAGGAAGGAGGGAGGGAGGGAGAGAAAAGTAACTTAAATCACAAATAGGTTGAGAAGCAGAACACAAATCCCCATGCATAATGACAATATGTAGAACCGTCACAGGACAGGCCGTCCAGACAGTAAAATCTATTTGGAAATAAAAGGACACTAAATATTAACATGACTGTCACACAGATAACAGAGAACACATTATGCCAAGCCAAAAAGACAGGCACAAAAGACCACATACTACATGATGTCATCCTATGAAAAGCACAAGGCCTGGAACCACAGTTCATAGGCAGAGCCCAGCCTAGCTAGCCTTGGGTTTAATTCCAGCACCACTGGAGTGGAGCGGGGCTGTGGAGGCTCTGGAAGGAGAGGGAGAGGCTGAGGAGGAAAAAAGCAGAAAAACAAAGCAAGTAAATGCAGGCTTTGAAAGCAGATTGGAGGTGCTAAAGAGATGACTCAGCAGTTAAAAGCTCTTCCAGAGGTTCTTAGTTCAATTCCCAACAACCACATGGTGGTTCACAACCATCTATAATGGGATCTGACTCCCTCTTCTCGTATGCATAAAGACAGAACACTCATATTAAATACATACATACATACATAAATAATACTTTTTTTAAAAAATGTAAATTTTTTTTTTGCCAAGGGCAGGGGTCAGTGGGTCAGTGGGTCAGTGGGTCAGAGGAATGTGCTATGAGCTGAGGCGTCAAATGAATCATTTTATTTCCAAGGTTGGGAGTGTTCCAGCATTATGGCAACAGTCACACAATTCTTTGATTCCACTAAAAACCCATTTAACTGTGCACTTTAAATAAATCCATTATTAAGTAAATTATACCAATAAAACTATTCTACATATATTATCATAGTTCTATATTAAAAATTCCAGCTGGGCAGTGGTAGTGCATGCCTTTATTCCCAGCATTTGGGAGGCAGAGGCTGGTGGATTTCTGAATTTGAGGCCAGCCTGGTCTACAGAGTGAGTTCCAGGACAGCCAGGGCTACACAGAGAAACCCTGTCTCAAAAAACAAACAAAAACAAAAAATCTAAAATTATACCTGCTGTTGGCAAATTTGCAAAAACATAGCTATTTCTTTTTTTTTTTTTTTTTTTTCAAGACAGGGTTTCCTGTGTAGTTCTGGCTGTCCTGGAACTCACTCTGTAGACCAGACTGGCCTGCCTCTGCCTCCCAAGTACAGGGATTACAGGCGTGCGCCACCACGCCCAGCTAACATAGCTATTTCTTATAGAAACTTCTATCATTCTTTTTCCATAGCTAACAGATAAGAGGCCATCTGACAATCTAATTATAAGTAATATAGTATTCTATTAGTTATTAAGAAAAATAAAACACACCATATAGCTAACTTTGGGCTGGAGTTTAGCCTGCATTTAATATAATCACAACGGAATCATAATAGTGTAAGTAGCAGCAGTGATTCACAACATGTAAATAGTAAAACTTTAAAAAAAGAAAAAGCAAATGTAGATTAAGCAGTCCTCAAATCCCAAATCCTTTGCTCATAGCTGTTGTAATAATAGGAGCATACCACCCTGCTAGGCTGGAAACTTAAAATTTAAATTTCTCTAAATCTCAAATAAAGCTAAAGAGAATTAAGTAGTAAAAGCACAACCTCATGCATAAAACCCCCTAATATATGACCATGGGAATGAGCCATCAACAGGTAAAAAGCTATTTGTGGGTACTGAGTGTCTGTGTGAGAAGCAGAGAGCTGTAAGTGGGCATCTGCCAAGCTCACAGATTAATAAAAAAAATCACTTATCCAGGCCACAGGCAAGAAAAATACAGAAGAGTGAGGAATGGTGCACACCACAGAAGAAACCAAGTAACCTACAGGCATTGCAGGCCATGCTGAGGAAGTACAGGAAAAGGAATGGGATTCGCCCACTTATCACAGCAGGAGTGCCTGGGCCACACTTATAGTGAACTGCAGGGAACACAATGCAGACTGGAAGGGAAAGCACAACAACAAAAGCAGCAACAGCAACAACAACAGCAGTAGCAGCAACAACAGCAGCAACAGTAACAACAGCAACAACAGAAACAACAGCAGCAGCAACAGTAACAACAGAAACAGCAGCAACAGTAACAACAGAAACAGCAACAACAGTAACAACAGAAACAACAGCAGCAACAACAGAAACAACAGCAGCAACAACAGCAGCAGCAACAGCAATAGCAACTGCAACAGCAACAACAGCAACAAATGAACAATGAAACTGTAGCGAGGAATGGGGAGAACACAGGAGGATTCTTTCCTAGCTAGATAGACATACTTTTAAATATTGTACAAAACCAGGAAGATCTCTGTATATTGGAAAGGCTAAATAAACAAATATTGCATAAGTAAAAAGTAAACAGGAAAAGAGAACAATCAAGTTCAAACACTGTGAAAAGGGTTGGCATATAAAAGGTAAATAAACGTGACTTCTAAAGACCATCGATGTCACCACAAATACTGGTCAAGTCAGCAGCTGACAGAGAGACACTGCTCTATAGGAAACAACAGTCAAAACTGCAACTAAGAAATCACTTATCCAGACCACAGGTGAGAAAAATACCGAAGAGGAATGGCTCAGCAGAAAAAGATGCTTGCTGAATAAGCTGGCCACCTGAGCTCAATTCCCAGAGCCACAGCAAAGTGGAGGAGACAGCCAACTCCTTAAAGGTGTCGTGCACACACATGTATACACACACACACACACACACACACACACACAGGATAAATACAAGAATATGAAAGAAATCAAAGGGGGTAAAATTCCATCCAAAAAGACATGATTGGCTGGGCAGGGAGGCACAGAAAGCTGAGCCAGAGACAAGAACATCATCACTAACTTAAGGGCAGCCTTGTGAGTTCTGGGCCAGCCCAAGCTAATAGTAAGACCATAACTAAAACATGCAAGACAAAGACAGATAAATTGGGCTCGAGGATGCATACCTGAAACACCAGAACTTGGGAGGCTGAAGCAGAAGGGTCTCAACTTTAAGGCCAGCCTGGGCTACACAACCCTGTCTTCAAAACACTAAAAAGCTAAGTTAGAAGAAACAAAAGTTATTTAACAGTTCAACAAGTACGACACAGAGAAATAAGATGTATGAAGGTTAGAAATTTTAAAAATGAAAAATAGAGCCGGGCATGGTAGCGCACGCCTGTAATCCCAGCACTTGAGAGGCAGAGGCAGGCGGATTTCTGAGTTCGAGGTCAGCCTGGTCTACAGAGTGAGTTCCAGGACAGACAGGACTACACAGAGAAACCCTGTCTCGAAAAAAAAAAAAAACAAAAAAAAAAAAAAAAAAGAAAGAAAGAAAGAAAAAAAAGAAAAATAGAAAAATGTTTAAGGACATGAATACTGAATATTAAAAAAAAAGACAACACAGAGAAATAGAAAGCTCAAAAATATGAGAAATAAAACAAACTATAATTAGAAAACTTTTGACATATTAACAAAAACATCTAAATGACATAATAAAATATCAGAAATCCTAAAGTAAATGACACCTGCGACATACACACGTGAAGTGAGCTGGGTGTCTACACAGACACAAAAATGACTTATACAGAGAAAAGTTAGACAGTCCTCAGACTTCGCCTATCATAGGCACATGCAGAAGACCCTGGTGTGTTGTACTTGCATACCCAAGACAAGAAAGGGTGAACTAATGACTCACTGACACGGTGAATCCTGACTATCTTCCTGACAGGATCTGGGGTGACTGACAAACAAGCTCTGGAGGGATTCTCCAGGTGAGCTCGACTGGGGTAGGGAAGCCGCTCTCTCCACCTCTGGGCAGCACTGTTGTATGGGCTCGGCTCCTGCACGCCATAAAAAGGTGAAAGCACGCTGACCACTAGCACTCCTCTCTCCGCGTCCTGACTGCAGATGCAGGTGACTGAGCAAGCTCACCCCCGACTCCCCTGACTTCCCTGCTATGGTGCCCTTTTCCCACAGCCTCGTGAGCCTGAATAAAGCCCTCTCCTTAAACTGTTTCTGTTGGGTATTTTATCCCAGCAACATGTACAGTAACTTAATACAGTCACCAAACTTCAACAGTAAACTCACAAGTAAATTGTCTTTAGCGTTCTAGAACTTAGGGAACACAGTTCCCCAAACTCTCCCTGTGACCCACTAGGAAACAAGCTTCAGAATTCCAAAATAATGACATATACCTTGGCATGGGACTGGTGGCAAACATCACATGGATACTTAACTGAATTAAGACGGAAGGACAGTTGAGAGAAGGTGGTGTGTAATAATACTGTGGTATAATAATACCTCTTAAAATATTCTTTAAGTAGTGGGCTAGAAAGTTATGGGATTACTCATTCCTCCTGTAGCTTTTGTCAGCTAAGGTTGACAGGGCCTACTGGCTTGGGCCAAGAAACATTTTGGGGATCAAACTGGCAGCCACTGACAAACACATGACTGAGACTGACATAGCCTGCATCTATGTGATTTATAATACACAAAGACAAAATGTGAGAGCTACCCTTCTCACTCAGTGAATAGCAGAGGAGACAAGGAAATAAAGATGTGGGTGTGGAGGTCTGAATAAGGATGGCCTCCATCGGCTCATCGTTTTTAACCCTTTGTCAGTAGGGAGCAGCGCCATTTGAAAGGATTAGAAGGATTGTTGCCCCCTTGTTGGTAGAAGTGTGTCACGGACTTTGAGGATTGAAAAGCCCATGGCAAGCCCAGTGGGCTAGAAAGTTATGGGATTACTCATTCTGGGATTTGCCATTGTGGGAACAGAGTGTGTTTGCCCAAGCTCAGGTGCAGCTTGGTAAATAATTAAAAATGTGTAAATGGAGACAAAAGCACATTAAAAAATTTAAACTATTTTTGATCACTATTCTGGCAGGTTAGTACTAACTACATGCTTCCAAAACTATTATGTACATGATACAACATGAAACAAGATAGTAATCCATATGTAACCTGTGATGTCATGGGTTTTCAAGAACCAGGACTGTAACTAGAGAAGACAGAAACATAGGCTAAAAAATGTGTAAGCAAAAAAAAGCTGAAAGCTTATCTTGAATTGGAAGGAACAATATACACTCAAAAGCTGACTACCTTTAAAAAGACAAGATACTAGCTTGGCACTTAATCTTAGCACTTACTAGACAGGCAGGGCAGATCTCTGGAGTTCCAGGCCAGCCAGCCTCAAAAAATAAAGAAAACAAAACCAACCAAACCAGACAGACAGACATGCACACACATACATACCCACAACACAGTATGCATGTCCCAACCCTATGCTTTGAGTAGAACCCCAAACAATGACACAGTGTCCCTCGTACCTGTACTATGATGCTGAAACACCTTTTTTCCCTAAAAGAAACCAAGATTATAAGAGATAGGTCTGATTCAAATCTAGCACAGGAAGTATACAGAGGACGCTGAAACAGTTATACCAAAGAGCTACATAACTAAAGACAGCTAAAAAAGACATGGGTAAGAACCAGGAGCTTTATTTGTTTTTTTTATAAAGAGATTCACATTAACCAAAGGTATCAAGAATAACAAGTAGCTGTCTGGAGAGAAAGAGGCCCAGGGCCTTTGCTTGAAAACAGAGCAAAGTAGCCAGGTGAGGGAACACACACCTTTCCCAGCACTGGGTAAGCAGAAGCAGGCACATCTCTGTGAGTTCAAGGTCAGACTGGTGTCCCTATTGAGATCCAGGAAAGCCATGGCTACGTGTTTAGACCCTGTCTGGAAATCCATGAAAACCAAAACCTATCACCACTACCACCAAAACCGGAAAGAAACAACCACGCCTTTAGTATGCACTTTCCAACATGAACTGAGTGCAGCCTCATTTCAACTCAGAAATGAAGAAAATACTTTTAAAAGCTGTGGAGCCAGAGAAATGGTCAGGTTGGATATTAACATGTTGCCTCAACAATTCTATGAATGGCGTTGAAGGCTTTGGTAACTATTCTCAGCTGTCAACCTGACTGTATCTGGAATGAACTACAATCCAGAAATGGAGTGAAACACAGGCTTTTTTTTTTTTTTTTTTTTTTTTTTTTTTTTTTTTTTTTGGTTTTTTTTGAGACAGGGTTTCTCTGTGTAGCTCCGGCTGTCCTGGAACTCACTCTGTAGACCAGGCTGGCCTCGAACTCAGAAATCCGCCTGCCTCTGCCTCCCAAGTGCTGGGATTAAAGGCGTGCGCCACCACCGCCCGGCTGAAACACAGGCTTTTGATCCGGATCTTGAGGCGGATGATACACGCCCTTAGCCTGGACCACACCTTCTGCTGGAAGCCTATATAAGACAATGGAAGAAGGAGGCATTCATTCATTGATTCTTCACTCTGCCAGTACACCCTTTCCTTGACTGGCATTGGAACCCACTTCTTTGGGATTCTAGCTTCTACAGAAGACCAGCTGAGACATCCAGCCTCGTGGGACTGGGCACACATATGGGGGGGGGAGGGGGGGAATAGAGAGAAAGAGAGCAAGAGATTCATTCCATAAGTTCTGTGACTCTAAAGAACCCTGACTAGTATAAAGGCTATCTCTTCGTTGTCTCATTCTTACTAAAACATTCCTGATATGCTAGACATCTGCATTAACAGCTGGATATGGGACCACGCTAAAACAGGCTTCTATGGCTGCTATAGATTTTTTAGTAGTTATACTGACAAATGAAAATTTTTCTATGATTCAATGTTCAGGGGCTCTTTACCTAATAAGAGCAGTATGGCAGGCTTGTGTGAGTGTGTGTGTGTGTGTGTGTGTGTGTGTTTGTGTGTTTGCACAGGAGCCAGGAAAAGGGCTGAATCACCCATATGGGTGCAGGGAGTCGGAACTCCAGCTTCAGGGGATCTGAAACTATGACCTTCATGGGCCCGAGTATACACATAATACATATGCAAGCACACATATACATAAATAAGTAGATAAATCTTTTTAATTAAATAAATGAAACTGGAACAAATTCGACTACTTTGGAACTCAAAATCCAGTCTTATTATCTTAAACATGGAATTAGGAAAGCCTTGTAATAGCAATTTCCACATTTATGAGAAGATAACGATTTATAATTATTATCGAGTTCTAGATGATAATGCGGGGATGGAGCTAAAGCTGAATCAGGAGGGACTCTGTCAGCTCCAGGCCAGCCTGATCTACACAGTGAGGTCAGAGCAGCCAGAGCTATAGAGTGAGAGCCTATTTTAATAAAAAAAAAAAAACAAGTAAATAACATATATTCTATTGCTGACTTGCTGAAGACATTCTTTTATAGCAATCAATATACTAATCATCACAGGTAAAATGCAGTTTGTTTTGTCAATTCTCACTAGTAGACATTTACAGTCTTTCAAAAAAATTGGTCATAATCATAAATTTTACACACTTGATTTAATTTTAAACATGCTTTATCTGTGAGTTCATTAACACAGAACACACTGCATGTACCTATAAAAGTCTTATTTAAGGCGGGAAAGGTGACTCAACAGTTAGGAGCACTGGTTGTTCCTCTAGAGAATCTGAGTTTGATTCCCTGGACCCAAGAGCAGCTCGAAACCATCTGTAACTCCCGATGTGCACGCACGCGCGCGCGCGCACACATACACACACACACACACACACACACACACACACACACACGTACCCCCCCACAGACATACCCACAAAACGAAATAATAGTTTATTCAAAAGAAAGCTGAGGCTCTAAAAACAAATGGTGGGTGTGGAACCTGGAACCTAGCTAATTAGGTAGAGTGTGTGCCTAGCATGCATGAAGTTAAGTTTGACCCCCAGCACCGTATACATCACATGTGGTGATGCACCTGTATAACCTCCTAGCGCTGGAGGAGTGGAGGCAGGAGGATCGGAAGATAAAGATCATCCTCAGCTCCCAATAGTGTCGTTGGAGGCTAGATTTTATCTGTGTGTGTGTATGTGCGTGTATATGAGAGAGAGAGAGAGAGAGAGAGAGAGAGAGAGAGAGAGAGAGAGAGAGGAAAAGAAAAAAAGAAAAAGAAAAAGAAAAAGAAAAAGAAAAAGAAAAAGGAAAAATCAAACTATTGAAATTATACTGTCCCCAGGCAGTGGTGGTACACGCCTTTAATCCCAGCACTTGGGAGGCAGAGGCAGGTGGATTTCTGAGTTTGAGGCCAGCCTGGTTTACAGAGTGAGTTCCAGGAC